>JAJEJO010000333.1:289591-333875 GCA_020662805.1 Glaucomys volans | reverse complement strand
AGGAAAATGAGGGGTGGGGTGTGGGTGGAGAAGGAAAGATAATAGAATGAGACAGACATCTATACCCTATGTATATGTATGAATAGGCAAATTGTATGGTTCTACTTTGTGTACAACCAGAAAAATGATAGTTGTACTCCATCTGTGTACAATGAACTAAAATACATAAATAAATAAATAAATAAATAAATAAATAAATAAATAAATAAAAAAGCTGGTCCTCACCTCTGTTATATTTCTTGGCATTCTTGACATTCTCTGTCTCATTAATGACAGGCCATTGATTTTTCTGAAATAAGAGATGGCATCTTCTTAATATGACCTTTGCCCTGAAGCATTTAATAAATTGATGATACCCATTCCTGGACAACATAGCCTTAATCTGATCTTTGTCCTATGTACATTAATTCTTTAAAGGATTTTAACAACTGCTTTGAAGGCCATATCCTTAATATAATCTTTCCAGAAGGTCAATATTGTCTTCCAAATTTATTTTTTTTCAACATTGCCAGATTATATGTTTCTGGCCCTTTTCTACTAGCTTCCGTTTTTACTTGCAACTAAGCAATTCTTTCATGGGTTTATCTCTCTCTTTCTGTAATCTCAAACGAATATGGAAAATAGCTGCATATACTGCCGCCATTTTGTTTTTCACCCCTTTCCCCAATTGTGTCCATCAACTATGCTATTTCTCTTTCAAGCTACCACAGAGGGTAGTTTTACTCTAAAAATTGCCATTGCATAAAAAGGATTTCTATGATGAGCTCTTTTTTCTAGTGTTCTTGCCCTCTACCATTTTTAGTGTTTCTGTGACCACATCACAATGTCAGTCTGAATTTTATTTTCAACCAAGACAGACTAGAGGTACTGCATCACTTAGTAAGTTTCAAATGCCAGAGCCTTAATGCAAGAAATGTTTATTACCACACTGCATGCCTAACACTGTTTGGCAGGGTGCAGATTCCACGTGGTCCCTCAGGGATGCAAAATGAGTAAAACTGCACTCTCTGCAAGCCACCTCATCACCGCTGTAGGGAAGAGAAGTCTGAAAGCTCACGCTGCTCTTCTCAGCCTCAGTCTGGAAGTAACACCTGTTACCTTAGCTCCAAATAAGTCATATGTGTCTTCCTAATTTCATGAGTCCTAGAGGACATAAGGGTATTTATAAAAGGTCAAATTCAGGCCTATTTCTTAGAATCCCCATTTCAGCAATATGCTGGTGTCCTGAAGAAAAAGAGTATTCGTAGGGACTGTTTTCCACTACCACCCACAAATGATACCTTGAAATCCTGTGTTTAGAATGCACTTGATTCCTCTTTGCATTGATAAATGCCTCAATAAAAATGAATGGTTTTGCCTACACTGTAAATGTAGTTTAGGTCCATTTGACTAAAACTTGAGTGCATCCTCAGACATTTTGAAGAATTTCCTCCTTTTAAAGCAGCTGTATTTACTGACATTTCCACCCCCTAGGATTTGGTCCTCTTGTTTATTAGTGTCGCTAAAATGAAAGTTTGACACCTGATTAATTTTAATAGTTTAGCCAGAAACCTGTGGATAATGTATATTGGCTGCCAAGCTTGAGATAAATTCTGTTGGCTCCATTGAAAAGATTTTGGCAGAAATAAAGTCTGCCCTTTGCAAAAGAAGCACAGAGGAGCTGAAGGAATGGAATTTCAAAAGCAAGTATGAAGCAAAGGACTGTTTTGTCTTCCTTTGTGTCTTCCCACTACTGTGGGGATCTGATAAACCCATTCAGCAATTCTTTTTTAGACCTCATATGTTTTATTTTAGCATTATAGTTGAAGAAGAAATGCACGCCTTTTGTGTAGAGCTGGATCTAATTCAAAGTCAGAAAGGCTTCAGAAGCAACTCGGTGAGGCAGGCTGTAGGTTGTTGTGATTTTTAAAGTGATTTGGATGACTAAATAGCAACTTAAGACACCAGGAGTTTCCCATAGGAGATTCATATTGGATGGGATCTCACTGTGGCGTCATTTACTCACACCCTGCAGTTTGATTCAATGCAAGGTCTTCAAGACCTGCTTGCAGGGCTGAGTGTGAAGTAAAACTGCTGGGCCCCTTGTTCATAAATCAAGGGAAAATTTCCATTAGAAGTATCAAAATATAAAGCCTTTTCTTTTTTTCTTATGGTCTCCCTTATGCTTTGTCCTGGTATTTTGTATCTGCTATGTAATTCTAAGTAAAGAAAAATTTTAAAAATTAAATTATTACATGGATTTTGCCATCTCTCTTTATATGGTACAATGACACTTTTAAATGCAAACACATGGAAGAAGAAACAAACAGAAGCCAGACAAGGGAGTCTGGAAGAAGTGAAAGAGACTCCTCCCAGTCATGGAGCAGACATGGAATGGACTAGTGAAGCTCTCTACAGGCATGGGATACATGTACCATGAGCCAGACCTCACACGTGTCCAGAACTATGTCAACTGATATGAACCACTACAGAAAATTAACATGTTTTATACATCTTTATGTCATTTTTCCTGTTTCTTTGGAATTAGGCTTTGTTTTGTTTTTGTTTGGGGTTCTTTGCTCTGTTTGTCAGGATATTATTATACTGTTATTTTATACTGCAATAAAATTAATCATAAAATCTTAGTGATTTAACATTAAAAAGTTGATTTCTTACTCATACATTTACTAGGAATGAGCAGAGGGCCCTGATCCACATTGTGTTCAGGGATCCAGGCTGCTATAGGCTCCACCTTTTGGCAGTCGCGCCTTCTGGAATGGGCCCTTAGAGGTCACTGGAGAGGAAGAGCGGAATGGAAGGTTGTATGCCTATGTGGAATGATTCATCCCAGGTCATTTCTGTTAGCAGCACATTAGATAGAACTACTCAGTATTAGTAAACTAGCTTCATCTAACTCAAGAGTCCTAGGAACTTTGGAGAAGCCCACACATATATGGTGAACAGAAATTAACTCTGATGTTCATGATTTGCAGAGGATTAAACATCATATAACTTAAGGGATGATGCACTGACCTTGTGCAATGCCGGTGTGAGCTCCTGAGTTCCAACACTTACTTGTGTGCTTTCTCTATCTCTCTTTTTCCCTCACAGTATATGTGAATATTGGAAAATCTCCCAACTATTCTGAACCAAAGTTTCTTCAGTGTAAGATAAGGATAACAAATTCTAGTTCTTAAGATTATTATTAAATAATACAATGTCTTCTATTTGATGCAGGGTCTCTGGTCTAATTCCTAAGTCCTTGATCCATTTTGAGTTGAGTTTTGTGCAGGGTGAGTGATAGAAGTTTAATTTCATTTTATTACATGTGGATTTCCAGTTTTCCTAGCACCATTTGATGAACAAGCTATCTTTTCTCCATTTTATGTTTTTGGCTCCTTTGTCTAGTATGAGGTAACTGTATTGTTGTGGATTTGTCTCTGTGTCCTCTATTCTGCACCATTGGTCTGCCTGTATATTTTGGTGCCAGTACCAAGCTGTTTTTGTTATTATTGCTCTGTAGTAGAGTTTAAAGTCTGGTATTGTGATATCTCCTGCTTCACTCTTTCTACTCAGGATTGTTTTGGCTATTTGAGGTCTTTTGTTCTTCCAGATGAAGTTCATGATTGCCTAATCTATTTCTATAAGGAATGTCATGGCTGTGGGGAAAAAGGCACACTTTTACATTGCTGGTAGAGTTGCAAATTGGTGCGGCCACTCTGGAAAGCAGTGTGGAAATTCCTCAGAAAACTTGGAATGGACCCACCTTTTGACTCAGTTATCTCACTCCTTGATTTATACCCAAAGTACTTAAAATTAGCACACTACAGTAACACAGCCACATCAATGTTTATAGCAGCTCAATTCACAATAGCTAGACTGTGGAACCAACCTAGATGCCCTTCAACAAATGAATGGATAAAGAAACTGTGGCATATATACACAATGGAATACTACTCAGCCATAAAGAAAAATAATATTATGACATTTGCGGATAAAAGGATGGAATTGAAGATTGTCATGCTAAGTGAAACAAGCCAATCCCAAAAAAACAAAGGCCAAATATTTTCCCTGATAAGTGGATGATGATACAGATCCTAGTTGAGAGGGTTAGGGGGTAAGAAGAATGGAGGAACTTTAGATTACATAGAGCGAAATAGAGGGGGAGGGGACAGGGGTATGAAAAATGTGGAATGAGACAGACATCGTTACCCTATGTACATGTATGATTAATAAGAATGGTATGAATATAAATCATGCACAATCACAGAAATGAAAATTTGTACCCCATATGTGTACAATGAATCAAAATGAAGTCTGTAAAAATAAAAAAAAATATTAGATTGTCTGCAAAAACACTTTGTAAATCAGAAAATGTTATTCAAGTAATGAAGTGCTACTGTATATCAGACTGAAAAAAAAAATACCCAAAGACTTATATTCACCTTTTCCTGTTTTATAGAGGTATTTAATACACTATTTTTTAATCATTGAAGCAAATCCCACAATATTCTATGTTAACACACACCCTGAACTGAGTCTCAAAGAACTTACTAAACTA
The DNA here is from genome assembly GCA_020662805.1 of Glaucomys volans. Lineage (NCBI taxonomy): Eukaryota > Metazoa > Chordata > Mammalia > Rodentia > Sciuridae > Glaucomys > Glaucomys volans. The sequence goes on along the minus strand of JAJEJO010000333.1, from coordinate 329,335 downwards.
ATATGGTGAGAGAATGGGGAAAATTTCTAATCTATGGGCTGAGAAATAAGACAACACCAGATATTTGGCAGAAATTCTTTTCATTTCATCTACGTGTTAGAAAATGCTAAGCTCCTATTTGGCTATCAGGCTGTGATTAAAAATAATAAACTTTGAAACTAATGAGATGTTTACATCTCACTTTAAGCAAGATCTTCTCATTTCTACCATTCCAACCCCTAATCTAGTGGTCCATTGTCAGTCCTCCATGCATATCTTTATTATATTTGTCCAAGTAAGGGTGATTATCTTCCATTCATCTGGGAAACCATCTGGGAAATAATTTGGAGCAGGGATTTTGAGCAACTAGAAAAGTTTCCAGCATAATATCAGAGTTCAAAAATATTTGTTGAGTGAATGTTCAATGAATAAGCAAATGAACCAACTTGTCATTCACATAAATAACTTCCACTTTGGAAACCATGACAGCGATACTTAAAAAAAAAAAAAAAGATGAGGTGGACTCTTATGAAGCCCCATTGGCTTAATATTGAAAGAAATGAGGATTCAAACACCATTTTGCTGAAGAATCGGGGATTAACAGTGACACCCTGAAGCCGATTCACAAGTCAAACACACAAGCTTTTGTGGAAAGTGTATCCTGCAGAAATAGATGAAAGGATGCTTTGCTCAAGAGCTGGTTCTGAGCAGAGTTTTCCTCTAATTGTTCAGAGGATCAGATGCTACAAATATTATTAATTCAGGTACAATCTAAACCCAATGCCCCAGAGCAAACATAGACTATGTCCATCTGCTTGGAAAATAAAGAACTTGCTACTCTGGGGTTAGGAAGGAACGAGCCCAACTCAAGTCTCGAGATGAAGAAAACACCTTCACTGTTTCAAGAACAGACTCAGGAACTCTTTGACAGGGACAGATTCTTGACATTGTTTGATGTCCCCTCACTCTTTTGACACCTGAGTTTTCTCAGAGTGCTGATGTGCTGTATTTCCATTTCCAGTTGTGCTCTCTCCTTTATTTGGAGGGGATTGGTTCATGGAATTAAAAAATTGTTTGAAAACCTATGCAGCCAAATATAATCAAATTCTAATCGTTTAAAAAAAAATTAGGATCTGTGTCATTCAGGAAGAGGAAAGCAGGAGATAAGATAATGTATCTTCCCCGACATCACCTTGCAATTTACAATACCACACTGTAAAGGCACATTTGGTACAAATTGAAAACAGAATTCCAGGCCCAAAGAATGGTATTAAACACCACAGTGGCAGAATCAAGAGGAAAGGCATAATTCAATTCATATCATTACATACCAAAAAATAAGGAATATTTTTAGTGTTGATAAATTTTTAGCATATTGACAAATGTGTTTTTATCTAACATTAGCATATTGCAACAATTGTGCATTTTATCATTCAATGAAGACTTTGGTCATTATTGTATGATAATGTTAATTGTCACTCCTTTGGCATCTTTGTAAAAAGCAAGTCACTGTTGCCTGGATATCGTCTCAATCCAGGGAGACTGAAAATAGGAGTTCTGCCTTCTCTGATTCCAGCTCCCTCCCCTCAATGTACATTTTGCAGAAGAGCAGATATGTAAATGTTGATTGAGTTACACTAAAACACGAGCTCATTAAGAGTCTAAAGATAAATTTAAACAGAATTCTCCTTGGCATCTTGTTCTTATATATCAAAAAGATGCAATTTTATGGTTATTTGTTTGCTATCCTCACATTCACAGAGAAAAAAAAATTCTAAATATTATTGCCTGATAATCTTCCTTCTAATTATTTTCATTTCCACTATCACACCAACATTATTACAACTAACATATTAGTTGTGTAATTATCATTCTATGTAGATCATGTTCTAGCTCTTGTATAACTTTGATCTCATTTCATTACATTAACACTATCAAATCAATATCAGTAGAAAAATATTCAAATCTCTCTCAACGTGTTCTCTATTCAAAATAAATGCATCTATAGATAGTTAACGTGTGTGAAACAATTACCAACCTGCCTGTCTACCTTTCTGAGTTACTCTTTCTTTTTTAATCCAAAACAATCAAACAAATTTGAAAAATAAATTTTTCTAAAGACACATAATATACCAGTTCAGTTTTCACTGTATTTGTAGACAGAAATTTTTGAAATCGAAATAGAATACAAACCATTATACAACTCTAAAAACAAAAGAGTAGGGCACATTCTCATAATGCAATAAGAATGATAAACAAACAACAAAGCTTTTTAGGGAACTAATACTGTCTACAAATGTAAGAGAACTGAGAGGAGGCAGATGAAGGTAACACTGAGGGGAACTTATGATTTAAATGGCATGGTACACACACACACACGCACACACACACATTCACACACAAGCAGTCATGACTAGGAAACGAATAGCTGAGGAAAAGTGAAATCAAAAGGATAAAAAGAGAAGAGTTAATGGCTAAATAGAAACTGAGCTACATGAACTCAAATTCAACTGACACTTTACTGTTTGCCACGCAAATAATCTAAACACTCCAGTGTAAAGGCGGGGGCTGTCAGATTGGATTTGAAGAAAAAAGAAATCCCAATGGATGGAAACTCATACGTATTTAACACACAAACCCCGCATGCACACACTCGTGTGTGTGTGTGTGTGTGTGTGTGTGTGCGCGCAAAGTGAAATAATAGAAAATGTTCTACATGTAAAGGTTATCTTGAGTGCATAAAGTAAGATTAGATAAATTAGATTTCAGAGCAAGGGATGCAACCCAAGATAAAGAGGAAAATTTTATAATAATATAGAGATCAATTAATCAAGACGATGTAAAGACTACAAATGTGTATGTGCTCAATAGCAGAGGGAAAACTACACCAAATGTGTGAAAATAAAATTTTTATAACTGAAATATTTTCTGACATAATAATAATAATGTTATTATTATATTAGAACTCAAAATATTTGGAAATTTAACAAAACACACATAATCCCTGGATAAAATAAGTAAACTCATAGAAAACAAAAAATAGTTCAACCTGAAGGAAAATAAAACATCTAAATTTGTGGGATGTAACAGAAGTAGTGTTTAGAGGAAAATATAGAGCATTAAATGTGTATATTAGAAAAGAAGCTGAGTTTCAAATAGAAAAACCTCAGATTCCATCTTAAGAAACTATGGAAAGATGATGAAATTAACCCCAAGCTATGAAGAAGGAAGTAAATAATAAAGACAAAAATAAAAATTAATGAAATGGGGAGCCAAGTTACAGTGGAGAAAAGTAATAAAACTAAAAGCTAGTTCTTCAAATAAAAGTCCTGGTGGCTACCAGAGGTTGAAGAAGAACGGGTGGGGGGGTTGATTAACAGGTACCAAGCCACAAGAAGATAAGAGCAAAAAATTAGGGTGTGCTATTGCATACTGGAGTCAATATGGATTAGAATTATGTGCCACATATTTTTTAAGAACTGTAGAAAAGATTTTTAATATTTCTACCATGAAATTATAAATATTCGAACAGATAGATATTTTGCCCTATTTAAACATTACATAATGTGCACATGTATTGAAACATAACATGGTACTCTATTCATATATATAATTTTTATGTTTTTAATGCATCAGTTAAAAAATTAATTTTTCTGCTGGGCACAGTGGCTCACGAATGTAATCCCAGCACTTGGGAGGCTGAGGCAGGAGGATCGTGAGTTCAAAGCCAGCCTCAGCAACTTAGTGAGGCCCTAAGCAATTCAGTGAGACCCTGTCTCTAAATAAAATACAAAATAGAGCTGGGGATGTGGCTCAGTGACCGAGTGCCCCTGGGTTCAATCCCCAGTACCAAAAAAAAAAAAAAAAATTAAAATTCTAAGATGCAGTGGCACATGCCAGTAATCCCAGGGATTCAGGAGACTGAAGCAGTAGGATTGCAAGTTCAAGGCTAGCCTCAGCAATTTAGCAAGACCCTAAGCAATTTAAGTGAAACCCTGCTTCAAAATAAAAAAATAAAAAGGACTGAGAATGGCCAGTTGCAGTGGCGCACGCCTGTAATCCCAGCATCTCAGGAGGCTGAGGCAGGAGGATCATGAGTTCAAAGCCAGCCTCAGCAAAATCAAGGCACTAAGCAACTTGACACAAAATAGGAGTGGGGATGTGGCTCAGTGATCGAGTGCCCCCGAGTTCAATCCCTGGTACCTGCCCCCAAAACAAAAGGGCTCAGAATGTAGCTCAGTGGTTAAGCGCCCTGAGTTCAACTCAATTCCTGGCACCAATACTACTACTAATAATAAATAATAGTAATAATTTTCTTAGAAGCTTACAACCATCAATTTTTGTGATAAAGAATGTTGACTCTACAAATTGAAGCTCAAGAAGTGGAAAATTTCAGAGAAGTTGTCTATCTTCTACCCAGCATGACAAAGAAAAGATGATACACAAATGAACAATATCAAAATAAAAAAGACATTACTATGACTCTTATAAGCATCAAAAGATGATAATGAATTGTTACATAAAAATCTTTATGCTGGGGCAGCCCCAGCAGGGAGCCCAGGACCAGACACTCGGATCCCCCAGGTCCAGGCACAGGCCTGCACCCCGTCCCTGGTCTAGTGCCCAGGCCTGCACTCACGCTGTGACTGACCATCTATCAACACCAGGTTGCCTTTGCCCACAAGCATTGATTATTCCTGACCTGGAGGCAGTGGGGCAGCACCCCCACTTGGTGCTTCTTGGGACACCCCAAGAGGTGCATTATCAAGCACCTCTCAGGCATCAGACTACTGAACAATAGGAGGTTTGAACAGTACGGTGTAATTTTATTACAGAACTTTTTAAATAGTAGCATTATTATGATTATTCCTATTATACCTACTATATTCCCACTTTTTTCTTTTATTAATGTTCTTATCACTCTATCATCCTCTTATATATCTGTTTCCTTGGAGACTCTTTCTCTCTTTCCTCATGCTAACAACCTATTTCTTTTAATTCCACTTTCACTATTCCTATGACATAGTAACTCTTTACACCCACTTCCTATCTCATTAATACCACTTCCTCATATCTCATAGTACCACTTCCTATCTTATTAATGTTACATACTACACCCCTCCTCATCCTCCTTTTCCACCATTTGAAATTGTGGTCCTTATTGCAAACCTATTGGTTATGCTGTAGAAAATAATTTGAACTCATCTCTGTATGTTATAACAACACAGTTAATATCTAAATAGCATCTATATGGATCAAGGATACATATTGTTTATATGGTGTGCTGCTAACATTAATCTCTTCAAGGTGAGGTATTGGAAATCTGCAGGGACACTATAAATCTTTAAAGGGAAACTGCAATACTTCTGAATCGCACTTCTGGAGGGGAAGATACACGAGCAACATGAGAAAACAAGGGAAGAAAGTGTCCCAAACAAACCTAGATGCTAAATCAATAGAACCCAATGACAACATGGTAGAAGCAATGTCAGAAAGGGAGTTCAGAATGTACATAATTAAAATGATCTGAGAAGTGAACAATGAGCTGAGAGAGCAAATACAGGCAATGAATGATCACACAATAAAAAGCTAAAAGAGCAATTTCAGGAAGCAAAAAATCATTTCAATAAAAAGATGGAGATTCTGAAAAAAAAAACAAACAAACAGAAATCCTTGAAATGAAGGAAACAATAAGCCAAATTAAAAACACAATAGAAAGCATCACCAACAGACAAGATCACTTGGAAGACAGAACCTCAGACAATGAAGACAAAATATTTAATCTTGAAAACAAGTCAATCAGAGAAGATGGTAAGGAATCATGAATGAAACTCCAAGAATTATGGGACATCATGAAAAGACCAAATTTAAGAATTATTGGTATGGAGAAAGGCACAGAGATGCAAACCAAAGGAATGAATAATTTGTTCAATGAAATAATATCAGAAATTTTCCCAAATCTGATGAATGAAATGGAAACCAAATACAAGAGGCTTACAAGACACCAAATGCACAAAATTACAACACATTCACATGAAAGCACATTATAATGAAAATACCTAACATACAAAATAACAATAGAATGTAAAAGGCTACAAGAGAAAAGCATCAGATTACATTCAGGGGGGAACCAAAACAGATATCAGCATATTTCTCAGCCCAGATCCTAAAAGCAAGAAGGGCCTGGAACAACATATTTCAAGCTCTGAAAGAAAATGGATGCCAACCAAGAATCTTATACCCAGCAAAACTTACCTTCAGATTTGATGACAAAATAAAATCCATCCATGATAAACACAAACTAAAAGAATTCACAAATAGAAAGCCTGCACTATAGAATATTCTCAGCAAAATATTCAATGAGGAAGAAATGAAAAACAACAATGTAATCCAGCAAAGAGAGGAATTACCATAAAGGAGTAGCCAATAAGGAGAAATCAAGTCAAGTTAAAAGCCAAAAATAAGCCAAAATGACCGGTAATACGAGTCATATCTCAGCAATAACCCTGAACGTTAATGGCCTAAACTCATCAATCAAAAGACATACACTGGCAGATTGGATTAAGAAGAAAGAACCAACAATATACTGCCTTCAAGAGACTCATCTCATAGAAAAGGACATCCACAGACTAACGGTGAAAGGTTGGGAAAAAACACACTATGCACATGAACTAAGTAAAAAAAGTGGGGATTTCCATTCACATTTTAGATAAAGCAGACTTCAAGCCAAAGTTTGTCAGAAGGGATAAAGAGGGACATTTCATACTGCTTAAGGGAAGCATACATCAGCAAGACATAACAATCATAAATATTTGTGCCCCCCAAAATAGCACACCCGTGTATGCTAAACCCATCCTTCTCAATTCCAGGGACCAAATAGACCAAAACACAATAATACTAGGTGACTTTCATACACCTCTCTCACCATTGGACAGATCTTTCAAACGAACTTGAACAAAGAAAACATAGATCTCTCAACACAATCGATAATTTAGACTTAACAGACATATATAGAATATTCCATCCATCAGTGAATGAATATACTTTCTTCTCAGCAGCACATGGATCCTTCTCTAAAACAGACCATATTTTATGGCACAAAACTACTTCTTTTTTTTTTTTTTTGTGGTGCTGGGGATTGAACCCAGGGCCTTGTGCTTGCGAGGTAAGCGCTCTGCCAACTGAGCTATATCCCCAGCCCACCACAAAACTACTCTTAGCAAATACAAAAAGATAGAGACACCACATTGCATTCTATCAGATCATAATGGAATGAAATTAGAAATCAATAACAAAATAAAAAACAGAAACTACTCCAATACCTAGAGATTAAATAATACATTATTGAATGATGCATGGATAACATAAGACATTGGGGGGAAATAAAAAAATTCATAGAGGTAAATGAGAACAACGGCGACACAACATATCAAAATCTCTGGGACACTATGAAAGCAGTGCTAAGGAAAATTCATTGCATGGAGTGCATTCAATAAAAGAATGAAAAGTGAGCAAATAAACAACCTCACATTACAACTCAAAGCCCTAGGAAAAGAAGAACAGATTAACACCAAAAGTAGTAGAAGACAGGAAATAATTAAAATCAGAGCTGAAATCAATGAAATTGAAACAAAAGAAACTATTCAGAAAATTGACAGAACAAAAAGTTGGCTCTTTGAAAAAATAAACAAAATTGATAAACCCTTAGCCACACTAACAAGGAGAAGAAGAGAAAAAACTCAAATTACTAAAATTCAGGATGAAAAAGGAACTATCAAGATGGACACTATACAAAACATAATTAGAAACTATTTTGGAAATCTATATTCCAACAAAATAGAAAATCTTGAAGACATCGACAGGTTTATAGAGATATATGATCCACCCAAACTGAATCTGGAGGACAAACACAATTTAAATAGACCAAATTCAAGCAATAAAATAGAAGAAGTCATCAAGAGCCTACCTACCAAGAAAAGTCAAGGGCCAGATGGATTCTCAGCTGAGTTCTATAAGACCTTCAAAGAACTCATTCCAATACTTCTCAAAGTATTCCATGAAATAGAAAAGGAGGGAACCCTTCCAAATTCATTCTATGAAGCTAGTATCATCCTGATACCAAAACCAGGCAAAGACACATTGAAGAAAGAAAATTTCAGACCAATATCCCTAATGAATATAAATGCAAAAGTTCTTAACAAAATTTTAGCAAACCGCATACAAAAGCATATTAAAAAGATAGTGCACCATGATCAAGTGGGTTTCATCCCAGGGATGCAAGGCTGGTTCAACATCTGGAAATCAATAAATGTAATTCACCACATCAACAGGCTTAAAGTAAAGAATCACATGATTATTTCAATAGATGCAGAGAAAGCATTTGATAAAATACAGCACCCTTCATGCTCAAAACACTAGGAAAACTAGGGATAGTGGGGACATTCCTTAACATTGTAAAGGCTATCTATGCTAAGCCCACAGCTAACATCATTCTAAATGGAGAAAAACTGAAAACATTCCCTCTAAAAACTGGAACAAGGCAGGGATGCCCTCTTTCACAATTTCAATTCAACATCATCCTTGAAATTCTAGCCAGAGCAATTAGATAGACTAAAGAAATAATAAGGATATGAATAGGAAAAGAAGAACTTAAACTATCACTATTTGCAGATGATAAGATTCTATATTTAGAGGAGCTGAAAAATTCCACCAGAACACTTCTAGAACTCATAAATGAATTCAATAATGTAGCAGAATATAAAATAAACACTCAAAAATCTAATGCATTCTTATTCATAAGTGATGAATTCTCTGAAAGAGAAATTAGGAAAATTACCCCATTCACAATAGCCTCAAAAAAATAATAAACCCTTGTAGTCAATTTAACAAGAGAGATGAAAGATCTCTACAATGAAAACCACATAACACTAAAGAAAGAAATTAAAGAAAACCTTAGAAGATGGAAAGATCTCCCATGTTCTTGGATAGGCAGAATTAATATTATCAAAATGGCCATACTCCCAAAGCGCTATACAAATTCAATGCAATTCCAATTAAAATCCCAATGATGGACCACATAGAAATAGAACAAGCAAACATAAAATTCATTTGGAGGAATAAGAGACCCAGAATTGCTAAAACAATTCTTAGCAAAAAGAGCAAAGCAGGGGGTATCACAGTACCAGACCTCTGACTATACTACAGAGCAATAGTAACAAAAACAGCATGGTATTGGCACCAAAATAGGCAGGTAGACCAATGGTACAGAATACAGACACAAAGACAAATCCACATAAGTACAGTTATCTCAAACTTGACAAAGGAGCCAAAAACAAACAAGGGAGAAAAGATAGCCTCTTCATCAAATGGTGCTGGGAAAACTGGAAATCCATAAGCAGCAAAATGAAACTAAACCCCTAGCTCTCACCCTACACAAAACTCAATTCGAAATGGATCAATGATCTAGGAATTAGATCAGAAACCCTGCACCTAATAGAAGAAAAAGTAGGTCCAAAATCATCATATCAGCTTAGGACCAGACTTCCTTAACATGACTCCCAGAGCATAAGAAAAAAAAAAAAAGCAGGAATCAATAATTGGGAAAGATCCAAACTAAAAAGCTTTTTCTCAGCAAAGGAAACAATCAGCAATGTGAAGAGAGAGCCTACAGAGTGGGAGAAAATCTTTGCCACACACACGTCAGATAGAGCACTAATCTCCAGAATTTATAAAGAACTCAAAAAACTTTACACCAAGAATACAAATAACTCAATCAATAAATGGGCTAAGGAAATGGGCGGACACTTCACAGAAGAGGATCTACAAGCAATCAACAGATATATGAAGAAATATTCAACATCTCTAGTAATAAGAGAAATGCAAATCAAAACTACCCTAAGATATCATCTCACCCCAATTAGAATGTCTATTATCAAGAACACAAGCAATAATAGGTGTTGGCAAGGATGTGGGGAAAAGGTACACTCATTCATTGCTGATGGGGTTGCAAATTGGTACAGCCACTTTGGAAAGTAGTATGGAGATTCCTTAGAAAACTCAGAATGGAACCACCATTTGACCCAGCTATCCCACTCCTTGGCCTATACCCAAAGGACCCAACATACTACAGTGATACAGCCACATCAATGTTTATGGCAGCCCAATTCACTGTAGCTAGACTGTGGAATCAACCTAGATGCCCTTCAATAGATGAATGGATAAGGAAACACAATGGAATATTATTCAGCCATAAAAAATAATAAAATCATGACATTTGCGGGTAAATTGATGGAGTTGGAGAATATCATGTTAAGTGAAATAAGCCAATCACAAAAAAACAAAGGCCAAATGATCTCTCTGATAAGTGGTTGATGAGACATAATGGGTGTGGGGGGAGGTAGGGGAAGAACGGAGAAAGGATGGATAGTATAGAGGAAAATGAGGGATGGGGAGGGGCGGGTAAGGAAATATTATAGAATGAGACAAACATCATTACCCTATGAATATGTATGAATACGCAAATTGTATGATTCTACTTTGTGTACAACCAGAAAAATGATAGTTGTACTCCATTTGTGTACAATAAACTAAAATTTAAAAATAAATAAATAAGTAATTAAAAATAAAAATCTTTGTGCCAATAAAGTTGAGAACTTGCAATGACCATATTAACTTCAAAGACATAAAGTAACTGCAGAAGAAATAGATTAGCTGAGTAACTTTTATTTCTATTTTAAAAAATTAGGGCTAGGGTTATAGTCCATTGCTGGAGTGCTTGCCTCACATGAGCATTCCCCTTTCAATGAAGTTCAAACCCCAACACCACAAAAAAAAATTAATTCAGAGTTCAAAATCATCCCCCAAAAGTAACAACAATCTGAGGTGGCTTCACTGGTGAATTGTACTAAATATTTAGGCAATAAATAATGCTAATTCTTCACATCCAGAAAATAAGAATAAAGCTTTTCATTTTGTGAAGTCAGGATTACCCTGATATAAAAATCAGCAAAGATGTTGAAGAAACCCATGTATCATTTTTTCCATGAACCACACTCCAGGTTCCCCTTCTGTGTGTTTCCATTCTCTCCAGAATACCATGACTCTACCACTACATGCATCAAACTTAATTTTCTGTTTATTAGCAGGTCTCGCTTATTAAACTAAAACCAACTTTAGAACAAGTGCTATTTTTTTTTGTTGTTTTTTTGTTTTCATACTGGGAATCAAACTCTGGGGCACTCAACCACTGAACCACATCCCAGCCCTATTTTGTATTTTATTTAGAGTCAGGGTCTCACTGACTTGCTTAGCACCTTGCTGTTGCAGAGGCTGGCCTTGAACTCATGATGCTCCTGCCTCAGCCTCCCGAGCTGCTGGGATTGCAGGTGTGAGCCACCACACCTGGCAGAACAAGTGCTATTTCTCTTTCCTATTTGCATCCTCAGTATCTGGCTGACACTGCAGGTGAGAATTACCAAATAAGTGGCTCGAGTGGATGCTAGTTTTCAGAGGTAGGAAATTCCCTTTTCATTGAAGTTCAATACTGAGTTCTAATCACCTTTGATCAGCTAGCTTTTTCAAAAATCCACTGGGTTTCTCTACAGTTTCCTAATTAGTTGAATGTTTTGATGAATGGTATTTACATTTTCCAATCAGAGCTCATTGTCAGACTAATGAATGCTTTACCTTCCATGATTTTCCAAATCTAATGAAATAGGTCTCTGTGCCTTGAGAAAGGAGGATATGATTACTCAGTCCCCCTGTGTAGCAATTTTGTTATTTTGTTGCAGTTTCCTTCACCTACATCAAGATCCTTCTGGAACAATCAAAGGTCAAATTCATTTTCTCCTTGTCTAACTATGTCCCTCTAGGTATAGATTTAAGTGTACTAAAATAGCTCTTGTGTTTTGTTGCTCTTGTGCTGTGATTCAAAAATGTGCCAGCTATTAATTTCAAAAAGCACTGGAAAAATGCATGAGACTCCCTGACTCTCTCTCTTTTTGTCTCTCCAGGATTCTTATAAGTGAGCTTGCTTTGCACGGCACAGGCCAACCATCCTACCTGGAGCCAACTACTTCATTATGGAAAGATTCAAGTTCCTGAGAATTCCACTTGCGTAAAAAATAATTTAAATGGAAAAATCCCTTTAGCTATTTTAATGTAAAGGAGTGAGTGACAACTGCATGTCAAAAAGAAGTCGGTCACTCACTAACAAATGCAGCATGTTAATAGGCAGAGATGAAAGGATTAGTAACTAAGACTCAAAATATCAGATTTAAGTTGTTTTCATTGATTCTCTATCAAAGACAAAACATCTATTTCCTCTTATTTCCATGGAAAATGAAGTCGTCTTTTGTTTCTGTCCTTATTTTTCTTATATGTGGCTCTTTTATCCCCCAGCACTTGAGATTAAACCCAAGGGCTCAGACAGGCAAGGCCATCGCTCTACCAATGAACTACATTCCCAGATCTTTTTATACTTTTATTTTGAGACAAGGGTCTTGCTAAATTGTCCCGTCTGGCCTTGTTCTTGAGAAGAGCTGGGATTACAGGTGTGTGACACAGCACCTGGATCCATGTTTAATTTCTTTTTCTTCGTTTTAAAATGGTACTGGAGATAGAACCCAGGGTTTTTTCACCACTGAGTCACGTCCTCAGTTCCTTTTAGTTTTTTATTTTGAGATAGTTGCTAAGTTGCTGAGGCTGGCCTTGAACTTGTCATCTTCCTGCTTCAACCTACCGAGTTGCTGAGATTACAGACATGTGCCACTGTCCCAGCTTCATATGTGATATTTTTTAAAACTTACATATTAATTCAACAACCACTCATCCAGAATCTATGCCAGGCACCCTTCCACACACAGGCACACACACATAAATGTTGTACTGTTTCATGTCACATCTTGTTGTTGGCCTTGGTTTTGACCTATATCAAGAGCATCATTGCTTCAACATAAATAAGAGAAATATCATCAGAGAAATCACGCACATTTCTGAAATAGTGGACAGAAGTAGACAAGGCACTGAAATAGTAAATAAGAAATACAGTACTAATAGGAATTTTAGAATAAAGTAACTATGACGTCCTAGGAATGCCTTCTCTTATAGGAGTAATAGCAGTAGTAAAATAGTGGTCAGCCTGAAGGTAGGAGTGAGGTATCCAGCACATGTCTTGACCAATTACAAGTAAACAGGCCCTGTGAGAAGGACTTTATTATGTAAAGCAATATTTTTGGTTTTCACAATAGCACTATCAGGTGAATAGTACTGTTGTTCCCACTTTATAGATCAGAAAAAACTGAGTACAGTCAGTCCTCCATCCTCAGATTCAACTGACTATGGATTAAAAATACTCAGAGAAACTTTGTATCTGTAATGAAGATGTATATAGTCTTTCTTTTCTTGATATTATTCTTAAACAATGCAGAGCAGTTATTATCATAGCATCTGCCTTGTATCATTATAAGTAATCTAGAGATGATTAAAGGACATGGGAGGGTATGTGTTGGTTGCATGTGAACACTATCGTATTGTGGAGTTGAGCATCTGCAGTTTAGTACCTGCAGAGGTCCTGGAACCAATTCCTGATGGAGAGCAAGGGATGACTCTATAGGCCACCCTACATAAATCTAAAGTTTCCCGTGGTCGATAGCTAGTACCTAGTCAATCTGGAACAGAAAACCTGAGTGTGATGTTTCAAAAGCCCATCTAAACAGGATTTAGAAACAAGCAGGACTGGATTAAACTTAGTCTTCACCATTTTCTACTCAGTAAACTTTAAAGTGACTTCAGAGCTTGGCCATACTTCACTGTAAAGGACCAACTAATAGATACTGTGGGGTTTGCGGGCCACACAGCCTTTGTTGCAAGTATTCGATGTACCTTTGCAGAATGACAAGGTAGCTGCAGACAGTAAGTGCTATTTTATTTCCCCAAGTCTTGCCTCATGTAATAACTCTGAGCTTCAGATCATCTATAAAATGAGGATGATCTTACATTTTGTGTTGTTGTAATTATGTTATATAAACATGCAAAGGATGAGGTATGACAAATATTCAGTGTTCAACATATTGGCCATAATTATTTATGCTATTTTTAATGTTTCATTATTTCTCTTCTCTTGAAGCAACAAAATGAAGATAATTCCTATATTTTCCCTTCAACAAAAATGCTACCAAAAATGCAAATAGCTCTTTTAAACACAAAGCTGAATGTGTGGGGGGTGTAAAATATGATGCTATGGAGGGTAATATTAATTAATTTAAATTTTTAAAGAATTTACAGTGCACAGGATCTTCTAGGTGTTAGAAATGCAAGGATCAGATAAATACAGACTTTATCAAGTTAAAGTCTAATAGGGAATTTGACTTATGTATAAATAGCTATCTGAAGTTGCATGATGCATTTTCTATTAATACTGCTACAGTCGTTATAAATTGTATTATAACAATTGATTTTCTTCTCCAATTCTTCCATTATTAGTTTGTGATATTCTTGAGACCTGAGATGGCCTGTCTCACTGTTTACTATGGATCCTTATTCACAGCAGTAACTGTAGCAGAGGAAATGAATACAGAATGGCTGACAGGCTGTAAAGTTTTGTGAAATCCTGAAATAAAGAGGGAGGTTCTATCTGGATTGATCAATGCCACAAGAAAAAGGAATAGAAATTCAAGTATATCCTAAGTTTAATCAATATGTATTTTAGCCTTCATAAAATTAAGCTGTACACTTATTTTAAATTATTTAATCAAATTAATTGCATGAGTCTTTTAAGAAAAGTTCTATTTGGAAATTTTTAAGAGACTGATTCAAAGCAGAAATGTCAAACTTGCTATCTTGAAGTTTCAAAAGGAATAAGGATTCCAACAGCATGCCCGACTACAGCTTTTATCAATTATCTTTGATCCCGACATATTAAAGAATATGAGGAATATGAAGCAAAAGAGTACTAAAATAAATGATCAATCCTTTAAAAATTTGTGCTCATCAAGGAGTGATATTGACCAAATTATATAGCTATGTTGGGAGCATCTATGAATAGGTTACAACAAATCCCATCATTATGTGCAGTTATAATGCACCAACAAGAAAATGTGAACAGAAGGAAAAAAAGGAAAAAAAAACTATGCTCCTTAAATATTCAAGCTGAAAGCTGAAAATGATCATCTACTTAGAACCACAGATGTGAAATACAGTGACTATAGGAGCAGATAACAGCTGACAGCAAGAAATTGTTGCTCCTGAACCTAAATATTAAACTTAGAAAATTTGAACCCTAAAATTTTAATATGAAGACTTCAATAATATATAGTTTTATACTAATATTTAAGATTGGTTCCTGTATTTTGAAAGTTTATTCCATGATGCAAATATTAAGCTTCAGCTGACTTACAGGTTTTACCATTTAGCTGTTTGGCATTTACCTAAAACTACCTACTTGTTGCACTTCAAAATACATGTTCATATTTTTAAAACCAATTTCCCTTTTTTTTCTGTCCCTTTCATCTGTTGCTCATGTTCTGCATTGATGGTCTTAACTTTAGATTTTAGTGTACAGCTTTTAAATTATTGGTTCAGGATCATAAAGATCTAGAAGAGAAGAACTTCAAAAATCTTAGTCTTGAGGTGGGTGCACAAATTAACGAGCACTGGAGGCATCCATTTTTGTAATCAGGAAGCACATGTGTGGTTTGTGTGAATGTATGTTTGCACATGTGCATTAGCATGTATTTGGTGCAGTACGAACACTTTGGGTTCTATACTCCATCTCACTGCCCATCAGCAGTAGCATATTCCATAGACCAGGTAATCCGATGCTCAAGCATGGGGTTTAAAAACTTGAGGAAATGACACAATAGTCAGGGCATTCAAGAAAGTACTAATGGCAGTAGTGTTCACAATCAGACTGCAATTA
This sequence comes from Glaucomys volans, assembly GCA_020662805.1. NCBI lineage: Eukaryota > Metazoa > Chordata > Mammalia > Rodentia > Sciuridae > Glaucomys > Glaucomys volans. The sequence continues at coordinate 313,440 of JAJEJO010000333.1, read as the reverse complement.
CTGGGTCTGGTAGATGGTGGAAGTATAGATTTAAACCTCTTTGAATATCAACATAAAATCAGAGAGCCACTAAATATCAAAACTAAAATCCTCAGAGATGCCCTCTTTCAACCACTTGTATTCAACATTGTCCTTGAAATTCTAGCCAGAGCAATTAGACAGACCAAAGAAATTAAAGGGATATGAACAGGAAAAGAAGAACTCAGCCTATCACTATTTGCCAATGACATGATTCTATATTTAGAGGATCCAAAACATTCTAAGTGTATTTCTATTTCTAAATCTAATGCATTTCTATTCATAAGTGATGAATCCTCTGAAGGAGAAATTAGGAAAACTACCCCATTCACAATAGCCTCAAAAAATAAAATACTTGGGAATCAATCTAATAAAAGAGGTGAAAGGCCTTTACAATGAAAGCTACAGAACAACTCAAGAAAGAAAGAAAACCTTAGAAGATGGAAAGATCTCCCGTGTTCTTAGATAGACAGAAATAATTTTGTCAAAATGGCCACACTACCAAAAGTGCTATACAGATTCAATGCAATTCCAAGTAAAATCTCAATGACGTACCTCATGGAAATACAGAAGGCAATCATGAAATTCATTTGGAAGAATAAGAGACCCAGAATAGCCAAAGCAATCCTTAGCAGGAAGAGCAAAGCAGGTGGTATCACAATACCTCACCTTCAACTATACTACAGAGTAATAGTAATAAAAACAGCATGGTATTGGCACCAAATCCTGCAGACAATTTATATTGAAAATAAAATCAGATGACAAGGCTTGTCCTGAATTCCACAATACAAGCAGTAAAGATAAACTTCCAACAGTCATTTGATCTACATGGTAATTATCTCTATGCATGAGAACACATGGGAAACAATGGGACATCTGATGTCCTGAGAACAACAGGATCTCAAAACAGGCAAGAGATATTCACTAGAAAGCAGAGGACCAACTAAGAACAGGAGCTAAAATGATAAGGATGTCATCAGATATAACTGTAGATAATTACAGAGGTTCTGTAATTTTAAAGGAGTCAGAGTGGTTTACAAACCTGGAACTTTTAAAACTCCCTTAGTAATCCCAATGGGATTCCCTTTCAGGTAAAAGCCTTATACTTAGGAGAACATATTGGAAGTGGAAGGAAGATTGAACAGAAAATGAATGAGAAGAGGTCCAGACAAACATTGGGGAAGGCAATGGAGCCTGAGTGTCTGAGAAAGCAAGCCATCATGTTTCTAAACACTCCAGGAAAGCAAGAGAAGAGAAATCTCTGTGGAGTTACAACAGCTAGTCTGAATCACATATCTCAAAATTTCAAAAGAGCCAATTTTATGGGTAGTATAAAAGTACCAGTAAAATCTTATAAGAAATTTTCATAAAAGAGAATGATCAACAGACATTTTTTAATAAGCGAAAAAAAGCACAACAGAAAGACTTACCCAAAGAACAAATCAAAATACTGAATTTCTGTATTGAAAAGAAGCATTAAGAAATATATATGAGACAAAACTACATAATTCAGCCAATCCCAAAAATCCAAAAGCCGAATGGTCTCTCTTATATATGAATGATGATGCATAATGTGGGGGGGAGAAAGATGGCAAGAATGGAGGATTTTTTTTTTTTTATAGAGGAAAGGTCGGTGTGTGTGATGGGAGGGGGTAAAATTAATAACAGAATGTGTGACAGATACCATTGCCCTGTGTTCATGCATGAATGCACAGATGGTGTGACTCTACCTTGTGTACAAACAGTGAAACAAAAGCTGTACTCCATTTGTGTTCAATGAATCAATAAGTAAATAAAAGAATAAAAAAAAAAAAAAGAAGTAGAAAAACTAATAGAGTAGATGATTGGACTTTTTAAATTATTTCAGACATTAAGATATGACACCCAACATCCAGGATAAATGATTATTCCTTAAAAACATAGAAGGTTCTAGGCACCATGGCACATGCCTGGAATTCCAGAGGCTTGGGAGGCTAAGACAGGAAGATGGAGAGTTCAAAGTCAGCCTCAGCAACAGTAAGGTGCTAACTAATTCAGTGAGACAGTCTCTAAATAAAACAGAAAATAGGGCTGGGGATGTGGCTCAGTGGTTGAGTGGCCCTGAGTTCATTCCCTGGTACCTACCCCACCCACTCCCCCAAAAACATAGAATACACAAAGGTAGAAGAATTGAAAAATCAACAAGAAATAAAAAGAATAAAACATTCAAAAAAGTGACCAATATGAAAGATAGTAAAGATCCAAATTATAAATGACAAAAGTTTCTGAAAAAGAAAATTAAGACTAAATTTCAAATTATAGTAAGAAAAAATTCCTAACATTAATAAAACACTTGTAACTACATGCCAAGAATGTGTACTATAAATCCTAGAATGGCTAACACAATATATAATATAGAAAGAATATCAAAAATTAGGGAAAAGAAAGAAATATGAAACCTCCTTGGTATATAAGGAAAAAGTAACTTGTAAGGGAAATAAAATTATACAGCAAAGTGGTATTCCTAAAGAAACTGGAGTGATATATTTCAGATACTAAGAGAATAAAGAGAGTAGATATAAGTCAAAATTTTTATATCCAGCTAAACTGACTCTTAAGTGTAAAGGCATAAAGTAACATGCACATACTCATGGAAATTTACTCCTATGAGTCTTTCTCAAGGAACTCATTAGAGAATGTGTTTCATTCAACCAAAATAAATGGACTTATCAATCTGAGTTTGAGCTGTAAGCATTAGACATAGTTACCTGCAAATAAAGATCAAATGAAGAGAGAAGAGTAGCAATGACTTTATGCTCAGTTAACATAGATGCAGTGGAATAAGTTTTTTTAAAAAATATGGAAGACTCAAGAATGGAGAGAACATATGCAATGATATTCACTCTTCTCAGTATTAGTTCTAGCAGTGGTATCATTACTCTAGACTGTGTGTATGTAATTTGGGCAAGTAAATGATAATTGTCTGATATTTTAATGGCATTATCTACTGTGTTCTTGAGAACCAGGATTTTCAATGTGGAAGTAAAAAGATACAGATGTAATATAGAAGGTATCAGATTAAAAAATGACAACAACATGTTATACTCCTACATAGTTAAATGTTCAGTAAAATGCAAAGTTGAAGAAATTCTGCAGGCCAAATGGAGTCACCTCCTCAACAAATGAATTTTAAGGACAAAAAAGGGATAAAGAGGACACTTAAACATTAAAGGAGATTTATATATTATAAATCTTATATATTATATATTTATATATTATAAAATTATACATAAGACATTCATATATTTTAAATGTAGAAAAATTGAATGATAACATCTAGAAATGCACATTTGAATGAAAAAATTATGTAAGTTTGTGATTAATATAAAAGTGAGATAGTAAATACATATGAGAGAGGGAATGGACTGAGAACCAAAGGGAGAGATAAATACTGGAGTGCTTTCTCAACTATTGAGATTCGTTGTAAGTTACTTACAAAGGTATTTGCCTTATGAAAATTCATTATAGCATACATATTTTATTTCTGTGTTTTCATTTACAATTAAATGTTTTTAAAAACAAGATTTAAAAAAAAGATTTTAAAAAGAAGTGAATAAGCACAGTCCTGAGAATTCCTAAGTTACTAAGAATTCCCCATATACCATCTCCCTAGAATCTCCTTGGTTGGTTTGATTTGCTAATTTGGTTTCTTAGATTCTCTGTGGATTTTTCTATCTATCAGATTTATTTCCAATTACATATATAATAAAGAAGCTAGATCATTTGACATCTATAATTTCCCACTCTGAATTTTGCTTTTCATACTAACAATGAAATATGACATGTTTTCATATTGTAAGATATTCCTGTCATATGTAAGTATCTATACACATATACATTTGTTTATTCATATATATAATGACACTTCATTTCTATTAAATTATGATTGGCATAGCAGGGAAACCTTGAGCAAACTACTTGACTTTCATGAATATCAGTTTCTTCATCAGTGTGATCTGCTAACAATTCTTACCTAGTAGTACCATATCCAACTCTAAACCCTCAAAAAATAATTGCTAGTATTCTTGCCTTTTATGATTGCCTGGTGAAAGGATGATGTGCATTTCCTGAACTCTAGGCAATTGGAACAAGTTGGACTGCTGATTATAACAGAGCGCCCAGAAAGAGAAAGTTTGTGAAACAAATGAATTTAATTCTGCCCATATGAAATCCACGTTTTGACAACTACTTACTCATGGATGATCCTTAGAAAATTCTAAACTGAGAGTATAGAATGGAGTTCTTCTTCTGAGGTGTCTTCAGCATGCTAGTATTAAAACTTCAAATATCTCCAGTGCAAATGCTCAGATTCAATTCTGTCTCTCTTGTCACTATAACAAGGGGAATTAATTAAAGTGTTTTCTGTGGGCTCATTAACCCACCAATTACCCATGAAACTTTGATTTGGATATTTGCTACCCCATAATTAGTCAAACATAACAGGAGAGGACTGGATAACAGAGAAATTTAGATAATGAGTACTCTTTGCCAATTGGACCGGCTTCAGTGACAATAGAAAGAAAAGAGCAATGATTATTGGCTAATCAGCGCTTGCTGCCTCCATCACTCATTCTACCTCATCATGCATGACTCACAGGAACATTCTGTCTGCCCATTTTTTCAGGTGTGACTCTATCTTCCTTTTAATACCTTTAGTAGTATCATTGTTATCTCCGGCCTTGGCTTCCTAGAAGGCTGCGATTGTACATGTATTAACTATCAGTACTGATGAAATGAACCCACCCTTAGCCACTTTGTATTTTGAGAAATTATGTATTGCAAAGTGGTACCCAGCCTCTTCTAGGGCAGGTATTATCAGTAGAACTAATTACTCTGCAAATCATGTAGCACTCTGCAATTGCAACATAGATCATGAGTAAAAGATGGCATTTGCCTACTGGCTCTTTATCATCAATCAGGTCTCCACGACATGATAGGACCTTTTCCCATGTTTGGATGACTCTGAATTTAATCACATTTTCTTTTTGTTTGCCATTTTGCATTTTACAATATGTGATCATAATTTTAGTATCTCCTAAACATATACTGTATATCTCAATCATCTCCATACCTTCTCAGACTTCCCTCTACCTTTATTTCATTGGGTCAGCATACATAATAGTCAAAAGATGCTGAACTGCATGTAATTTCCTTCCTCAGATAACACATTCTCCCATTTTAACCTATAATTTTCTCCACATTAGGAATAAGAAAACATGGGAATCCATAATCAATGACTTGATTATTGGTCATATGGACAGTAAGGATTGAAACTCGGTCAGGAGTACAAGACTCAAGCTCAGATTTCACTGTTACTCGCCTGACGGGAGGTCACATGAATCTCCCCAAGTACACAACTGCTTTGCAATCTCTCTTTCATTGTTGAGCAAAAATTGGGGCAAATAGAGCTTTGACATTCTGTTTTCCCCAGGATACAGAGCCCCCCTTCTTTCCTTAAGGAAAGAATACCTAGGATTTTTCCTTGAGATGAATGGGGACTAGGATTAAACAGAGACCAGAGATGGGGAATCTAAGAGAAGAGCACATGCTGTTCGTTTTATTGCTCTTCTATTTTTGGGGGGGGCGGGTGCTAAAAATTTTTTAAAAAGAACTAGTTATACACTACTATAATTTATAACTTCAGCCTAATTCAAGGTAATTCTCCATAGGACATATGAGTAAGGAAAAAGGCACACCTAGATTTAGAAAGGATAATATATTTGACAAATCCGTGGGCTTCCGAGACAAAAACTAACTAATGAATTATTTTCCACCTTACAGAAAAAAAATAAATAAATCCTAGAAAATTTTAATGTGAAATTACCCATAAGTTACAAGATTTTTCAATAAAGATACGTGGCTGAGAAAACATGTTTCTAAGTATAAATGTATGAAAGAAATGAAGAAAGTAATCCACTGGGCTTCATAAGAATTAGAATATCATTACACGTATAGAAAGGAAATGTAGATAGCACATACTTTTGAAGTGTTTTTCATATTTACCAACACGGAGTGGAAATTTTGTATTCCAAAATAACATAGAGCTCAAAGCTAATGTCTTCTGGAGTGTGCTATACATCAGTGTTTCAGCAAACCAGGTCCTCACACCGATTGCACAGAGATTCAAGGGTAAAGTGATAACTAAGATTTGAAATTGTGCTAGATTGGGTCTCTGAGACCCACACCTGACCATATTGGACACAGGCCCTGGAGTTTGTATTTTTATCCAACAGCTTAAATCATTTTTATGAATATCAAACTCTCTAGGTCAGTAATGAGGACAGATCATCCATTTAATAAATTATAATTGGATTAATTAAACTAAAGCTGTGAATCAAATAAAACACTCCCTCAACACTGGCAAGAACTCCCCTTAGAATAAAGAAAAGACCACACATTTCTAGCCTTGTCATTCAAGATTCTCTTTTCACGGACCTCAACTCAAACTCTATGTCGTCTGTCTCTGCCTCCCATCACACGACCTCCCCAGTCCTCCCACTGAGAACACTGCCCTCAGTCATTGTGACTATCCATGGCTACTGTAGGGACGTTCTTTCCCTTTTGTGTGTTTTCACTTCCCTGTGTGGTGTCTTCCTTCAGAATCAATCCCCACCTTCTACCATGGTCTCTCCAAATTTCACTCCAAGCTGAGAACTCCAAATACCCATTTGTTCTCAGATCCTACTCTATACTCCATGAGCACTTTGCACTTTTAATAAAGCATGTCTCACAGTCTAATCTGTAATGGTCACTTGCATGTCTGAATGATCTGAAAGAATAAGGATCCCTGTGAGTCACTAGGGACCATCCCTGCTCTTTAATCGCCATCATTTCTGACATGCTCTTTTATTTATGGTGATACTTAGTACTTGCTTATTGAGTTGACTCTGTAAAAATCATCTGAGTTTTTTGAACTTTTATGTATCATTCTACCAAGCCTTCTTTTCCACTACCAAAATTTAGAGAGTTTCATAAGGGTTACCTGTTCTTTTATTTTTTAGGATAAGCAAAGAACTCATTTGTGCCATAAATAAGTTACTACAACATATCTATTACTTCTACCCTGAAACACATGGGTTGTGGCTTTCGATCAGAAGTAAATGGGGTGCCAATGATGTCTTTGGGATAAACGAAGGGCATATTGGACATATTCTAAAACAATACCCATAGTTGTTCAATTGAGAACAGAGTGAGCATTTCAGCAAGGGCTGAATGAAGAGACCAGTAAGGTAGGTGTTGGAAGGGTCTAGTCTTAAGATGATGGTGATTTGGATCTGGACTGTTATACTAGAGGATGTAAAAAGCATTTGGATCTTATATTCTGAAGGTAGAGCCAAAATGCATGGGATGTGGCATGTATAATGAAGTGACAAGTCAAATTAAAGACTTTTTTGAACTTGGCAATTAAGGGATGGACTTACCATCAAATGAGATGGGAAAAAATAAAACTGTCATTGAAGCAAGTTCATAAAGGAGGGAGGGGATTTTCCAGAATTTAATTTGGCATATTAAATTAAGCACATTTATGTTGTACCTACACAGTGGAATATGTGGGCCTAGAAGTTAAAAGAAGGAAGTTGAATAGAGATAATTTTGGAAGTCAGGGGAGATGAAAAAAGAAAACCAGCCAAAGAGACTATGGAAATCATTATGGAGATTCTTCAAAAAATTAAAAATGGAGCTACCATATGATCCATCTCTACCACACCTCATTATCTCTCCAAAAGAATTAAAAACAGCATACTTTAGAGATCTATGCATTGCCACACTCATAGCAGCACAATTTACATAGCAGCACCAGATCAGGTGTCCATCAGCAGATAAGTAGATAAAGAGAATACATGGAGTTTTATTCATGCATAAGGAGGAATGAAATTGTGTCATTTGCAGGAAAATGAATGCAACTGGAGAGCATCATGTTATGTGAAATAAGCCAGGCTCGGAAAAAAAAAGACAAGCAGCATATGCTTTCTCTCATATGTGAAAATTTGCAAAGAGAAAGGAGATGGTTGGGGTAGAAGGGAACCAGAGAAGAGAGGGGGAGTGGGCAAAAGGAGATACTAGAGAGTGAAAATATTCAAATTATGTTGTACGCATGTTCAAATACACCACAATGCGCCCACTGTTCTTAATAATAAAGATGCAGCAATAAAAAAAATTCAAAAGCAAGTAGGGGCAGAAGAAGTGGATATAGTCAATATAAATGTCCTTTGATTCCTTTTCTATATCAAGGGACAAAGAAGTGAAACAGTTGCTGCCAGGGGAATGGAAATCTAAAGAAGTTTTGTGCTAGATTTTTAGGGAGATTGGTTTTTAAAGTGGGAGAACTAGTGGCATGTTTATGTGCCAAGAGCAGTGTCTCTTTCTAGCAGACAGAGAGAGTGTTTAAAAGAGAATCCCTGCAGCAAGTCCTTGAGAAATTCAAAAGGCTGGACTGGAGTTCATAGGAGAGGAGACGGCATGAAATGGGGGCAGGCATTGCTTATCTTTGATAAAGGAAGGAAGACAGATTTATGCAACCACTGGAGAAAAGAGATAAGACTTGCAGAGAGTACGAGAGTCCCATGGAGGCCTGGCAATAGGAAGGGACTTCATCCAAGGGCTGGAGGCAGTATCAAGAAAATTTGCAGATTGATTCTATGGACTGAATTTAGGAGTTAAAACTTCAGTGTTCTGTAGAGTCTTCAATCTGGAAAACTCTGAAGTTCATGACTCTGACCACCTGTAGATTATTTCTGCTACCTTAAATCTGAACAATCAGGCTCCATGCTGTACCACGCCCCCTTCGGGTTTTCAAAGACCTCTGTTGGTTCTGTATTTTTCAAGAATCCAGAAACAGAATATGGAAAACCTGGAGGATCAGCTGCTGGGCTTCCAGGTCTTTCCCTTAGCATGGGTTTGCACTAGTGGGTGTAGAGAAAGAACCTTCATCCTAGAAGCACTGATTGTGAAATAAGTAACAAGATGAACAATGAATTGGAGCAAACCTTCAAGACACAGCCCAGCTATTAGCTAGGGGAGGGCAACAGAACTCAGTTGCACTGTTTAGGATAATGAATGATCTGAGAGCTCATCTCTCTTTCTCTGATAAAGTATTGGACAACGATTCAATTACAAATTGGATTTCATATAACAAATGGATAAATGATAGCATGGACTCAGAAAGAGCAAAGAGTAAGCAATTTCTGTTGAGACATGAATTGGGATTCAGCCAGAAGGCTGGTTTTGACAAGTAAGAAAGATGTTTCAGGGCTTCTGGGGGTGTCATTTGAAGTTCTTTAAGTTTACCAAGCTCAGCAGCATTAATTAAATTTAATTAAAATTAGCACATTAAAAATTAAATGCTTGCAGTTTGAAGGGCAATTTTGTTTTTTATAAAATGAAATCTCCCTGTACATAATGATCTGCTACTCTAACTTACTCTGAAGAAGTCATTTTCTGCAGTTACTGTCATGGCAAGTGTTGCTGTGAAATAATGCCCATTGAGAATACCTACATTTATACACAGGGCCTTTAAGGCATATTAAGAAATGTTGGATGAATTCAATTTTTTAAACAAAAAGAAAGGGGAGATAAATAATAAATTTGTGACTACAGACTAGAGCTGAAATCCTAGTTCTGAGATTTATTCAGGGTACAATTTGGGACAAGTAATTTAATTTTTCTGACCCTCAGTTTCTTTCTCTGCTCCATGAGGATAATAAATCCTGCCCTTACATTGTTATTTTCCAGGATTTAATGAGAAACAGTATATAAATCACCTAGCATTGTCTGGTAGGTTTTAGATATTTAATAAATACTAGTTGAACCAGAATCTGAGAAAGGAAGCTTGAAAATACCTCAACGAGAGGTGTGCTATTATGTAAGAAGTTGATAAGAAAGAAGGATGAGAGAATTCCTTGACTTTACACATTTAAATATTTGAGCTTCTGATAGGTGCACCCATTCCAGAGTACCCTTTTCTCAAGCTTGGGTTAAGCACAACCTTTCTAGTCCTCTGCCAAAACTCCACTCATTTAAAGCCTCCAACTATTAATAAGTCATTTACCATCTTTAAAAGTCAAGGCACTTATGCAAACATGTTATTTGGAGGGTGGTTTGTTTGGAACATGAGTGGTAAATGTGTGTGGGAGAGAAGAAACAGCCAGTCTTCTCAGCCAGTGGTTTCTCAGTAGGAAACCACTTTGCCTGAGTTGCTGCACTTCCTAAGAAACAGGGTTGGTTCTTGCAGGAGGTATGAGTTATCTTTCATGCCACGATATAAAAAGTTGTGCCTTATCTTCTCAACCAACAACTCTGCTGACATTATTTGAAATGAAACTCATAGTCTAAGAAAAGGGGCAGATATTGAAAATGTTGTCATTCCCAAATGATTAGAGATCCACCCGACTATTCATTTCAAACCAGAAAATTCTCCTGAGAGTTATGATTTAGATATTAGGTGTCCCTCAAAAGCTCGTGTGTGAGACAATGTGAAAAAGTTCAGAGGTGAAATGATTGAGTTATGAGACCTTGAACCTAATCAGGGCATTAATCTTCTCATAGGAATTAACTGGGTGGTAACTGCAGCAGGTTGGGTGTGGCTGAAGGAGGAGGACCGCTGTGGGTATGCTTTGGGATTTACATTTTGACCTCGTTGAGCAGAGTAGTCTCTTTGCTTCTTGGTGTCCATGTCCCAATTCTCTTTTCTCCACTACATTCTTCTGCCATGATGTCCTGTCTCACCTTGAACATAAAGCAAGGGACCCGGCTGTCTATGGACTGAGACCTCTGAAATCCTGAGTGCCAAATACACTTCTCCTCCTCTAAAATTGTTCTTATCAGGTCAAGACCACTGGCCACAGCAGTGACAAAGCTGACTAAAACACTGGGTATGTAGATAGAGAGGGACTGGAGGGTGATAAAATCGAACATCTATCCTGCAAACCAGCAGATGCCAAACTAGCAAATTTAGCTCCAAACACATATTCTGATCTGTTTTTCTCATTATAATCACCTATTTTTGCTAACTTTATTCTAAACTATAAAATGTACTTTATCTGGAGCTACTCTGAATACGTTCATAGACTGTGAATCACAGATTGTATCTGAATCTCTGTAGATTAAAATATTAGCTCAAGATTGTATAGGGTTGTCAATTTGAATATCATATGTATAATATGGTATGTATAATGTGAAAGTCCAAATCAGTGGCTTACTCTGTTCTTGTGTCTCTCATCCCCAGGAATGTTGGCATTGGTCTTACAGACATAATATTCTGCAGTGTACTTTTAGAAATGCTAAGACAAAAAGCAGGCTGGAATGGTAACCCCAGGGACCTGTCTGGCTCTTCCAGAGGATGTGTTCAGTCCTTATTGGCCATATTCATTGTAAAGATTGGTCAATACAAAGAGAAATGATGAAATATTAATTCATATCAGTTCATAAGAGATGACTCTATGATGTAATTTAAAAGGACAAGGGTTCAATTTCCCTTTGGCAGGAATAAGAAGTAGGAAGAGTTTAGGAAGAGAGATTTTTCGCTTGGACTTTATATTAGTTTCCCAAAGTTTCCATACAAATTATCACAAATTAAGTGACTTAAGACAAATTTTTTTTTCCGTTTTGGAGGAAAGAAATCCAAAATCAAGATGGTGGCAGGACCACTCCACACACTGCAGAAGAGAATCCTTTCTTGTCCTCCAGTTTCTAGTGATTCTTGTTCCTTGGCCCATGGCAGTGAATCTTCCATTGATGTCTGCCTCTGTCTTAAAATGCCCTTCTTCCTTTGTCTCTCTCATTCTCTGTCTTTTCCTTATGTGTCTCTTGTGAGGACACACCTCAGTGAATTGGGGATCTCTCTGAAAAATGATTTCATTCCAAGATCTTTAACACCATTACATCTGCAAACACTTTATTCCAAAATATCACATTCACATTCCTGGGACGTAGGAATTGAACTTGTCTCTTTTGAACCCTCTGTTCAGCCCATTACAGACACTAACATTTTCTTTGTCAGGGAACCCACAGAAGTGAATCCAGTCACTGATATAGGTTCAAAATATCCCACTGTCTGCCTCCACTTATACAAGCAGAGGCTCACTCACTCCCTTGGAATACCACAAAAACTTAGTGGCAACTTATAAATAGCCTCTGGCACATATTTATCCCTTTTATCCTTTTGTCTGCCATCCAATAGGAAGAGAAAATCATATTTCAAATTGATACAGACTCACTGGCTTTCTCTTTTTCAGCACTGCGTTGTTTATCTCATCCTCATTATTAGCAATTGTGCCTTGCTGTAGCTCAGCTCAAGTGAATTTCATTTTTCCCCAAATCACCACACAAATAGTAGTCTCTTTTGAAACAAAATGTTATGTATATAATATCTATAAAATGCCTGGCTGACTAAATTATCACCTAAGTTGAAATCAGAACCATCTTCTAAAAACATTACTCTGGCTGAAATAAAGAGGCAGCAAGGTATTTTGAAAACACCATAGACCTGAAGTCAGGCATTTCTGGGACCAAATTCAATTTTTTTCTACTTATTAGTTTTATATCCATAGTTACACTTCTCCATCTTACCAGTCTCATTAATAAAGTGAAGCCATTGATATCTATCTTATAATGGTGTTGCAAGGGTTATGGAAAATGCAGAATATAGTGCACACGATGCCTAGCTATAATTACTAGAGATAATTCTTTTGAGGAAATCCTATTATCATACCTACCTAAAAATCTGAAGTTAAAGCTGTTCTCCAAAGTCCACAGAAGTTCCATGGACCCTTCATATCCCTGGGTTCTACCTCAATGATGGATTGAAAATATTTTTTAAAATTACATTTGTACTGAACACGTATTATTTTCTTGTCTCCATTCCCTGAGCAATACAGTGTAACAACTACTTACATAGAACACACATGCATTAGCTAGTATAAGTAATCTGGAGATAATTTAAAGTATACAGGAGAATGATATGCATAGGTTATATGTAAATACTTCACCATTTTGTGTAAGGAACTTGGGCATATAGATTTTGGTAAGCATGGGGCATCCTGAAAGCAGTTCCACACAAATACTGAGGGATGACTCTACTTTGTAAAAACTACTTTCTTTCCTGTCATTCCAGAGTTTTGCCAGATTTTGAGACACATGAATCAGAGAGAATATCCTGTCATTTGCACTTGCTGGCTTTGGATTCTTAGGCCACTACCAAAAATGTTTCAGATGTGATGAGTTCTCATTGCGACATGATTAAGGTCTATCCCAGTTCCCAGATTCTGAGTTGTTCTAACTGCCTGAGGGAAGTGATCTTATCTGTTTAATGTCTCATACATTTTGCCAGGTAAAAATTTCTTCCACTATTGACATCTTTCCTTTATTTAGGAGTTGGTAAGAATAAGCCTCATAGTTATAATTTTTCCTTCTATGTGGATGAAACACTTGGCCTAATTAGTTTGGAAGTCTTTGATTATTGTCATTATTGATGCTTTAAGAGAAATAAATGCAAACATCTTTGGGATGGTCAGACATTTCATGTCATTGAAAGAACTGAGCCAAAAGTTTGAAAATCAAAAATTGCCAATTAGGTAATGTCCATAATCACAGAATTTCTGTCCTATCTTAAGCAATTGCAGAGATTAGGCCAAAGCCTTGTTTTGGGAAGAACAAGAATTAGAGCTAGAATCAACTCCATGAAGGCAGACTCTTCATTGAGCAAGGAAGAGTCAAAGCTAGCTAATCAGGTAGCTGGGTAGTTACATGTCTAGGCAATCGATGAGTGCACTGACTCGTGGCGAAGATGGGTCTCCTACATGGGAAAGAACATGAGATTGTGAATTAGGTTGACAGGAAAGAGCAGCCATTAAAGGAGGAAACAGACAAAATCCACTTCTTATGGAAGGATATCCAGTCCAAGAGAATATTCCATCCATAGACTTAGGTGATGGACAACTAGAGACAGGTCAGCCAGTGGATGGCATTGGATATGTAATAGGGGATAATGAGGTCATGGCAGGAGGAGAAAGAGATGGGAACCTCTGCTGGATCAGGAAATAGAAATGATGGTGGTAATGGGGAGCCACTAGCTAGCAGAGGTAAGAAAGTAGTTTTCAGGAAATATTTAAGGATTAAACTTAACTGTTTAAAATAATTCTTCTCTTTACTGGGACCACGACAGAGATGATGTCTTACTCTCTGTAGCCACTGATATATCCCAGTCCCATTTCCTTCCACTGTAGCTAGTTCCATGCAGCCTTGCCCTCCTCTTAGAACTGAACATCCAATGCCAGATGGAAAGTGGCTCAAAGGCAGGTAGAAAAATCTAAGAGTAGAAGATAAATGGTGAAATATGGAGTATGCCATGATGTGTGTGTGTGTGTGTGTGTGTGTGTGTGTGTGTGTGTTTCAATCAGGAAAAGGAACAAAAAGTAGCTTCTAAGATCTTTTGTGAAATATGTATGGGGGGCAGGAAATCCCTCTCTGGATATGTTTACCCTTTAGATCTGCATTCTTTTAGTTCAGTGATGAAAAAAAAAAGAGAGAGAGAGAGAGGGAAGAAGCAAGTGAGATTGCAGATGGGACAGGTAATATTTAGCTTGAAAGGCTGACCTGTCTTAGGAGCCTATGAGCAGGTCGTGGCTGGTCTCCAAATAGGCCTGGGGAGCAGAACATTCTTGCCACTGAAATAGCAAGCAACCAAAGCAAATGATCTAAACACTCTAGGTGTCTGTTTCCTCGTCTATCAACTACGGAGGCTGAGCGAGATGATCTTTAAGTGACTTGCAGCATTGACACCCTGACACTCAATGGGTGTCCCTGCGATGCACTTTCCATTTCATTTATTCCACTCTCATCCAAAGTGCTCTCCTCTCCTACTGTAGGAAGTCTGTCTTTGGAAGGATGATTATTCCATGTGCATCAATCTGAAACCGATTTCTGCAGTGAGCATCTGTTCACACTCAGGTGTGAGGCTGTGATGAAGCTTTGCCTTTCAGACGTGCTTGGTTCTGTGAACTCTGTTGCCAGGCAGGGGAGAAGGCACAATCAAGTGGAAAGACAGAAATTCTTGAAAAAATCATTAAATACCCCCCAAAACCACCAAAACAAAAATGTAAAGGAAAAAAACACACACACACACACAAAATCAAGTTGTTGTCAACTGAACAAAACGTGGAAATGGGAAAAACTTGGGGTTTCCGTGTTCTTCATCTTGCCCAGATCAGCTCATCTGCTCAAGGAAAGCATCCGGGGGCAGCTGGCACAGGTTTCTGATTTAGTGATGAGAAGGAATTTAAATTCTTCAGTGGGGAATACAAAGTGACTCTTAAGAGTCAGCATCAACATTTTGATTATGGATACATCTTTGTGTAACTTAGAATAACAAGCTACTTGAGAAAATCAAGTAAAGTTCAAATAAATATTGTTTTAGGGACTCGGAAAAACAGACCAGGCTGGACTCATCATTTCAATTTTACTAAACAGGAAAAAAAAATGAAACAACACAAGAACTTCATAAACACAGAAAACCTTAACATCATCTGAGCAAGAGTCAGTGTAAATGATATTTTCTATCAATAAACACACTGAAAGAATGTTACTTGAGTGATTTCTTGTGCCAGCCATTGTAGTAGATGCTGGGGAAAAAATGAGCTTAAAGAGATAGAGTCTCCATCTTCACAAAGCCTACAGTCCAGTGAGGAAGACAGATGTTGACAAAAGTTCAATTTTTTCTTAAACTCTAATCTGAGCTAAGAAAGGGAAATAACCAGGGACTATGAGATCATGTTATAGAGAAATTTGGCCCAGTAAATAAGCAATCTAGGGAATAATGTCCAAGAAAATAACGAGTTGAGCCAGAAAGGCAAATAGGAAGTAACTAGGAGAGGGAAAGGAATGCTGCCCATGATAACCTCCTGTGGTAGGGGGCAATGACAGATGGCAGGGGAAGGAAAGAAGATTACAAGATTAGTCTACAGAGGAAGACAACCACAAGTCAGGACAAATTCATAAGCCATATAAAATAACTTGGTTCTTATCTGTAGACAATGGACACACCTGTAATCCCAGCAACTTGGGAGGCTGAAGTAGGAGGATCACAAGTTTCAGGCCAGCCTCAACAATTTTAGACACTGTCTCAAAATAGAAAATGAAAAGGGTAAGAATGTAGCTCGATGACAGAACACCCACATGTTCAATCCCCAATATCGTTGGTTTGTTTTGTGTTTTGGTTTCTTTTTACATGATCGAGATTAAATCAGATTACTACAGTGATGCAGCCACATCAATGTTCATAGCTGTTCAATTCACAATAGCTAGATTGTGGAACCAACCTAGATGCCCTTCAATAGATGAATGGATAAAGAAACTGGGGTATATATGCACAATGGAATATTACTCAGCCATAAAGAAGAATAAAATTATGGCATTTGTAGGTAAATGTATGATGTTGGAGACTGTCATGCAAAGTGAGATTACCCAATCCCCAAAATCCAAAGGCCGAATGATCTCTCTGATAAGTGAATGATGATGCATAATGTGGGGTGGAAGGGAGGCAAGAATGGAGGAAGGATAGATAGCATAGAGGGAAGGGAGGGGTGGAGTTGGGGTTGGGGGGAAGAATAATAACAGAATGAGACAAACATCATTGCCCTGTGTACATGTATGAATGCACAGATGGTGTGACTCTACTTTGTGTACAACCAGAGAAACAATAGCTGTACTCCATTTGTGTTCAATGGATCAAAATTAAATGAATAATTAAAAAAAGAAACATACTTTATTTTAATATAAAATAAAAATATTCTATTTTCAAAAACATATCCTGTTTGGAAAACAAATGGGATGGATGAAAATCAGCATAAGCAGAGCAGTCAGAAGAGGGCAAGTGAAAAGAAATGCTAGAAGGACATCCAAGATGACTTCTGCAAGTCATCTGAAAGATGGAGAAGCTACCTCCTATTGAGACAGAAAATATGGGACACCCTGGGGAAATCATGGTTTGGTTTGGGGCACCATAATGGACACCTGAAATATTTGAGTTCAGCTGGGAGGTTAATGATCACTCAAAAGGGGATGTCCTGCCTCAGTAAAGTGGAAAAGAAAATCTTGAGTGGAGTAGGTGGATTGTTACAAAAAGACTATGGAGCAGGAAGGGAGGAAGGCCTGAAGCCACGCCTGAGGAGTCTCACCTCTTGATCGCTGCAAAGCTGAGGACAAATTTGCAAGCAGAATGATTGGCAGCTGGAGTAACAGAATAAAAACAAGAGAAGTGGAGCTTCAGGGAAGTCAAGGAAATGAATGTTCAAACATAGAGCCTCTAATTCTGTCAGAAGCCACTGAAGGCAGCTGGACACCTAACCCTTGCCAGGCATATAGTTTGCAAATGTTTTCTCCCGTTTTATAGGTTGTCTGTTCACTCCAGTGATGGTGGAGTGCAGAAGTGCAGAAGCATTTCAGTGTGATGTGATTCCATTGATCTATTTTTGCTTTTGTTTCCTATGCAATTGGGGGATCTTGTCCAAAAAAATCCTTACCCATTCCAATGTCCCAAAGCACTTCCCCTGTTTTCTTCTAGTAGTTTCATAGCTTCAGATCTTACATGTAAAGTATTAATTGATTGTGAGTTTGTTTTTGTAACTGGTGGTAGAGAGGGGCCTCGTTTCACTCTCTGCATGTGGAGATTTAGTTTTTCCAGGGCCACTTGTTGAAAAGACTGTCCTTTCTCTACAGTGTGTTCTCAGCATCTTCATTGAAAATCAGTTGGTTGTAGAGGTGAGGGTTTATCCATTCCCTTGGATATTTTTCACTGTATATCTCAAGAATCTTTAGAAGTGGATATGAAGGAGCCAGATTATAGGAAATGATTAAATATACAAAAAAAGAATAATTCAAGGGATTTAGTGACATAAAGTGTAGATGCATAAAGTGTTGATTATGAGCATAATATGATATAAGCAGTGAAAATCAAAACCAAACAAATGAGAAAAACGACAGAAGTATAGATAAAAGGAAAGAGGAAGGAAGGAAGGAAGGAAGGAAGGAAGGAAGGAAGGAAGGAAGGAAGGAAGGAAGGAAGGAAGGAAGAAAGGAGGGAGGGAGGGAGGGAGGGAGGGAGGGAGGATGTGAGGGAAGGAAGAAAAGAGACTAGGTTAGATATGATGAGTCCACTTGCTTCAGAATTGACCAGGCTCCCTGGGGCAGGCAGGGTATCATAAGGACACACAGGATCCTCTTTAACACTTGATCTCTTGATCCAGACTGCTTGGTTTAAATCCCAACTCTTCCTAGCTGTGATTCAAGCTAAAGTATATGACCTCTCCAAATCAGAATCGCCTCTCCATTAAGATGGAAGTTAAAGCCGGGCGTGGTGGCGCACGCCTGTAATCCAAGCTACTTGGGAGGCTCAGTCAGGAGGATTGCAAGTTCAAAGCCAGCCTCAGCAACTTAGCGAGGCCCTAAGCAACTCAGTGAGACCCTGTCTCTAAATAAAATACAAAATAGGGCTGGGGATGTGGCTCAGTGGCTGAGTGTCCCTGAGTTCAATCCCTGGTTCCAAAAAAAAGAAAAAAAGATGGAAGTTATACTGCACATGCTTATTTTGCTATTTATTATTTAATATTTATTATTAAATAGGCTGGATTTTTTATATACACTTTTTGAAAAGTATTCAGTGATATAATAGTATCAATAGTAGGACATTTTGATATGAGTGATATTATCCTGGAACTTTCAGGAGGAGAGTTTTATGGGAATACGTAAGAAGCCAGGTAGTTAAGGAGGATTTTAGTCTGTGATCTTGTCAGCTGGGTTTTTCTTGTTCATCTATGGGAAACAGAGGCAGCTATGTGTAGCATCTGCATTCCATATCTGAACACCTCACTAAAGAATCTTAAAGAGATCTTCTGGGAACCCCCACCCCAAGTACACTGCAATGATTAATTCCATTTCTTCTATACATCTGTGCAGATTGCTTGTCTATTTCAGGCTCTATATGAGGACCTAGTGAAATATGAATGTCTATGGCAGTTTCTGCCTTGAGTAGCCAAATGGGGAAGACAGGCAGATAAACAAACCATGAAAAAATGAAAAAAAAAAAAAAAAGGATGATGTGGGAGCCCCTAAGAGAGGATGGACAACTACTGCAGTCTCTCTGCTGGGCAAGTCAGTCTACAGCCCAGCACTCAGATCCTTGGGGCAGCGAGATGGATGACTAGTCTGCTTGCCCTCAAGTGGACCCAATAGAGACCCAAATAGAGCATCAAATGCCAAAGCTGGAAGTAAGATAAACTAAAGACAGACTTCTCCTTCCTGACTGTGCATTAGAATTACCTGGAGAGCATTTTAAAAAAATATATGAATGTTTGAGTCTTCACTGGAATAACAAAACAAAATTTCTAGGATGAGGGAGTCAGGCATCAATACTTTTTAATACATCAGAATTAGGATGCAGCTTGAATAGGGAGCCACAGCTAAGAAGTGGCGAGTCAAAGAAGAAAAGTACCAAGTAGCCATACAGGCAACACTGCTACTCTGGTGTGCCCAGTGAACCAAGAGTGGTAGCTTTCCCTGGGTGCCTTAGGAGTGCAGGATCTTGGCCTTCATTTGATTGGATCCACATTTTGACAAGTTTTTCTATGATTCCTTTGCACTGTTTTTAATATTGGCTCTTTGATAGTTGCAATCACCTCCTAACTGGTTTTTATACTTCCACCCTTCCTCCTCCAGAGTTTGTATTCTTGATCTTGCATGGTCAAGGACTACATGTGATATCTAAGCCTACCTGATTTACCATAAAAAAAAATTGTCTGGGTGGGCACGATAGTGCATACCTGCAATCCCAGGAACTCGGGAGGCTAAGGCAGGAGGATCACCAGTTCAAAGCCAGCCTCAGAAACTTAGCGAGGCCCTAAGCAATTTAGTTAGACCCTGTCTCAAAGTAAAAATACATTAAAAGAGGGTGGGGGGATGCTGGGACTGTGGCTCAGTGGTTGAGCACAGCTGGGTTCAAACTCGGGTACCAAAAATAAATAAAACAGAATTGTCTGAATGGACATCAAAAGGACAAAACCATTTACTGATGATGACAGACAAGAGAAACTGTTGGAAAACCTCCAGAAAACTGGGCATGCTGAACTGGAAATCAAAGTCCTGTGAATACCTACCCTACCTAAGATGTTGCTACATTTTGATGACCTTCTCTCAGTTCTAAAGTGGGGTAACAGCCTTGGCAAGATGCACATTTGTAAACAAAGTGCATTCTCTTCTTCTGCCTTCTCTACTTTCTCCTCAAGGTGACAAGTTGTGGCCTTCACTAGGACCTTCACATAGGTACCTGATACGCTGCTGACTTGTTATTGGATTGGTGTTAAGATCCAATCATGACTTAGATGTGAAGGAAGGTTAGTTCCAGGAGTAGCATTCTAATTATTAGAGGACCAATATAGAAAGACCTCCTCAAAAATCAGGTTCCTGTCAACCATACAGAAAAGAACTTGAAAATAACTGCTTTGGAGAATGATGACTTAAAACTAACCTAATTTCTCTAGCTGTAAGACCATAGGAAATCTATGACTTATTGAGTAATAAATCGGGAGCCAACAACAGCAGAAATTTTCATTTATTCTAAACCATAGAATTTAAATATCTACTTCTTTTAATGTCAAAACTTGGGCTCCCTAATAATACATATAATTAATACACAGTAGGCAAGTTTTCTTTAAATTAGAATAAGGAGTTCAGACAAGTCTATAATGGACAAGCTAAAGCTGAGTTATGGGTCAAATGTATACAAAGACACAATGTGTAAAGGCATAAAGTTTATTATTTAGCTTTTGATTATCAATAAAACTCTTAGATATATATTCTCGTTCAATTCCTACAATGACCCTATGAACTACCAATCACTTAATGCCATGTTTTTCTTGCAGAAGAACCTGAGATTCAACAGAGCTGAGGCTACCTAAATCAAACAACCCCACCATATGATTCCAGATCCCAAACCCACTTCTTTCCTTCATTCCATTAAGTTACCTAATTTTTGATTAATTACATTCTTGAGAATTTGGGACCTCCCCCCACCCTTACTTCTTGCTCAAAGAAATTGATGAAGAGCACCTGAGATTCTGAACTACTAGTTCCTCTATTTTGCCACTGGGAAAGGGTTTCCCGCTTCATTCTCCCAATTCCCTTAAGAAGAAGAAAAGCAATCTCTTCAAAGCATAATCCCAATTCCATTCAAAGGAAATTGTATTTTGTTCATTGCTTATTGACAGAGCCCCAGTGCCTTCTCAAATCAAATTGATTCCAAAGCAAACCAGAGTAGATTTTTGTTAACTATCATGAATGCGGTACAAAGAGAGGGAGTCTGTTGATCCTGGGTTAGACTTCAAGCAATTAGATAGTCACAGCCGTGATTTGTGGGACTATTTTAGTCACCAGCTATAAATGTAGAAGAATTCTGTTTTTCTTGTTGTTGTGATTGTTTATTTGTTTGTCCTGATTTAAAATTGAACACTGATTAGCATAGAAAAATCTGCTGGTAAAATGAATGCCAACATTTAAACAATAATTATGGAAATGCAATTAAAACTTAATGTTGGGGGATTTTCGTACCCCTACAAGAGAACATCTGCCCAGCGGCCAGGTGGGCACACGTGAATGGTGGAAGAGGAAGACTACCCGCTGCCCTCATTTTCATGAAAGAAATCTCTGTTGCACAAAAGTGACACTTGGAGTCACATATTTTGTCCTGAAACAATGAGACTGAGGCAAGGGCCAAATAATATGGACATATTTTAATTTCGAATCCATAAAAAGAATTAAAAGCTATCTCTGACTATAAAAAGGGACAGATTAACATAATTATTCCATTTCTATCCAATTAGCGAGCATCTGTTCTGCATTTGTGTATGAATTCTTTTCCTTACCTCTGGCCAAATCTGCACCACTTATGGGAAATATTCACTCCCCACCACTGACCTGCAGTTATCTCATTTTGCTTTTCCCTAATTCCTGTCCTTAATTATGTTAACTCATATTTTGTTTCTATACAAATTCCATCACATTGTTTTTAGAAGAGGTAGGAAAAAATCAATTAATCAATCATAAATTTCTTTTTAAACTCTTTTACTGGTTGTCTGTCTCCCTTCTCCCTTTTCCCTAAATCCAAGGCTTTGTTACAGCTTTGTGCAGGAAATAGATGGTGTGGGAGCCTAAAAGACCCCAATTTGATTCTGTTGACAGGGTTACCCTGGAGAAGACACAGTCCACCCTGAATCTGCCCCTTGCTTTGAACATTTGGGGACAGAAATTTCATCTTGCTCATTGACATATAGCTACCAACCAGCACAGCGTGGGATTAGTATAGATTCACAGAATAGTTTTAACTGAATCGAGGAATCATAGGCACAGAGGCAGAATGATAAAAAGCCTACTGCCTGGTATTTGCCCAAAGAACCTCCCTTTCATCCTCCTTCTCTCCTAGACATTGTCTTAATTCATTTGGCACCGACCACACTGACCGACTTTCTGATCCTTGACTACACAGCATGGTTCATCTCAGGGCCTTTATCTTTGATAATCCTTTATCTCTGATGGTCCTCTGCCTCCCCAAAATGACCTTTTCCTATATCTTCACAAGTTTGGATCCTTCACATCATTCTAAATGTCACTTTCTCAGAAAGGTCTTTCCTAAACACATTATTGAACAGAGACTCCTCCACCATTTCTTGTTCTTTAACCTTGTTTTAATTTGCTCTATAGTTTGATTTTATTGTTTCCTATAATAACATGATCCATTTATTCATTTGACTGGTGGGTGAGTCCCTGACTTAACCACCAGAATTGAAACTCAGTTAGTGCAAGGTATTTGTCTATTTTCTCCTGTATCCCTAGTCCCCTAATTATAATAAACTCTTCAAAAATATTTGTAAAATGAGTGAATGGTAGATATGGGACTTGATTAAGGATCTGACTCACATTTGGGTCCTTAATAGCCATTTGCAGAAAATGAATATTGTACTTATTGAAAAATTTGCTAATCTTATTTCTATCCTAAAGTTCTTAGACATGCAAATACACTTGAAAGCGGAAACACAAAAGTGGTAGCTCTGGTCCTGTCATTTACAATCCAAGTCCTCAAGGGAAAGTCACTCGAGCTAGCAACTCAATCCCCCAGATTGCAAAATGGTGATAATAGCATCTGCCATCACTAATCTAGAGAATTGTCAAACAGGAAAAGAAACTATCACTTATTATACACCTACCACATATCAAGCATCGTGCTTTCAGGCATGTCTCTCACACGTTCCTCTTCTGAATTATTACAACGATTTTCTAACTCATTCCACTGACTTTGCCCACACGGTCTACTAAAGAAGACCCTGGAACAACTCTAAAACAGCTACGTCTTATCCTCTCTCTCCTAATAGTGAGGAGACCCTTCTGTACCTCTCTATCAACTAGATAATCAACCTCAAATTCCTTGGAGTTGCAAAAGCAAATCTTTAAGATCTGTGACACACCTCTTTTTTCTGTGTGGTTTCCTCCATCACAATTTCCCTCATCTGAAGTTCTCAAAATATCACCTGCTTGTTGGTCCCTCCATAAAGCAAAGCTGTTTCTCTCTACTTGATTTCATGTTTTCTATGTCCTCTGCTTGGGTCTCCATCACCCTTTGTCTACCTGCCCACTCCCATTTATCCTGAAAAATGTGAGAGGTGTACAATCACCTGTATGAAGTATTTACTAGAACATTCCAATCCTTCAGAACAGTCAACAACCCTCTATTTTCTATATATATATATATATAT
>JAJEJO010000333.1:188359-287187 GCA_020662805.1 Glaucomys volans | reverse complement strand
GGAAAAGAGAGGCAAGAAAAAGCGCTGGGCATCCTGAAGTAGCTGGGCCAGAGTGCAGAGAGGCCCAGACTCAGCCCCCTTGGTGCCAGCTCCCTCCAAGGCAAGGGGGTTCCCCAACAGGCTCAGATGAGAAGATCAAGAGCCGACTAGACCCCTTGCAGGAGATGCAGAAGCATCTGGGGAAGAAGAGAAGGCACACCTGTAAAGAATGAGGTCACGACAGAAAGGAAAAGATGGAAGGATCTGAGAAGCAGCGTTCCAAGAACTCCATCCCTGGACCAGCTTCTAACTGAGTGTCTTTGGCAGGAAGTGGCCGAGAGGACTCAGGCTGAGGCCCTGCTGGCCCAGTTCCAAGGCTGGGTACCCCAGGAGGGTCAGCCAGAGGAAGAGACAGATGATCAGCCTGGCAATTCAACCTCCAGTTCAGGAGACCCGGCGGCAGGATCCTCTTGCTCACTTACTCCTGAGGGGAAACAGGAGAGGCGGTGCTGCCAGCCATCATATAAAACTTCTTATTCATAAACATTTTCCAAACTGAGAAAAAAGAAGGAGGGTGATGAACAAATCTTAGAATGGGAGTTAAGTCTTGGTAAGGAGAACGTTGACAATGCCTGAACTAGAACTGACGACCTAATATAGGGGAAAGCAATTTCAGGTGCCAAACCAAGGTATCCAGAATGGGGATCCCAGTCTGAAACCTGGTCTGATAGAAAGCCTAACAAAAGGGAATAACATGATAAAAGAAAAAAGAGGAGGAGGCAGAAAAGGAGGAGGAGGAGAAGAAAACATACTGGATGCAAGTGGCCAATGGAAGGATAAAAGAAATAATGAACTATGGCCTCAAATGTTTCAGGGAGATAGCAGGTGCAGCTACTGAGTGGGTCTGGCTGGTTCACATAGACAGAGTCAGCCCAGACACGTGGCCATACAGTGTAGGCAATACACCGGAGTCCACCTTATCCTATAACAGTAAGTGCTTAGTCTCAATAAAGTCTCTTTAAATGAAGCCAGCCTTCTGCAGGTGGGTCAGGTTCTTCAATGCAGGTTCCACCTGGTCCCACCTTCCCTCTGTGGGTTATATTCCACAATAGGGTGGTCCCCAGTGTTCCCTGTAGCATAACTCACCTGAGTGAAGCCAGAAGTTGCAGAATTTGACAACATTTTATAATGAAGGGACAGTGAAAAGTGGATTAGGTAGGATATCAAATTTTGAACCCTGAGTGATTAGAAGTGTCATGATTTGCTTAAGTGGGAGAACCAGACAAAAACTTATTATTGCACTTTAAAATACATTGATTTCAAGGACATAAAACCACCTTCAAGTAAAATATCTAGCAGATAACTGGAAATATGGGGTTCAAAATTAGGAGATGTCTGCATCTGGGTCTCAGATTTGGAAATCATTAGCATCAATAGGCTATTTGAGGTTGAGAAAGGAAGTGAAGTGAGAAAACTGGGAAATTGAAAAGGTACAAACCATTTTAGTAAAAATTGGAGCAATGAAACAAGGGAACCAAGGAAGGGATGGAGGCATGCACAAGGGAAGGTCATTGTGATGGCGAGGCATGCACAAGGGAAGGTCATTGTGATGGCGAGGCATGCACAGGGAAGGTCATTGTGATGGCACGTGCATGGTGGAGTTGAATCTTTGGAAGAACAGCTCTAAGGAAGAGGCATGGAATCCCCAGAGAATAACATGATTATTAAGCAGCTAGGAAGACCCATTGAGAGCAGTCTATGAGGAGCTGAAAGGGCATATTTTTATCATTTTGCATAACTACCTCCATGAAGGAATTGAGAAAAAAAATAGCTTACTCAGATCATCATTTGACCCAACAGGCATCAAACTGATGTGGTATTGAAGGCTGACATAGTTTGCACAATCTGTCAGAAGGCAAGCGATTCTAGGGTGTAAAGTAGCATGGAGATGACAGCTCCTGGTGAGAAGTCCTGCCTTTTGATCAAGGTCTGAAAAAAATCAGCAAGGTCAATGAAAATCCAATTATAAAATTTGAGCCAGGAAAAACAGAATCCTAGAATATTGAAGCTGGAAAAAAAATAAATTAATTCTAAACCACCCATGGATTTATTGAGCAATCAGTTGGATGATTGAATGATTCAAAAGACCTTGAGCACAATGGGTAAAGCATCACTCTCAGCCCTAAGAATGCACAAGGATGAGAGGTAAAGAAACCCGGGAAAGCTTCCAAAAAAAAACATAAGAGGAGCCCTCTTCAGTCTTGTTCCATGCTTTTTAATCTTTAAGTCAAATTTCTTGCCTTTCTCCCTAACCAACTGCTGGCTTATTTTTCTTTCCATATAATTCCATGATGAAGAGAGTCAACATAAAGGAGTTGAAACCTCAGATCTCATTGGTCTTAGCTAATTAATCATGTAGTCCTTGGGACTGAAATGAAAGGGTGGCAAAGTAGAGTTTTGACTTGTATAAGAAAAAAAAAAGATTTGGGGTCAAAGAAGAGTCTATCTCATGTTATCAAACTTGAGTTGCAGTTCACAACTCTTTCCCAGACTTGAGTCAGTTTATAGAACCCTGGACAGCCAGGTCCCCTTGAGAAAGAACATTACTACACAGACAAAATTCATACTTCAAATCTTTCTCCTAGTCTTTACCAGTGTAACCAGCAGCTATTTGCCAGGATGATGGGGATGGAAGAGGGAATATACAGATCCTTCAGGGATTATTGAACTTTGACTTTGAAATGACAAGAAATTCTGGAGACCTCCCATAGGGCCCTGTGAAGACCATGTAATTATGACACCTTGGCTCAGGTCTATCTCACAGTGGGAATAAGAGGTTCCCAAATCAAAGCCATGGTTATCATAAGGTAAAGTGAGTAGCCATACTCAGACACTGGCAGAGACCCACATTGGTCTCCAGACACATAGGATGAGGGTTGGTGTTACATAAAAATTCACATGGAAGACACTAGATTTGACTCAACTTACCAAAATAATAAACCAATGCAATGTCATATTTTTGACAGTGTTACAAATATTGCCATGATAAAGGCAATGCATGTTGGAAGAGCAGCGATTCTGAACAGATGTCAGAAGACAAAGAATCTTTTAAAAATGGCAGAAGCATATTATAAACTTAACTTAATGATCACTGAAATTACAGCAGATGGAGATAAGTCAATACTTCCCTTGGTACCTGGTATCCATCAATCATTCTAGTCAATTCTTTATCTCTGCATACCTAATAGTATGAACTAACAAAATCATTTTGCTTTCAATGGCAAGGTCAGCATTGTTCACCAAATTAGCTCAGGGTTCTTAATCTTTATGCCATAATCTAGTTTATAGCATCCATCCTTGCCTCTTCCTTACTCTGGTCCACCATATTGATGATAGCACATAGCATTGCTTCCAACCAGGGAACTCATGTTCAGCAGTGCCTTCATGAGTTTATGATTTACTAATGTTATCATGCTCCCCAGCACCCTGAAACATCTGAATTACAGAATGGACTGAGAATGCTAGTTGGATGACAACACCTTGCAGAGCTAGGCTGATATGTAGCACATACTCTTATATCTGCAACCAATTCTTGGTGGTACTTTTCCTTAGCCAATATTCACAGACTAGGGATTCAATGGCAAGAAATGAGAGTGGCAACACTTGCTGTTACTCCTAGTGATCATCTAGAAAAAAGTTTCCCCAGTCTCATAACCACAGTCTCTGCTGGATTTCAAGTTATAGTTCCTAAGAGAACTAAGGGACTTTTGTCAAGGGACATAGCAGTTATGCCATTAAGTTAAAAGTTGACACTGCCACTTTGACCTCCTTGAGCCAGCAAAATAATGGGCAAACAGGGCTACTGTATTATTGAGGTGTTTGATCCTCGCTATCGAAAGAAAACTAAATTGCTTCTCTGTGATCAGGGTGTGAAAAGCACATCTAGAACACAAGAAATCCTCAGTTCCATATCTTAGTTACACAGTGCCCTATAGTCAAAGTTAATGCAAAACACTATCAACCACATGCTGAAATAAAGCCTCCCCTTATAGACAAAGGCATAGGACCAGCTAAAGTGCCTGCGGAGGGTAAAGGAAATAGGGAAGAGGTGCTGGAAGGAAACAGCTATAACTGCCAGCTGTGGTCACAGTACTGGTTCCAGATGAATGAGCTGAAGTAGCCATGAGTACCTCCCTTGTTTTGATGTGAGCATTACCTGATTCTTTTTGGTTTTCCCCTTTTCTCATTTTTCTCCTTTCACCATTTCTTAAATTAACCTTTTTTGATTATTTCTTGCTCTTTTTAGTTATACATGACAGTAGAATGTATTTTGGTATGCTGTACATACATGGAGTATAACTTACTCTAATTAGGATCCTTTTCTAATGGTTGTACATGATGAGGAATTACCCTGGTTGTGTATTAAAAAACAAGGACAGGAAAGTTATGCTTCAATTAATTCAGGCGTCCTTCCTAGTCCCCTCCCCACTTCCCTTTGTTTCCCTTTGTCTAATCCAATGGACTTCTATTCTTCCCCTCCCCAACCTCCCTTGTTGTGAATTAGCATCCACATATCAGTGAGAACATTCGGTCTTTGGTGTTTTAGGACAGGCTTACTTCACTTAGCATGATGGTCTCCAGTTTCATCCACTTACCAGAAATGCCATAATTTCATTCTTCTTTATGACTAATATTCCATTGTATATATATACCACATTTTCTTTATCCATTCACCCAACCTTATAACTCAGTATTTAAGTAATGGGATGTCAAATAGGAGTGTGTTTCAGTTAGAAGAGGAACAGATGTCAGCCAAATATGGTTAAAGTGAGGCTTTACCTACCCTCCTTTGGAAACAAGTCTTACAAAGGAATAGTTATATTGTGTTAAACAGAAGACTCATTTTCCTATTGCCATTTTGTAGAAGTTAAATGTACATGAAAGAAGTGCGTCTGAATGCCAACTCAATGAGGGATAGATAGTGTTGAACTGTTCTATTGTCAACTTGTCCTAGTATACTAGGAACTATACTTCCTCAGATCTCCTTCCCTGTAAAATTATGGGTAAGAGATTTGGGAGGCAGAAGTAGCAACCATCAGTCTATAAGGTCAGTGATGTACCAGCAAAATCTAGTTGGCCCAGGCTTGCTTCCATTTTATACTCAGTTTTCCCCCCAACTGTCAGTCTTGTTGAGTGACAGCACCCCAGGATGACCATCTGTTGTTTGCTATCAACTCACAGAGCTGATAACAAGAAGCAATGCCAGCCTGCTATGAACCACTGGACCAACCTCCCTTCCAGATGTTCCTAACTTCCAGGTTTCCCTGCAAACTCCAACTCATTCCTTTGCCTCCAGACTGGTTAGTGGAGAGGTGGTTAGTGACCACTCTTTCCTAACTTTTGACTACCTTTTTAAACTGTTAACTCTCTAGTGTCTTTCTCAAAGGTAGATGGTCTATTACCTACCACAAATTTGTTATACCATAATTATCATAATGGATCTGCTTCCAAATGAACTCTTATTGATAGCCAGCCCATAAATGAAGAACAACCCCTCCCTTTCTTTGGGGAATCAGTAATAGTCTTGTAAGACATGGACTGCAGAATAACCTTAACATAAGTGTCAATGATAAAAACAGAGCAAACAGTAAAGTAGACACTCCCCTTCTATGAATTTGTTAGCTTGGTCTGTACAAAGAATTCTCTGAAATTCTCTGAAAATGTTTCCACATCTTGCTGTGAATTTCTACCAGCAGACTGATGAGATCTTTTTCTTAAGATAGCAGCTTTCTGGCCAACTTAGCCCCTCTGATCAATAGCATTGATTCCATGCAGGAGGCCAGAATATGAGGGTGTTAAATTCTATTCCAGCTTATCTGAGTGGATATTGTCACGTGTGCAACTTCTCACTTATTAAATTTAATTTTTATTAAAGAAAAATTTCTGACAAGTTTGAGTTGGAACATGAGAAATAAAGAGAAAAATAAAAGCTCAAGAAAGTTCTTACATGAAAGATGGCTTTGGTCTGGATCTGGCAGATGGAAGATGATCCTTTTCTCCATAGCGTTCTCATGGAATCTCTGGGGCTGACATGGGAAGTGTCCATTGTAGTTCCTTTGATCTCTGTTCCAGCTGGTCTTGGTACTTACTCCATTTTCAGACTGTCTGTCTGTCCCACTTTTATCCTATACCTGGTTCCATAAGATAAAAAGTAATGTCAAATATGATGAAGATTTAGAGAAATAATTTCTTGTACTGCTGTGAGAGTTCACACTGAAAGACGACTTGGAACATCTGTTAAAACTGAAGACGTGCATACCCTGTGACTCAATGGGTTCTCTTCCAAGGTCTTCCTTCCAAAATACTCATATGCCTGCATAAGAAAATTGGCATAAAGTTATTCAGAAATCCAATCAAATCTTGCAAACTATCACATAAAGGTGGTATGAAGCACAAAATGGGAATTTTCCTTTTTTCCTAGAAGAAACTAGGATGTAAGTGCTCCACATTCTCTAGGAACAGAGAAATGCCCAATGTCAGAGGCAAGCCTCTCCTCTGGGAACCTAGGTAGAGGCAGCATTTCAGAGAGCTGGCTATACCATCCCTACCCCTTCTATTCTGTGGAGTAGACCTAAGAGGAAGAGAAAACTTTAGGGGAAGAAATTCTTCCAATTTCCATAGCTTGGAATTTGAATGGTCAAAAGAATCAATCACTGGAAGAAGTCTGGAGATGTTTACAAAACAATGGATATTGACATATTTATGTGTGATTAGATTTCTACTTAGTCACCAGGGAGACCATACTACATGCTAAACGAGAAGACAGAGCTGCAGTCAAAGAGGTTGGGTGCACTGATACCTTCTCCAGTTTTCAATTCCCATAAATGTAAATGGTAAATCCTGCCTCAGTCTTCTAGACTCAGAGACAAGAGGCCACAGACAGCTGGAGGCTGAGCTCTGTTCTCCACTACACTGGAAGTTCCTACGAGTACTGTGTCAGAGGAATGTGGTGGGCTGTGGGAAGCTGGCCACCCACCATTCTTCCACAATGAAACCAGGCATCTGGGAATGTGCACACAACCAACCCAAGGGAGGAGTTCCAGGTTGGGCCCTTGCAGAGACAATATGTTTATCCCTCCCTGACCTCTTAGCCAACATTAAGAGGGAGAAGAAGAAAACCAAAAAGTGAGACAAGGAGTCATGAGCAGTCTATTCTGTCCCCTGACCCTAATCCAAACCATTAGAACCACAGGTGGTTTGGGAACAGGGAATGGGGAGAGGAAAAAGACATTGCTTTGAAGAAATGTAAGATTGCAATGATAAAATGCACATTACTGACTTAAAAAACCAGAGTGGGACTTGTTTAATAACTGAAAGTGACTTTATTGATTCAAACGAGCTGTCATTAAGGGATCCCACTCCCCAGCAGGAGGGGACAAGAGAGAGTCGGACAGAGCACTGTTATATTTATTGAGAAAAATAAAACTTTTTTGTACCCCCCAAGAAATGATACTCCCTGGGAAACAATTAGGCAACCTAAAGTTCCAATATAAGAGAATAGACAAATAAATCCCCATACAGTATACATATACTGTCAACCCAAAGGTTCTACCTGGCAACTTAAAAGAATAAAATGACATCATGGATACTGATGTGACTATTTCAAGCACATGTTAGTTAAAAAAAAAAAAAAAAAAGAATTAAAGAAACATGCAGAAATAAGACTATATTATATATTTCCTTTAGATACATTGCATGCACATGCGTGTGTGTGTGTGCACACACACGCACACACGTGTGAGCATGTGTTAGTTCTCTACTTGGGGAAGAGAAATAAAATTTGAAAAATCAAAGTAGAAGAACCGTAGCTTGTGGTATGATGTGCTTTAAAAGGGGCCAATGTGGTCATTCACTGCTTACATAACCAACTTATAAACACAGGCAGACTGAGAGCAATTTCACAAAAATAAAAACAGTGGCTAATTCAGTGTGATGAGTATTTGAGTGACTGTCATTTCCTTCTTTGTATTTTTCTATATTTTTAACCAACTTTCTGCTCCCAAATGAGGTGAAGAAGGGAAAAGAACAAGCAAATCGATTTACAAAAGAAGAAAAGAAATAAAAAATCACATGCAAAATAATAATCAACTTCACTAGAGAAATGTAAATTCTAACAGAACAACAAGGAAATCTTATTTTCCAACATATTGATTTTTTTAATCATAAT
This sequence comes from Glaucomys volans, assembly GCA_020662805.1. Classification (NCBI taxonomy): domain Eukaryota; kingdom Metazoa; phylum Chordata; class Mammalia; order Rodentia; family Sciuridae; genus Glaucomys; species Glaucomys volans. Next base: position 278,981 of record JAJEJO010000333.1, on the reverse strand, counting down.
AATCACAGTGCTCATATGCAGCAGGTAGAGTGAATATTAACATGTTCCTCTGGACAGCAATTTGGGAAGAAATATAATGAGCCTTTTGAAGACTTCATGACCATGTATGCATAAAACATTTCCAAGAGACTATAGAGTAAAATGTTAACTGTGCTAATCTCTGAAATTCAGAGTTATGAATGATACATGTTGATCTATATTAATACATTTTTCTATAATAATCATGTATTATTTATATTATAAGCATGCATATGTATGTATATACACATATTCAAATTTCACACTCTTCTACTTTGGTAATTCTACATGTAGGAGTCTACTGTAAGGAAATAATAAGGAATTTGTTGAAGATTGAGTACAAAGATATCCATGGCAACATTATTCATAACAGCTGAAAACTGGAAACAACCTTCAAACTTAACAATAAGAGAATGTTTAAATACATTATTAAACAGCCATATGATGGAATAGAAAGTAGCCCTTTATACAAATGGTGTTTTCAAAACACACCGAATTGCATGGGGAAAATTCTTCTGATAGTGTTGTGAAGAACAGAAAAGAAGATGAATAAGGACGAATTAACAGATAGTCCCGGGGCCTAACCAAGCTTGAAATCCATGCATTTGCAGAGGTGTCAATAAGCCTGGCTGCGTGGTCTTTCTCTGCTGGTATTCAGTGTCCCCGGCACAGAAGCGCAGGAAATGGCATCTTCTGGAAAGCGAATCCAGCACCAATCATAATGAGTCTTCTATTTTCCAGGGCTTTGTGCTTTAGCTTACACTCACCTTTGCCAAACACGCTGTTCTCAAAAGACCAATCACCAGAAGATCCAGAGACCCCACTGCCTTGGGAGATGCTCACCTGGCAAACTCGTAATCCTTCTGTCACATGCAAAAATGGCAATCTTTCCATGTCCATGGCAGGCCAATACTTGTGCTTGGGGTCACTGAAGGAACTTGGAGATCTCTCTGACTTAACTCCCAAAAGTCAGACTGGCAGGGCACCCAAGGAATCACCAGATCCTTCACCCGTTCTGTCATGAATACTTCAAGCAAGACCATGGGGACCCACTCAATTTCATTGTCTTGTTGGTTATTTCAGTTGTTGTTTTGGAATGGCTCTGCATCTGAAATTATGCCTCCAGACTAATAACTCCATGGGTCAAGGATATTTTAGGTCGAACTGAGAACTGTCTGGAAATGCATGTGAATTTCACTAATTCAAGGGGTTATGAATACTGTAAGCCATCATCTCAAGCCTCTTTCCCTCTTTTTAAGAGGCTGTGACATGGTAGTTGCAATTGCCAAACAGAATTCAAGCTAGGCACATAGATTACAGGCTGTGTAGATCTTTTAAAAGCATGCACTGGGTTCAGGCCTCTCCCTCAAGGATACTGATTCAAAATTCTGTGATGTAAATACTTATTTTAGTACAACTGTGCTAAATAATGTCTTAGTTCCCTTGCCTGGATTCTCCCTCAGAAAGAGATGGATAGCCATTTTCCAGAAAGAGGATTCTACTTCCAGAGCTGGTCCAATGCTTCCATCCTGGACAAGCCTTCCCAGTGAGTCCTAGTTTTGGATGAACCATTGCAGGGCCCTCTAAGTATTGATCTACCTATTTTTTTTTTTAAAAAAAAAAAAGGACTACCAGAATATGACAGGCATGGCCACCTCCTTAAAGATTACCTAATATTCTATAAGCTCCTCTTCATCCCCATACTAAAGGGTAACTGTGCTTCCTGCCCCTTCGAAGTGCCCATGTAACTGAGCATTTACCCTCAATGACACCCATGCTTTTCTGGAGCTCATGCCTCATTGCTCCTCTGTATCATTAGATACCGACATTCCAAAACCACTGTGGAGAGCACGCACCAGGCTCTACTAACAAAGCTCACTCTAAGGCAAGCCACTAACTTACACATACAGCCACCCTGAATTGTCACATTCACCTGAGTCACTTTATCTTGATGCATGTTCCAATACTACCAACTCACATCTTTGACCTATTGTTGGTGTTGTTCCTATTTTAAGATAATGAATATCCTGAACATGCTTATAGGCTAGAGTGAAGAATCTACAAGAGAAAAAGGGTGAATGAAGAATCAGAAATAGAGGCAGCAATACTGATGAAACGAGGTTCCTCTTTGGGGGATGGATGATATCTAGAGTAAAAAGTAGAACTGGTATCAGGCTGTGTTAGAAATAAAGCATGTGGAAGGAAGAAAGATGGTTTGAGCACAGAATTCTAAGTCTCTAAGTTATGCTCTTGGCTGTCCACGTAATAGCAAGCATCTCCATTATATAAAGGGCAATAAACTGGACAAGGAAAATAAAGGGACCTGGCCTCCCCAGTACTCTATTTTCTGATTTTGTGTTCTCTCCTTCTCCATTTACTCTTTTACCTTAACCTAAAAATCATGCTCAAGTTATTCATTATCTTAAAATGCAAACAAAAATCCCAGTAAGGGTGAAGATGTGGCTTGGGTAATGCAGGAAGTTTACTCATCGGATCACAGAGAGGCTTTGATGCAAAATCTCAGCCCAGCAGCCTGCTCAGCTAGACTCGTTCCTGTGTAATATTTTTGCCTGGATTAAGACAGGTCTGAAACTTTGAAGCCAACCAGATTGAATATCCTTTGTCCTCCTCTCCATAAACTCAGGCCTGAATTCCAAGTTGTTCTGTTGTACAATTCGAATGAAAAGAAAGGGTGGTCCAAGATCACCCGGCCAGGGAGAGGAGACAAATACAAGAATACCAGAGATTGTACTAATGCCTAAAGTAGAGATGATTAGGCTCCCTGCCATGAGACTTTGTAATAAGAAGGACAGCTTCCAAAGCTTCAGGGCTCCAAGCTTTGTGGGGAGAATCTAGAGGGAACAAAGGAAGAGCCTAAAAGAAAGAGAGATAGATGTCAGGGCCTTTATCCAAGAATTTTTGCCAGAGGATGGAAGAGCCACAAAAGAAACAAAGACCTAAAGCTCTGTTTCCTTTTTGAAAATTCTTGGGTGAAAGTTATATGGACTTATTTACATTCTTCCTGCCAAGAATCTCTCCTTTGAAAAAATACCATCCAATGAGATCCCTGGAATTGACAATTTTAAGCATCATTTTTATTCTAAAGGAGTTGTTGTAAACTTCTGCTGGTTTTCTGTCAAGTGGTTATTAACCTTTTCCTGTGCTGTAATAGGAAAAGAAATAACTTTAGGTGAGACTGTCCTTAAAAGTTGAAGTCCTCAGCATAGTTCTTTGAGTTTAGAAACATGTCTTACTCTAAAAGCTGCCTTACAAGAAAAGAAGAAGAGATTCCAAATCAGGTAAAAAAAATTTTTTTGAGTTTTAAAGTATTTTTTTAAATCACAAATAATTGTTCTTGATGATAATTAAGGATTTTCATAAAGACTGCTCCTATCCTGGCCTGGTCCCTGCTGTGTAGGGAAGAACCTATGGGCAAAGCAGAGGATGGGTTCAAGTGTGAAAGCAGCAGTTGTTGAAGTCTGGGGTCTAGGGCAGGGTGGGAGCTGATCTCTGGGTAGTCTCAGCCAGAATAGCACCTACAGGCTCCCTGATGATCCTCAATGATCAGCCTGCTTCCAGTTTATCTTCTCAAGTTCAGCAAATGACACCACTTCCAAAGTTGACATCTCAAGTCTGAACATGCCCTAGATGGCACACCTTCTTGTCACCTCTCTTTGATTTAGCAAACAGACCTTTATCAGCATACCTTTCTTTGATGAAGCATTTATCTAGTTATTGGCTTGTGGCTTTCTGCTTCTTAAAGAAGTCAAATATGTTGCAAGTTTTCTGAGGGTGAATTCTGAAGGTAGGTCAGGGAGTTTAATTATCTGCTTTCTTAATAAATATGTTTTACATTTTCTCATCTTCTAATCCAGTGTCGGCTAACTAACGCCTAGCCATCTGAAGAGCTTTCTCAGCTTTTGATTTTAAGCATTTTGTTTTACTAAATAATTTGCAAAGGTTCTGTGTCATGGGGGAAGTTACACTCTTTGTCTGGTCCTCAGTCTCCTCATTGGACATCTGTCTCTTTTGTCTACCATTTCATAATCAAAAGATATTTTCTAAAAGTGATTAGAGTGCATTCAAGTTTAGCCCTATAATAATATTATCCATCTCACCTACTGATATTCTAGTTGCTTCCTGGAGTGGAAAAGCACAAGGTAAAGTTAGTATAGCTTTCTACCCATAAAAGCTATTTTCTTCTTACAAAAATTAGTGGTGGGGTTTGCCTGAAACTTGAGCAGAGCGTAGAGGAATGCCTTGTGCAAGACTGTGATCATTATTTGTGTAGCTTGTTATAACAAAGAACTGCCAATCTTGCCCAACCTTTGGAAGTTCACAAATGAGAACCAGAGAAATAAAGTGAATTACCACATGTCAACTTAAAGGTAGAGAAGAGATTTGATTCTCACGAACTCCAATTCAAGCCACTTCCATTACTCAAGGCTGTCCTCCATGTAAACATGAAAACGGTATAAAGTAACAGATCGAAGGGCCAGAGCTGGCTTGTCAAAAGGAAGAGTTAAAACCTCAGATTTTTCCAAGTCTCCTACCTAAACCCCATTAGAGAGCTTGTCTTTGTAACCCAAATTGTCTAATGGATTTTTGGACTCTCAGAATTAAAGAACACTTAATAAGTATTCTGAGTTGTAAGAAAGAGCTTGTAATTTTTGCTTTGACCTGTCATTCATTTTAATTTGACAAAGCCACTTTTAACACACAATTGAGATAATGCTGAAATGTCAATACATTTCCCTATTCAGACAGCTCCTGCTCATTCATTCTCTACATTACCATAAGAAAAGCCATTCAATTTACCAAGAGGGTGACAACCAGTAGAAGCTGCAAGTCTTCTTATAAGTGAGAAAATCATTAGCTCTTCCCACCAAGTAATTATTGCCAGTATCTCAGAATGGGTAGCATTTTCCCCCTTCACAAAGCTATTATTGGTGTCCTTCTGAGGTCAGAGGCCTGCAGATTGAGGGGTAAGGATGACATATGTCAGCGTAACCTTTAAAAGCCCCCCTCTGGAATACTTTGTGTAAAAGACAAATCTCCCAAGACCTGAACTTTTGCAACTCGGTAAACAGTTACCAGGCATTCCCATTGAAGTCTCCCCACAGGAGCAATTTAATGAGTGAGAAGAAGAGCATTTGTCAGGATTTCCTACTTGATCTTTTGATCTCCTCATAAGCAGGTTCCTGGTAGATTTGCCTCCAAAAGAGAAAAGCCCTGTTATTGGTTAGTGCTTACCTAAAATTAAGCAACACTAATAACTATAATTTGTTTTACATATTTATGAAAAAATTGGACAAATTGTCCCATTTATTATTGACAACAACCATGAGAACAGAGCTGCTGCAATTACTACCATTTATATATAAGGATTCTTTGGCAGGGAAACTGGAACTGAAAATAGGTTGCATACTAATTATGCATCAGATTCTGTTTGCAAGGATTTCTGGCCTGGTGGGTATTCTCCAGATCTGCAACAATATTTCAGTATGGAATATTACAGCCTACAATTGCAAGTTCCAATTGCTCTTTTATCCTTCAAAATAATTTTGAGAACTATGTAGTGTATTAAGCAATTTTTGTAATCACCTGAAATTTTGTATTAGAAGATCAAATAACTCCAATATATATAATTTGGGGCCTATTTTAAATATGTACCTTTTAATAGAAGGTATTTTCTTTCTATTTTCTATGTAATCAAAGGCGTCCAAATACTTTATGATCTGGCATACACCTTTATCCACTTTTATGTTATATGAAATAGATCTTCTTTAACATTTAAAATTTCACATCACTTAGTTACCTCAGAATTCATACATGTATTCCAGGTCCCTAATGTGATTTCGGCCTTTTCTAATATGTTTTTATGTTTAAGATACTGTTGGATTGTCTGTCTGTAATGATGTTCCATAATGAAAATGTATATTGTATTTTTGTCTGACTTTTCTCCAACCATAAAATTCTAATTGTTAATGTCTTTGGCCTCAAGTATCAAAACAGATTATTAGTTCAAAATTGCTTTTTTTAAGAAACAAAAATATTTTAATATTGGTGAAGAATTTTAATATCAATATTAAAATTTTATTTAAAACAACTCTCAGTGAGGTTGGAAGGGACTGAGGGTTAACAGAATAGTGATCCAGACAGAGATTCTACTCTAGTCTCCATAACCCAGGGCTGTGCTATCTGTAGTGAAGGAGCTTGTCCAGAAGTGAGTTAAGATCTTGAGGTGCAAACATGATCCTGGTTTGGCCAGGCAGATGCAATGTAGTCACAAGAGTCTTTGTGAAGAGGGGCAAAGGGTCAAAGTTGGAAGGAAGAGATGTGAGGCCAGAGCAGGGTTGGAGTGATGCCCTTGGAAGGTGGTGAAGAGCAAAGGAATGTGGGTGAGAGCATAGGAAACGGCTTCCCCTCGACATCTTCTGAATACAGCCTTGCAGAGGCCATGCTAGGATTCATTCAGACTTCTGACCTCCAGAACTGTTAAGCTGTTGAGTTTGTGCTGTTTTAAGCAACTAAGTTTATGATAATTTATTACAGCAGCGATAGAAAACTAACACAGAGCTTTTACATTTAAAACATGGCCATTTATCCTTGGATGATTATGACTTATTGCTGGAATGAAAAGGAATTCAGCATTAATTTTATACTAATTTCTCACTTTCTATATGTAAGCATGGGGAAGTCTGTTCCTAGTGATAGATAAACCATTATAGTGGGGACAGTTACTTTCTTTGATCCTCTTCTGAGTTCTACAATAAAAATTCCATAGTGACAAACATCAAAAGGCATCTTTAATGATCTACCAGCCAACATTTCAGCTGGGTCATACTGAGGCCAAGACCTGCATGGGAGGACCAAGGAACCCTGTGGGGGCTGTACCAGTGCTGGGCAGGCATTCACGTGGCCCTGAGAATGAATGGCTTCTTACCTTTTGCTCTCCAGGTATCCCGCTCACCTCGCTCACCTGGTCCTGACCTTGAGTTGCACTGGATTTTTATAAGAAACAAAGAAAAAGAAACACTCTGAATACAAACAAAAACATTTCCTGACATATTAAAGAATACAATACCTCAATTTCTGAGACTTGCATCGAAAAGATTTACCAAGATTCCCCTTAATTATTGTTAGTTTTTTTTTTTAATTTAAAAGCATCTTGCTTAATTCGATAGCCCCAGAAGACTTGAAAAAAAAAATAAAACAAAATAATGTTAATTTCAATGTATGTTTTTAAATACTGCATTTTGGGTAAAAAGATGTGCTTTTTTTTTTAACATTTTGTGCCTTGAATATATTTCTGAAATTGTTGGAGCTGAACACAGAACTCATTTGTTTTGTTGAAAATGTCCGCATATGAAATAACTGGCAAAAAAAAAAAAAAAAAATCAAATAAGACTTATTTTATGTTCCAAAGAATAAAACCCTATTTTTTTTTTAATTTTAAAATCACTCTATTTTTAAATTCAGATAAACATGTTAATACATCGCCATGGCAACCATTTTATTTCTGAATCCTAAATCCAGAACAACAAGCAAGGCGTTGGAGACCAAGCAGTTAAGGCATTCAGTCGGTCTGAGGTGGTGGAGGTTAGAAGACATGGGGAGCAGGCTGCCTTCTTTTTAGAGCACTGGAGAGCCAGAATGAGCAGAACTGAAGAACAGAAGCCCAGGATCAGATTCCAGCAGGTGACTGCACTTTAAGAGAGGTTCTACAACCTAGAGAGCCTCCAAGTCAGTTTTAGAAGATTCTCACATCCTATGGCTTCAGGAAAGAGCTGATGGTAATGTTTATAGGACTCAGGTCTGGGTGCAGCTGAGTAAGGGGCAGATCACTATGTATAATTAAAAGAGAAGAAAAGAGAGGCCTGAGTCCTCTGCTGAAATGACATGTTTGTGTGTCCCTAGTTTCTAGGCCCAAGTCAGTCCACAAAGCCAGAACCCATGGGTCAAAAGGAGATGAGTCACTTTGAGGAAAGACCTTGCAATGATACCACCACAGTATGTTAAAAAAAAAATCATTCTTCCCCAATCTTCTTCTATAAGTTTCCAGGGTCCTCATATATTAGAAATGTCACGCTTTTTTAAGTAAACTTGTCTATACTCAGATGTTTAGAATGGAGACCGTGGAATCAAGTGAGAAACCCAGGACACACAAATTTTAAGAAAGCAATCTCTTCCTTCCTTCTCTCTCTCTCTCTCTCTCTCTCTCCATTGCAAGTGCACGGTTTCTACCTGCACAACTCTGGGATGATTGCCTCCTCAAATTTTACTTCCTAGGTGCCTTACTTGCCTCATGTAATTTTTGGTACTACAAGAACCTATGGAATTTTGGTGCAAATATATCTCACTGAAAACAAATCTGTGTGGACCCACAAATCTGTGGTTATCTCCAAGTTTCTTGCATATATAACTGAGATTGATATGCCTAACATCTACCAAACCTTACAACGTCTCCCCGACTTGTAAAATAAGGGCCATGACGAGAAGAAACAAGCAGAAGTCCCTCAATATGTCCTTTCTTCTTTTACCAAGAGAGTGAAGTGAAAGAAATTCAGCAATCCAGGAAGAACTGAGGATTAGTGTCATCTTTATAAACTTAACTGATGCAAGAAAGATAGACCATGCCCTGCCCCTATTCAATTTATCTCTCTAGTTTCTGCAAAACAAGTAGATGAACTGTGGCAAATGAAGTGAAATAGTGCGTCTTGTTCTTAATGTAACAGATAAACACAATTTGTCTTGTCCACTCCAATGTCAGATCTTTCTTATCATATTGGGCATAGGAAAAATTTACTACATAGTGGGAATAAGCTTTATCCATAATAGAAACAACCTAAATGTCTATTTATGGGTGAACAGATAGAGAAAATGTGGCACAAACATGCAATGGCATAAACTCAGCGTTTATAAAGACAAGAATTCTGCCACACATAACAATATGAATGAGTATGCAGTATATATGCTATATGAGATAAGCCTCACACAGAAGGACAGATACTGCATGGTTCTGATTATACAAGGTATTTAGAATAATTGAACTCATAGAAACAGAGTAGAATGGAGGTGGCCAGGTGCTTGGAGAAAGGGAAAATTGGACAACCTTGTTCAATGAGTGAAGTTGGAGCTATTCAAGAAGAGCAGATGTTTGCAAATTGCCATTCATCAGAGTTTCTAAAGTTAAGATTATTGTGCTCTTGAAAAAGTTGAAAGGGTAGATATCATGTTAAGGGATCTCACCACCCACAGAACATAAAAAGAAAATCATCATCATCATCATCATCATCATCATCATCATAAAAGAAAAACAAAGGAAAGGGCACAAGAAAACTTTTGTAGGAGATATGTTTATTACCTTAATCATGGTAATGGTTTCTCTGGTTTATGTTTATGTCCAATCTCACCAAACTGTGTACATAGCATATGTGCATTTTTGTGTATAGCAATTATACTTCAATAAAGCTGTAAATTTGCTTGAATATACATAAATGGATTAAACTTTCTCATTGAAAGGCAGAGATTGGCCAAAGGGATAAAAAATATGAAAAAAAAATTTTAGATGGAGTAGATCTCTATATACATCTATGGAAAGATTTTTTTCAAATTATGTTATCAATTTACAAAAATACAGAAAAATTAATGCTATCTTATTTATGTTTAAACAGAGAAATAGAATATATGTACATTTATAGAAGAAGAAAATAATACTGGAAGGATTTATTCCAAAGTGTTTACAATGATACAGTGGTTTCATATTGCTGGGAGGGAGAAGGCAGTGGTATGCTGGTGTTGACAGGGTGAGGATAGGTAGGGACGTTTTTAAATCTGCGTACTTGCGTGCTTATTCATCATACAACTATTGATGAGGTTAAGATCAAAGACATGCACACACATATACATGTATTCACATAATGAGGAAGAATCAAAATTCTTCATCAAGGGGAGAATAAATTCACTTTTGTTTATGAGCTTGTGGTTTGTAATATCTTTTGCCAGTACATGATAAACTTGTGCACTCGGGCTTGTACCATGTTGAAATATGCATGAAGCACTTCTATCTCATCCCAGTCAGAATGGCTATTACCATGGGAAAATGAAAAAAGAATTGCAGAACAATGCGGGGAAAGGAACCCTTATATACTGTTGGTGGGGTATCAACTAGTGTGGTGACTATGGAAATCAGCATAAAACCTAAGAACTATACACTGAGAAAACTAAAATGATCCATTTGTACCACTCTGGGGTAAATACCCAAAGCAATCAGAGTCAGCAAACAATGCAGATATCTGTACACCCAAGCTCATGGTGACACTATCCACAATGGCTAAGTTATAGAATCAGACTACATGCCCATAAACAGAATAATAAGGAAAATGTTGAAGCCAGAATTAAAGACAGGCAGTTAGTGTAGAATGGAGGCCAATCTGAGTCCAGGTAGTTGGAAACAGTCCCTGGGAGATTGGAATGTTCATGACTCCAGAGCCCTTTGATGCTACCTCTCCCAAAAAGGTCTTTAAAGAAGCAACTCCTGAGCAGACAGAGGGCTGCTAATCAATGTCCCCTGGGCTGCCTCTCCCTTCCTGCCTAGCACTCCACCTTGGCCCTTCCAGCCCACCTGCTCACCCTGTGGCCATCACATCAGCATCTCCTGGGCCTAGTCACATTTGCAGGAAGGAGAAAGATAAGGGGGAGAGAGCAGGAGAGCAAAGGAGACTTTAGTCTATGAAACGGGCAGGGCACTCTCACTTCTTCAGATATCAGAATACCAGCCATGGCCCCTTTATCCCTCCCAGGAGAAGTCTGTTACTACCTTTAAATAAAGCCTGCTCCATATGCTTGCCTGGGCATGCTTCTCTAATGTTCAGACTTCAGCATTTGAGGAAGCAGAACTGGTCACTGATAACCAGTGATGAATACATGATGGACTATGATTCAGCCATAAAAAAGAATGAAATCTTATCATTCACAAATGGAGACCATCATGTTAAACAAAATAAGCTAGACTCAGAAAGACAAGTAGGGTATGCTTTTTTCACATATGTGGAATCTAAGGGGGGAATAAAAGATGACATGGAAGTGGAAGGGGGGGCCATTTATAATGTTGAAGAGAACCAATGGGAAGTTTTGGGATAAAAGAGGGTAGTAGGGAGGGTGTATGTGCTCATAGTACATTATATGCATGGATGAAAATGTCATAACTCAATATTTTATACAATTAAAACATGGTGGGTTTGATGACTCTGAAAATGTCCAATGATTTGCTTTCACAGTTCTTTAAAATTTTTTTAATAGCTATAAGAAACTTGGTAGAATGACACAGACATCACTACCCTATGTACATGCATGATTACATGAAAGGTGTGAATCTATATCTTGCACAACCATAGAAATGGAAAGATGTACCCCATTTGTGTACAATGAATCAAAATGCAATCTTTAAAAATTAAAAAATAATTAAAAAAAGAAACTTTAATGGGAAACAAAAAAGAAATTTGGTGGTAGTAGTAGTTACAATGGTAATAGTAACATCAGGGATAAACTACCTCCTATTGAGTGCGTACTGTGTGCCAGGTACTGCTCTAAGAGCTTGGGTGTAGCTAATTTCGTTTATCTTATGTTCACTGCATGAAGTAGAGACTAGTCCAGTCATCTGGTTAAGGAAAATGGGACAGTGAATATTTGGGTAACCTGTCATGAGACCATGCAAGTCCAAGTGGTGGAGACAGTATTTGTACCCAGAATCTAGCTTCAGGAGTTCATGTTCATAATCACTCTACCTTATCAACTTTTCAGCAGAGGCAATATGTTGATTATAATATTATAGATATATGTACCTTTTAAAGTTCGCTATTTAAATTTTCTTTTCATTCTTTTGAAATATACATGACAGTAGAATGTATTTTGACATATCATACATACATGGAGTATAACTTCCCATTCTTGTGGTTGTACATGATGTGAAGTTACACTGGTCATGTATTCATACATGAACATAGGAAAGTAATGTCTAATGCATTCCACTGTCTTTCCTATTCCCATCCACATGGGAATGCCCCTTTGTCTAATCCAATAAATTCTATTCTCCTCCACCCCAACTTTATTGTGTGTTAGCAGCCACATATCAGAGAGAACATTCAGTCTTTGGTTTCTTGGGATTGGCTTATTTCACTTAGCATGATAGTCTTCAGTTTCATCCATTTGCCAGCAAATGGTATAATTTCAGTCTTCTTTATGGCTAAGTATACTTTTTAATTTGTCAGGTAGCAAGTAGTGCTATGCACAAGTGAATGCTGTTTAACACTGCATTTTTTTGAAACTGGGAGAAACTCATGCTAACAGAAAGGCAGCCCTAGTGTTTTGACTGAGATCAAATACATTGTGCTCGTGCAGAACGAAGTTTGTTATAATAACTTCAACCAACATTGTTCTTACCACTACAAAGTCATAAAGAAGTTATCATCATTATTGTATGCTGTTTTTTTCCAGTGAAGTAAAACCACTTTGCCCAATGTCATTCAGCTATTGAGTGACAAATCCAAGATGAGAATCTGGAAATCTAGGCAGGAGGTCCAAGTTTTCATTCATTCATCTCTGAGAATATGTGGTCTTAATTTTGAGAGCTGAAATCTGTTCTTTACAGAGAATGACATGCAAAGAAAGCTCAAGGATGTCTTCCAAATCATAGAAGGGAAAATCTGGACTCTGGAGTTTAAACAGCTCGATCTCTTACTGGATATCTGATTCTGGACAATTTTACTCTTCTATGAAAAAGGAAGTTTTAGTAAGTAAAATGAAAACAATACCAATATAATAAGAGCTGTGTCTATGTTTCAGATCTTTCCTTAGATATGTCCTCTTTAACACCTTGGGCAAGTCATTTACTCTCTGTGTATCCTAATATTCTCTCCTGTAAGGTGGGGACTTGAATTTATCAATTCCGTAGTGTCATCAGGAGGATTGAGACAATATATGCATTTAGCATGATTTGGAGAAGACAGTGGTCCCATGATAGGCTGTAACATAAGAGTGATAGGGAAACAATTTCAACCACATTAGTTACATTCTACTTACTCCCTTGGGCAAATGCCATCACCCTCAGGTGGGAATATCTCCAATGATCTTTAGCACACTTCTGCTGTTATGTGGTGATACTTTTCCATAATGCCATGATTTTTACTATATCTAAAATAGAAAAATATTGAGATTTCCATATTCCAACGCTTTTATGAACTCAGCCCTACCCTGATGACAAAAGATGAGAAGCACCTTACATTTGAAGTATAGACTTCATGTCTAAGAAATTTTCTATAAAACTTCAGGAAAAAGAAGAAAAAGAAATAGAAAATGGCAGAGAGAAATAGAGAAAAAAAAAATTTTTCAAGTGATGATATAGGACGAATGCTGGGCCATGGCTTGGTTTGTTGTCTTTCAGAAATGCCTGGTTTATTTAAGATTCATAAGAGATGACATGAAGGGGACCATGTGTAAGGCAGAAGAGGGCCAGTGGCAAGGGCAGGGAGGCAAAAGAAGCTAACAGGGAAGATGGATATGATCAAAGTATATTACATGCATGTTTGAAAGTCTAGAAACTGAATCTGCCCTTGCCAAGCTCTAGACATACAGAATTTAATGAGATGCTTTGCCTTCAAGAGCTGAAGTTCTATTGGGATCGTCCCAGAAGTATCTATGATACTCAACCCTAGTATCTGAATCAGATAGGGAAACATAAATCATCAAATGTTGAGAACAGCTGGCTTGGGGTGGACTAGGGATGGTGGCTCTTAAAACCACCCCCAGGAATCGTTGATGCCTGAGATGAACAGAAAGCATTGAAGCCTTCCAGATGCTTTGGGAGCATAGGGAAGAAGCAGTCCAGGCCAAGGGAACAGCATCAGTGAGGCTATGTGGGTATAAACTGGCCTAAGACCTTCAAGGACATTCTTGAAGGCTTGCTTTGTGCAGCTGCAGCCAAGTGTGTCTGCAGGACCGGGGAGCTGGTGACAAGAACCAGATCATGAAAAGCCTCCTGGGATCAGCTAAGTATTTGAACTATTGCCATTGTCCTAGAGAAAATGATCTACCATCTGCAAAGCACTGTACAGAAATGAGATATTTCCTTTACTATTAATATCTAGTTTGAGTTTTGAGTTTTCTTAGAGTTTTTCACTTTACCTCCACCTCCTTATCTTCTCTTCTCTCCTCCTCCATGAAATCTCAAGTGACATAAAACAGATTTGCCTTAAGGAATTAGAGGATAAGCCACTTGAAAGAGAGAAGAAGAACTGAACTAGTACAGAGGCACCTCTGAGAAACTATCAGCTTTCTTTAATTCTGCCATCCTCCACATCCATCTGGCACTGACATGACCTCTAGAATATGTAAAAGATGACATTGAATAGAAATCAATCAGCTTTGGCTTCATCTTTGGCTGTCTGCATGTCTATATCTAAGCCTCGGCTTCCTCATCCATAAAAAGTTTGTAGTATCTACCCAGGTTTTCTAAGCTGTCTTGGAGTGACTTAAATTAAACTAACACTTAACTGAGCTCATTAGACCTTCTCATGTGAGATAATGAGATAATCTATAGTAAAGTGCATTACAAACCTTACAGTGTCATACAAACATTAAAAGATGGTCATTGCTAATAAATACAGTAATTTCCACAAACTACTCACCATTTAGGTCAAATTACAAAGCAGTCAAAGAATGATAAAGCATATCATTAACTACGTGTCAGACAATTTCTTGCTTTATTTGATTGCAAATACTAAACTACTTATGTCTGTGAAGCATCTTTACTTGTTGCCTGGATAGCAACAGTTCACAGCTTTAAAATTTAGGAGTTAGGCCTCTTAGCTATTCTTAGGGAGTGAACATACTTGGTTTTAGCAAATCCTGCAGTGAGTTAGTGGTCAAGATGGGCTTTTATAAGGAGTTCCTGAATTTTAAGACTAGTACTTAGCCCAGCAGGCCCACCCACCTCCAGGGATAATTGAGACTCTACTATTCTCAGGAAGAAAAGACACCAGCTCTGCATTGGATGTTTTACTAAGGCTGGGCAGTGAGTAATTTGGGGACTTGCATCTCTTCTCCATAAGCCTTCAGTTGCATTTTCTGAATCAGGAGGTTGTTTCAGGCCATCACGGAACACTGAATTTTTCATGCTTTTAGGAAATGACTTCTCAATTTGAAGTACAAGTTCCTGAAATTCATCTGTAAGAAGGGAGGAGAGATCACTATTGTTATGGTTTTATTTATCATTTAGAAGAAAATAATATATGTTCTTTAGATAATTGAGGCCAAATGACATATGGATAAGTCATAGGGTGGAGTGGAGATACCAATAAAGATCTAAATAAATGAAACCTCTTTGCTCAGTTCTATGAGAGTGACCAGTTTCCAAAAGGCATGTTGGAAAACGTGGTCTACTGTTTCCTAGTTGTGATCTCTGATTGCACAGGAAGCAGGGTTTGCATCTCAGCTTTGCTACTCCTTGGCAAGTGTACCTCCTTCCCCTCCTTCCACCCCAAGGAAAATGAAAACAGTAGCAGCACCTACCATCCAGGGTTGTTTAGAGGATTAAGTGATGCCATACATCACACATGTGTGGCATGTAATGAGCACCGTGCGGTTGTGAGCGCTTATCCTCATCACCAAAGCCTCTACACACACTGAGCCTCAAACGGTAATTTAGAGAAATAAAGCAGAGATGTGATCTCAGTTTCCTGAAGACAATATCAATTCCACTTTGCAGTTAAAGTGGAACGGAGTGTAAGTAGAGGAAGTGTGACTCTCAGAAACTCAGTTTTAGATTCGCTTCTGATATTCACTGGTTGTGTGATTATAAGCAGGATGACTCAACTTCCCATCTTCTCATCCTTTCTCCCATGTTTCTTAAAAAGACACAAATACACTAAATAATGAAAGTAACACAGTCAGTGTGAGTGAATGGCTATATGTCAGCCCTTCTGCCATTATCATTCCAGAATGAATGATACATACCTACTGTTGCTAAGGTGCCCAGGTCCATGATCAACCCTTATCTCAGGATGCCTATATCAGTAACCCCTGCTTCATCAGCAAGGAAGAAGTTGTGTCCCATGAAATTCTCATACATTTTACTCAGTCTTCTTATTTCCTGTTGGAAGAGTCTCAAGTTGCTGGAGTAGGTCACGACGCTGTGTGTACCTTCTGCTAATTTCCATATAGACCTCAGGTCTAGTGGAGATCCCAATTAAAACTGGATCTATTAATCACCTTAGATCATAGTGATAATAAGTTATTCATGCTGATGACTAGGTTTGGTGAGGATCTTTGCCCTGACCTACAATCTGATGTTATGGACTAAACATCTATGTCCACTGTAAATACATGTGTTGAAGACCTAATCTACCCCATGGCAGTGTTTGGAGATGGGGCTGCCAAGAAAGTAGAGTTAAATAAAGTTACAATTAAATAAAGTCATAAAGATGGGACCCTGATCCAACAGGATTAGCGTTCTTGTAAGAAAATATGCCAGAGAGATAGTTCACACTCTCTCTCCCTCTGTGCACAGCCCCCACTGTGTGCACACAAAGAACAGTCCGTGTGAGCATGTGGCAAGAGGGTGGCCTGCTGCCACTCATGCACCCTCACCAAACATCAACCCTGCTGGCAATTTGATATCAAACTTCAGAATTCATAGGAATACATTTATATAATAAATGTATATAAGTAAATTTACTTTGCTTTAACTACTCAGTCTATGGCATTTTGTATTTTGATATGGTATTCTGTCATAGTCCATTTGAGCTGCCATAACAGAGTATATTAGACTGGGTAACATAGAAACAACAGAAATTTCTTACAATTCTGGAAGCTGTGAAGTCCAAGATCAATGTATTTATAGATTCAGTATCTGGTGAGGGCCTGCTATCTGCTTCACGGCAGATAGTACTGTTAGGTCTAATTGGGCAGCTGTAGGGGGAGGGAACAAGACCCCTAGCAACCCACTGCGAGCACAAAGGGCCAGATGGCTCGCCAGAGGTGACCAATCAGGAGGACACCTGCTGACCCTGATGTCCACCTTGGGTCCACCTTTTCCTGGGCAGAACCCCTTGACCCCTTTCCTCTGTATAAAAACCCTGAGCAGCCAAAGCCACGTGCGATTTCTCCTGGCTGTCCCACCCCGACTTTCACCCAGGGGGGCTGGAGATTTCACCCGGGACACACATTCCAATAAAATCAAGCTACCACTTTTGTCTGACTCTGGCGAGTGCACTCCTTTTCGCCACCCGCTGCCTTTGGGAGCTTTACCCGCCAGGCCCCGCCTCCCCTTTCAAGAGTTTTACAAGTACTATGGTACTGTATCTTTGCATGGTGGAAAGGGCAGCTTCTCTGATTAGAGCACTAAGCCCTCATGACCTAATCACTTTCTGAAGACTCCATCTCTTAATTTCACTAAATGGGGATCAGTTTTCAACAGGAGTTTTCGAGGGGCAAAAACATTCAGACAACCCAACCAAAAACTAAGACAACTATCTTGGGCTTGCATGGCCCTGAAAATTGTCAGAACTACACCTGAGACTAGGGTTCTTTTAGTATGTAGCAAGAGTCTGAATTCCTTATCCACCTAAGGGCTGAGGAAAACGTGAATCAAAGTTAGTCATCTTAGCCTGGTGCCGTGGCACACGCTTGTAATCCCAGTGGCTCAGGAGGCTGAGACAGGAGGATCGAGAGTTCAAAGCCAGCCTCAGCAACTTAGCGAGGCCCTAAGCAACTCAGTGAGACCCTGTTCTCTAAATAAAATACAAAATAGGGCTGAGGATGTGGCTCAGTGGTGGAGTGCCCCTGGGTTCAATCCCCAGTACCAAAAAAAAAAAAAAAGTTAGTCATCTTAGTCCTCCTTCCCCATCCCAGCAGCCCTGGTGATAAAGTATATTACTCTTGAGATTTCTTAGAGCAGATCAAGATCTTGGAGATAATGACTGTTATGATTGAAAACTACAAAGAATATGGTCATTAATGTTTTTGTAAGGCAATATGCAAAAAAAAATGCTGAATTATGGGACTTGATTAACAGAGAGTTGACTTCTCCCCATCTTTGTGTCTACTTATGGATTATCTGCAAAAAAACTTTTTGGGGGGTTTTGATGCTGGGGTTGAACTCAGGGACACTCGACCACTGAGCCACATCCCCAGCCCTATTCTGTATTTTATTTAGAAACAGGGTCTCACTGAGTCCCTTAGCACCTTGCTTTTGCTAAGGCTGGCTTTGAACTTGGAATCCTCTTGCCTCAACCTCCCAAAACACTGAGATTACAGGTGTGCACCACCACACCCAGCTAAACATTCAAAGAAGAAAGAAAACAGTGAAATGGCCAAGATTTATCCATTTGCCTACTGAATATATCCAATTGGATGGCAGACTGGGTAAACAAGTTTCATTGTTTTGCAAAGGGATTCCGTAAAGATTAGTGGACCAAGGGAAGCTATAGAGAACCCATACAGACCAGTTGCCATGTCTCACACCTGTAGCCCCAGTCACTCAGGAGGCTGAGGCAAGAGGATCTCAAGTTCCAGTCTCAGCAATTTAGCAAGACCCTGTCTCAAAATAAAAAATAAAAAGGGCTTGGAATGTTGCTCAGTGGTTGAGTGCCCCTGGATTCAATCACTGGGAGGAGAAGAAAGAAAGAAAGAAAGAAAGAAAGAAAGAAAGAAAGAAAGAAAGAAAGAAAGAAAGGGAGGGAGAAAGAAAGAGAAAGAAATGAAGGAAGGAAGGAAGGAAGGAAGGAAGGAAGGAAGGAAGGAAGGAAGGAAGGGAGGGAGGGAGGGAGGAAGGAAGGAAAGAAAACCCACAGAGTGCCTGGGTGGCCGAGGCTGAAGGGTGCAGCCTTAAACACAGGGACTTGTTCTCAAAACGCTTTGCAGCATATGCTTCTGCCCTGCTTGAGCCTTCCTTGCTATCTGGAGACTTTCATAGGAGCAGACCTCCTTCTGTTCTTCGCCAAGCTTCTCCTAAACCTTTTCCATCTTATTCAGGCATCAGTTCTCCTCTCAGCCTTTCCTCACTCTCATCAGAAGATCTTCTTTGGGAAAATAAACATAGAACTTGAGCTTCTGAATCATATTCCCTCTGGCCTGAAATGTGTTTTCTTTAAACTTTTTCTTACTTTTTTTTTTTTTTTTGCCTCTGAAAAATAAGTTATTGACATTTTCTTTCTGAAGCAGATGCCCCCACCTATGTTTGCAGCTCTTTCTCCTCTAAAGCCTGGCTCCATCAATTATTCTGTGTGTTGGATATTTCAAACCACCTCCATTGGCTTCTTCCCTTGATCCTATAGATATGTTGAAGTGTCTAGTGTCCTTTAAAAATTCAAAATAAAACCTTATCTCAACCCTGTTCTCTCTAAAGTCACTATCTCTCCTTCTCTCTTCCTTCTTATCCAGGTTTCTTGAAAGAGTCAATACTTGGTTTGTATGTAGCTCTCTGTCGTTATTTGCATTATAAGCTTCTACTCCAAGGATTTAACTAAAATGCCTTTTCATGGGTTATGACAACCACTAAGGATGAAGTTCATTGGCCTGCAGTTTTGTTATCTAGACTTAATTATATTTTATGCTGTTTAATATATATACTCTTGTGAAACCATCTTCTCTCTTGACTTTGCTGATCTCCAAGTGCAGTGTTAGCACCATGAAAACAAGGTCTTGGATTTGACCAGCATTAGTCACTGTTGCCTCCCCAGAGCCTAGAGTAGTGCCTTTCATGTATTATCCATTGAAAATGTGGAATGGTAAGTGGAACTCGACGTCACTGGCTTCCTTTTAAAGGAGGGCAGGTGAAAAAATCAGTAAGTCATTCCTCTGTATTTCAAGAGCCAATCTTGAATGATCTCTCTGATCATCCCCGAACTGCCTTATACAAGCCACCCCACCTCTAACTTGAGTACCTGACATGCACCAGGTACTTGGGAGGCAGCAATCTCCTATCACCTAGGACTTCACAGCATCAGTTGAGGAGATGAGTGAGCAATGTTAGAAATGGATGCTCCTGTCTGTGGTTCACGTAGAATCCAAGAAAGTCCCCAGCAAGGTTAGGACCTCAGATACTAAAATTACTACTTTATTTCTGGGCAGAATTTGGATGCTGTGGGGTAGACACACGCAATGCAAGATGGCATGAAGGCATACTGCAACCTTAGGGAAATTAGCTTTCATTGAATTATCTTCACAGTTAAGCAGGCCAACCATTTTCAATTTCAGGAGGTTTGGAGAACTGAGTAAAATTAGGTACCCACATGCACGCACACACAGAGCATGGCTTATAGATATTGAATAAATAGAAAGTAATTCCTACTCTTCTTTCATTCAGCACTTGCTAAGCACCAGTCATACGTGTCAAAAAAATTTGGCTCAAAACAGGGATACAGGTATTTGAAAACAGTGTGTCCCAAGTTGTGGCAGTGAGTGTCAGGACAAGCAAAAAGGCAGCCCCAAAGCACCACATAGCCTATTAATAGAAAAGTGGCTATAATTGCTATGGTTTGGATGTGAGGTGTCCCCAAAAAGGTCACATGTGAGACAATGCAGGAAGGTTCAGAGGAGAATTGATTGGGCTGTAAGTCTTAACCCAATTAGTGAATTAATACCAGATGGGATTAATTGAAATGGTGGGGTGTGGCTGGAGAAGCTGGAAATTGGGGTGTGGCTATGGGGTATATATTTTGTATCTGGAGAGGGAAGTCTCTCTCTCTCTCTGCTTCCTGATCACCGTGATGTGAGCTGCTTCCCTCCACCACCCTCTCCCACCATGATGTTCAGCCTCACCTTGAGCCCTGAGGAATGGAGCCAGCCGTCTATGGACTAAGACCTCTGAAACCGTGAGCCCTCAAATAAACTTTTCCTCCTTTACAGTTGTGCTGGTCAGATCATTTAGTCCCAGCAGCCAAAAAGCTGACTACAACAATAATGATATAAGAAAAAACAATAAAAATATCTACTCAATTTTTTTTCCTAAGGTTCTTATAGGAAAAATACACTCACCACATCCATCAGTGTGTTCAGATAATAACCTAGAGTCATCATGGCTTACTGTTTATGCCTGTTTGTAATTGATTGGATTCATTTCATTTTTTCACTGGAAACTATTTGTGGTAATGCAGCATTGATCATGCAACAGGTTGCTTTATAATTGCTTACACCTTTACAATGAAATAATCTGGAAGAATTAAAAAAGAAAAAAACAGGGATACATTATCAAGGAAAATAGACCTGTCTTCTTCCCTGTTGAGCAGAGAACACTGGGGGTGTGATCCTACTCATAAATACCAAGGATGACAGAAAGTAGAACTAAAGCCCAGAGTGACTGAGGACTAGGGGTGACCTGCATGCAGAGGAACATCCAAGTGGAAGAACTTCCAAGGAAGTGTGCACAGATCCAGCAGGAGGAGCACCATGAGAGGATCAGGAAAGGACCTAAGGCCAGCAGACTGGAACACAGAACAGGGAGGGAGGCGTGAAATGAAGCTGAAAAGGAAGCAATCGGCCCATTGACCAGTTAGTTTCTCTGCAGTTCCTGATCTGACTTTGGCCAAACATGGCCAACCTCTTGTGAATTAAAACAATCTCGTATCATCAAAACAATCCTTTAGCAACTACCCTGAGGGAATCTTGTTCTTTGGAGTATTTCATTTCATTTCATATCTCCTGCCTGTCTGGATGTCGTTCTCCAGTTACAACTGCTTGGCTGCCCTTCATATCCTGAAACTACTTGCCTTCAAAACCCAATTAAGTACCTCCCCTGATAACCAGCCTGATTTAAATGCCAGTCGTTCCCACCAGACCCAGGCATAATTTACCTGGAGACAACATCAAGTTGCCTTGAGGTTGTTAACGCTTTTCCCAGTTACACTTTAAGTTCCTTGAGGAAGGATGATGCTTTGTGTACCTTGTTTTCCCACAATACCAGGAAAAGACAAATGTCCCAAAAAAGGGAAGATGGATTTGCAGATAGACAAATGTTGTGCCAATTACTGAAACAAAGAACATTGTGTTAAGAACTTTGCAAGTAGCTTGGAAATGAGGACAATAGCCTCTAATATCAGTTTTGTTTCTTGGTTTCAATGCAGAGGAAATAAACACCAGTTTGAAACATTTCCATCATTTCAATAGGGCAGAAATGATTATGATGCTTCAAAAATAATGTGAAATATTTGTCTCCCCTTTCACACTAAGCCAAGGAACCATGACATAGGTTTCACTGTGATAATTTGACACATGCATATAGTGTTCTTACTTTGCTTGTATCCATCTTCCCTATTTCCTGTCCTCTTTCCCTTCCCTAAGAGTCCCCCTTCTCCTTTCATGCTGTCCTTTTCCTATATTCTACAGATGAGGGAAATATGCAATATTCGTCCCTCTGGGTCTGATTTATTTCACTTAGCAAGATGATCTCCAGCTCCATCCACGTTCTTGCAAATGACATGATTTTCAGTTTTTTTATCTGAAATCCTCAACCTCAAGGCCTGGAAACTCTTTGGAATACAATAGAACCCTTGGTGGTGCATAATGGCACCCTGCAGTTCAATTCAGTTTCCATGGCCCCAATTGCCACCTCCACACCTACACCAATAACCTCACACAAACATTATCTTGTTTGCAATTAAAGTGTACTTATAGTGCTTCCCCTTCCTTAAAAAAAAAAAAAAAAAAAGTGCCTTTGGAAGTCATAACGTCTAGGTTATTTAAGTTCAGGCTGGATCATAATAAAAAGAAAAAATAAATAAAAAAGAGCAGAATATGAACTTCATTCATTGGTGCATATGTGTGTGAGTGTGTGTGTGTGTGTGTGTGTGTTTTCCTCTCATGAAAAAAATCCCAGTGAAAATCACAGCCATTTTGGGAAGAGTACGAGAAACAATATATAAGTACAATTTAAATATCTAACAACAGGGGATAACTAAACAAGATTCACACATTGATGGAGCTATTCTTTAACAATAGTGGTTATGAGGAATTGCTACAATGCAGTAAGTTAAACCAATACATACCCACACACACCAATTTTTATTCACTCAAAATATTCATATTATATCATGAGTGCCCACTGCCTACCCATAATAGTCTATAGGAATCAGCAGTAGAGTCATGGTCCCTGCAGTGTGCTATATACCGTCTACCATTGTGGATCTCAAACGTGGTCCACAGACCATCAGTAACATTTTCATCTGGGAACACGTCAGAAAGGAAAAATTGGGGAGACTGTTTTAAAAGATTGAGTGGAGACATTCTCGATACAGGGGACATGTTCCTGTTTATTTCTTCTATGGCTGGACCTTTAGATTACCTCTAGACTTTGATTATTTAAATAAGGCTGCTATGAACATGTTTGTACATAGATGTAAGCTTCCATTGCCCTTGGAGTAGAATTGCCAAATCATAGAGGAGATAAATGTTTTAAAAACAGTTGAGCAGTTTAGCAACTTTCTGAGGTCCTTGTGCCATTTTATGCTCCACCAACAATATAAAGGTAGGCAGATAGTGGGCTACCATTGATTTTAATTTGCATTTTCCTGATGGCTGATGAGGCTGATGAGCACTGTCATGTGCTCTTTAAGTACCTCTTAAAGTATCTTTTTTTGTGAAGTCTCTTTCAAATCTTGTGAATTTTTTTATTGGATTCATCTTCTTTTCGGTGAGCTACAGAACATCTTTGTACATATATACATGAGTTCCACATCATGCATTCAACCAATACAGATTGAAAATATTTAGAAAAATAATTTCATCTATTCTGAGCATATACATGTTTATTCTTTAAACAATACAGTATTACAACAATTTATATATTCTTTACATTTTACTGGGTATTACAGGTAATCTAGAGATGATTTAAAATGTACAGGAGAAGGTGCATAAGTTATATACAAATACCATATTATTTTATATGAGAAATCTGTCAATTTTAGCATATATGGGGTATCCCTGCACCAATCTTCCAGAGATGCTGAGTGACAGCTGACTTTCCTGTATTCTGGCTTCAAATTCTCTGTCAAAGATATTGGTGGTGAGTATTTTCAACCTATGCTTTTCCTCTTTATTTTCTTGATGAGTAGACTTATTTTCATTTTCAAGTTCAATTTATCAATATTTTCCTTTTAGTTTCTGTCTTTTGTACCATTTCCAAAAGAAAAAAAAAGTATTTAGATTTTTCCAAGAGTGTGAAGATATCCCTTGATGTGTTATTTGAAAAGTTATATAGATTTAGCTTTTGTATTCATGCATATACTACACCTCAAATAATTCATGATGAGGCATAAAGAGGGTTCTGAGTTTCCTTTCTTCCATGCAGATTTCCATTCTATCCTTCATGTCCATCTGGACCATTTGCTGAGAGCATTTTCCATCATCCATTGGTCTACCATCAGCCCTTCCTATTTCTCCATATAAATGAGGATTTGTTTCTAGACCTTCCATCTATTCCTTTAAGTATGTGTCCTTTCCGCAGTGCCAGATGGCCTTGAGTACAGGAGTTTCATGGTAGTCTTGAACTCAGATCACATAAGGAATGCAAAGTTTCTTCCTAAGTTGTCTTCCTTTTCAAGGTTTATTTTGGGGGAAAAGGTCTATTTTAGGATCTTTTGCATTCTCATGAACTTTTAAAAGATTCTTTAACATTTTCTTTGTGAAAAGATTTTAAACTTTGAATTCAGTCTCTTAAGCTTATTCTGATTTTAACATTTTTGCTTCTAAGGCCAGTTTTAGTAAGCTGTTCCTTCCAAGAATTTTTTTGTTTGTTTCATCTAAGTAGCTGAATCTACTGGCATAAAATTTTTCTTCTTATCCTTTTTATACTGGCATGATCTGTAATGATGTCCTGTCATGGGAAGGAACTTCAAATCCCTTATGTGATCTGAGTTCAAGACTACAATGAAACTCCTGATATGGTCAGCTTACATTTTATGCATCTTAATCAATCTTGTTATGTTTTATCAACTTATTAAACTTTCCAAAGAGCTAATTTTTTGATTTTGTGATTTTCTGTATTGTTTGTCCATTTCTTATTTTTTTATTTTAATTTTTCAGACATATTTTACTAAAGATTTTCTTCTACTAATTTGAATAACTCTTTTTTTGCTAGCTTCTGGAATTTAGAATTATAGATCACTAATTTTATTTCCTTTTTTTAACATAGTTATTTAAAATTTACATTTGCCTTAGTTGCTTTCTGTAAATATTGACATACTGTGTTTTCATTTTTTTTTTTTTCAAAATATGTTCTAATTTCCCTGGTGGTTGTTATATTAGATCCATGTTGGATAATGATAGATGATACATCATTGTTTAATGTCCAAATGCAATCACCAACTTAGGATGTTTTGACTTGATTTTATTATAATGTGTGCCGAGGCTATACGTATTCAGTAGAAATTATAATTCAAATTTTGAATTTTGATCTTATCCTGGGCTGGTGACATGTGATTTGACACTGTCCTATAAGGCTGAGTAGGTGTTAGGAGCTGCAGCACCCAGTCAGTCTCTCAGGAGGGAGGACAGCCATCTCTCCAGTGTGCTATGCCAGGTATTTAATAAGTTCCATGAGATATCCAAAGCTTTATTATGAAATAATACTGTGAGTGTTCTTTAGCATATTAAGCCAGGTGGGGCTAAAGAATTATGGCCAGTAAGGTAAGGGTATTAAATTCATTTTTTACTTATGATATTTTAAATTTACAATCAGTTTATCAGGATGTACGTAACAATATCTTAGGCTGGGAAACATCTTGTATGTGAGAATTTTTTTCAAATGTTTTCCTCCTATTGAATCTAGATTTCATGCCATTTTCATAAGAGAACAATCTTCTCTCTGGTTCTGCTCCTTTGAAATGTACTGAGATTTGTCTTATGGCTCAGCATATGGTTTCTCTTAGCAAACACTTGATGTGCACTTGAGAAAGAAAATTAAACTCTCATTTCATCACTGGTCATACATTTCCATCACACATAAAATCATCCTGTGACCCAGATTGGTGAGGCAGCCCCTTTCCTGGGGTATCGCTGGTGCCATGTCTGAGGGAAGAGAGAGTGAAACTCACTGGCTCTTACAAATTTTGCCTAAAAGCCACAGATATTTGTTTCATTCACATTTTCATCAGTTACAGAAAAGTAGCATGGCTGTTTCTGATGTCAATCGAAAAATGAATGTATAATCCTCCAGAAAAAACAAAGAAAAAATAACATTGAATGCATGTATGAGTCATGACATATTAGTGTTTCCTGATCTTTTGATACCATCTCCAAGAGTGTCTCCCATCAATCACTTCTCTGCATTCACATTGCCCATGTTGTTGTCCAAACCACTCTCAGTTCATCCAGATTGCTGCAAGAAAGCTCTTAATAGATCTGTCTGTATCCACTTTGGCTCCCTGTCAGCAGAGATAGTATCCAACAAAAACCTGACCATGCCACATCTATTCTCTTCCCACCATCTGCATCATTATCTACCAGCCCTTGCATTTAAAACCACTTAATGGCTTCTCTATGCACTTAGGTTAAAAGGCAACCTTTTCATGTGGCCCATAAAGTCCTGTGTAAGCAGACTATGTACTCCTTCAAGCTGGCTTCTAACCACACTGGCCTTCACTAACCAGCCCCGGAGCTGTCTCAGTGCCTTGGATGCAACCATCTACTATAGCACCGTAGACTTTGCAAAGGCTATTCCTATGTCTGGAATGACCTTTCCTGTAGTTTTCCTCTAGCTCCACTTAATATCTACCTTAGAGCTCCCCTATCTCTGCTCATCCCTACTATAGCACTTTTTGTTTTACTTGCACGGTCACTTTATTTTCCCCTCTATGCACCACAAAGTTGAGTAAATCCTCTCACTCAGTTCAGGAGCCCAGTCATCTGTGGCCCATGCCAGATGACCCTTTACCTTCCGTGATTCATTATTGCTCTTTTTCCCTCCTCACCGTAGCCCCCGACTCTCATCCACTTACAGGGATGTAAGTGCCTCTTCATTTTCTTCACCTCTATCAACTTTTATGCAAACATACCCACACACACATACACATGCTGTTTTGTATGTATCCCGATTCTTGCTTTCCAGCCAGTGGTAAAAGTCTGAAATCAATGTTGCTATGTTAATATCAAGTTTGCTATTTCTGGCTGTCTCTGGTGACACTACCACTTTACAGATGAAGAAACCAAAGCTCAATGAGGCTGAGAAGCAGAGTTTTCATGGGCAGGTTTTGTGGACCCACAAATGGAACTCCAAAGATAATAGTCTACACTTCCATTTCTATCAATGTCTTGCTGTCACTATAGCCTTCTTAGAGATCTAGAAATTTTATGTCAGGGAGGACAGTTGACTCATCCAGATGGCAGAGTTAGACTTACACCCACCATCCTCCCACTCCCATACAAGGCAGCCTTGTTTCTTGCAAGGATCGGTGCTTCCGAAACATGCTGATCATTCAGGGTCTGACTTCTTGCCCTGGCTTGAATCCACACTTCCTTTTCTCCCTCCTGAAAACAACAGCAGAAACTTCAAATTTCAAGCCCTTTGCCAGCTCTTAGCTTTGTGCAAAGCTTTCTTGTTTGCCCGGCCTCAAACCAGCTACTTGGAGTTGGCAATGCTGTTTACTTTCAAGCCTCCATTGTCAATAGATCAAGTAGAAACATTGATAACTCAATGAAACTCCAGGCTGCCTGCCCATCAGGAGCATGGATGTGATACATTTCTATGTACAGGAAGATTTACCCCAGAAGCCTAAGCAAACGGGAATTCCTGATTTTGATCCAGAATGAATAGTAGTGTTGGTCACTTATACACTTTCCAGGGCCAGGAGGAAACAGTGCAAACATCTATCTTGGCTAAAATAGCCTTTGAGTCCTAGGGGGGTCCTAATAGGTTTGGGGCTTAATAGGCATGAGCTTACAGGGACTGGAGCTCAGATCCTCAAATGTCAGGGGGAAAGAAACCACAACTCTCCTTCTCTCAACAATGACTTACTGAGTGTCTGCTGTGTGACAGGCACTGCATGGGTGGACACTGGCTGGGAAGTACAGATTCCCAGTGCTCAGTGCCCTCCTAGCCTCTGGGAAGAATAAGTGAAGCAAGAGACGGAAGCAAACCCATTCAGACAAGGCTCTGTAGCCCCCTCCAGCAATTAAGGTCTGAGCCTTCTGCAAGGTAGACTTTGCAGTGGTCCAGAGAACCCAGCCACTGCTCCTGGGCGCTGCTGAAGAATGTTCCGGGCGGCTCAGCCAGCCAGGTGGAGACAGATCATGAAGTGGGAGGAGCAATGTGACGGAGACCTGTCAGTCATTCCACCTGCGCTCGGCATTGTGGAAATTAACTCCCAAGGGTGTCAGGAGGCCCCTTAAAATTTAGTTTCCTCTGTCTTCTTATCTAAAAGAGGTAACTTGGTTCCTCTTTTTGCAACCCAGCGGGACACATGAGGTGACTCACCAGGGCATATTGCATAAGCCTGACACCGTATTTATATATATTCCATTGTCATTCTGACATCTCCCATGAGTGCCCACTGAATACTCTCTCCCTTGCTTCCATGCTCTTTCTAAACACCTAAGTATCACTCTTTTGCCTCATTGCCTCTCTCTTTTGCTTTTTGGCCACTTATTAAATAGAAAAGGGAAGATTTTGAAATCAAACTTACACATTTTCATTAGTAATTACAAGATGTTCCTAGTTCATATCAGTGATTTATTTTATAATGACACATTGTGTTTTAGAGATACAATCTACCTTTCAGTTCAAGTCTTGTACTTTTTTTATTATTATGACACTTTATTTACTATTCTCAGTTTCCTGAGAACATATAACTAACTCTTCTAGAAGAAAACAATGAACCACCATTATGCACAAGCCGAAGTCTTATTTTTTATGGTTGCAAAGATCACTGCCAGAGGCAATACACACATCATAGCCTAGAGAAAGGCACTTTGCAGTTGTGCAGTATCCAACTTGGACAGCTGTGCATGAGAATCACAGCTAGGCCTACTAACTTTAGTGAAACTATGTAATAAAATTAAAGGGTGAAACACGATACCTAATTTTAAAAAATTGAATACAGTAAGAGATAATATCTCTTCCGGATCTGATGTCAATGACTTAAGGAATTCTGTGCACTTAAAAGAAATAGCTTGTGGCTTTGTCATGCGGACAGCATTGAATCTGGGCATCAGGATTCTATTGATACTGTAATAGGAGTAGCAGAAATTTTACTTCTAATTTGTTTTTATCCTCTCACAGAAAATAATAAAACCATTAAAACATTCACTCTATGTTTAAGGGCTATTTACAGCTATCTGTGCCTTAACAAAAGATGATATGATCAAATTGATCAAGAAACATAGGTAGGGCTGGATGTAAGACTAAGCCGCCAGTCAGCATGACAGTGACTCGAAGTGTTCAGCCAAATCCTGTGGTCATCAGCCAGACAAGAAGGAAATGCCAGTAAGAGGTGAGTCAGTGGTTGGTTTTGGCACTGAGAACCATACCTGGTAAGGAGGCAATTTCCTCTCAGCAGAAGTATTCACAAACCATCACTGTGGTTAAATTACTTCTCTGTCTGTCTCATTTGATCTGCTACACTAAGAGCAGAACTCTTCATTCCATGCCCTTCTTTCTTTCCTTCCACTTACATCTTCCTTCTAGGAGACTAACAATCAACACTGGTACATTAAGCATGCACAAAACCATACTGTCAATAAACTAGGTTTATTCTGCTTAAGCTGCTGTTTCCAAACCAACAAGACCACAAAAATAATTTTCACTGACCACCTATTAACCAAGAAATAGTCTGGACACTACTAATTCAAGTTCTGTCCTCGTCTTTGCTGCCAAAGTTATTTTATATCACTGAGCGATCAATCTTACACCTAGGTCACATTGATGTGCAAGGAGATTCACAGGGTTCAAAGTACAGGCATGCTGGAAAGACTGGCTTTTGTGTATCTCCCACAGTTAAACACCAGCTAATTGTTAGAACATCCGTCACACACAAGGACTCGGGTCACAGTTGCAGAAAGCTGTTAGAAACCTCCATGGCTGCTCTTCCTTTCTTTCCATCCCATTCTGCATCAGGCTCCAGGCCCAAATCACTTCACCCAAGGCTGTGCTTCCCTTAGCTGAGAATGACCCAGACTTTGGAACTGTCCTTCAAGGGGTCAAAGGTGAAGGCAGGGACAGAGAGACAGTTACACATGTTGGTATTTTTCTCCACCCTCATTGGCTATTTAGCCATTTTTCCATTTTCTTTAGTTCTCCTTGCCTGTTCTCCTATAACCAGTTAAACTTGAAATGCAGTACTAGCCTTTCTAACTCTCATGCCTAATGGTCCTACTTCAGTCCCATTAGCCAGCTACCATCTCCCTCCTCCAGGGCTCACACTCTCTACAACAGTGATGCATGTCATTTTCTAATCCCAGCCTTGACGGATGCTTTTCCATACCTTCGACCACCTTATGAAATCACTAGTGTTTTTCATGGGGTTGTGATTTTTTTCTCCCTGAATCAAGAAAGGCCAGAACAAAGTGAGAAAAGATGCCACTCAGCAGACCTGGGCATGCCACAATGCCTCTAGCATCTTATAGAAACAAAACCTATTCTTGTCACTTGCTCTCTTAAAATCCTGCAAATGCTATTCAGGGCATCAAATAAGTCTTTACTGGGGACTCAGATTGTGGGAAGCTTTTTTAAAAACACTTTAATCCTCATAGCAATCTACAAATTAGGTATAATTATTAACCTTGCTTTATGGTGCAGAAGCTGAGATTTTGGCTTTCCTACAGATACAAAAACTGGTTCATATTGGATCCAACAAACTGGGCAGTCATAGCAATGGTGAGGCTTAACCATTAGGAGATGCTGCCTTAGTTAAGCTTCAAGGAAGGACCACTCTCTCACCTGGGCATTCTTAGTCCTTTCCAATTTAGGTCTGAAATTCCTTTCCACATATTTTCCTATCACTCATTCATGCAGTCTACATTCATTTATTTCACTGAACATTTTTCAAACTCCATCCATAGGCCAGGAATTGAGCTAAGTATCATAGGGTGGCCATACCAGTCTGGCACTCTTAATCTGTTCAGCCTACTATAATAGAAATATCACATCCTTGGTAGCTGATAAAAGCCAGAAAGTTTTTTCTCACTTCTGGAATCTGGGAAACTCCAAGATCAAGGTAGATGTAGTGTGTGGTAAGGACTTATTTCACCATAACTTCAGTTGGTGGAAAGGCAAGATGGCTCCCTAGGGCCTCCTTTGCAAGAGGCACTGATCCTGTTCATGAGAGCTCCAACTTCACAATCCACTCACTTCCCCAGCCTTCACCTCCTGGTACCATGGTCTTGGGGTTGGGATGTGCACACGTGAAGTTTGCAGGCACAGAGACATTCAGACCATGACACTGGCTGTACACCAGGAAGATCCCAAATCCTATGGGCACAGTCTCCTTTCTGCAAGAGCTTCCCTCTCTCCTCCTATTTATCCATACCTTTCAAGACTCAATTCAAATGTTATTTTGAAATCCTCTAAAGCTCATCTAGGCACAACAATACTTGACTACAACTGAAATTTTTACACACTTCCTCCACACCCCTCAACTGAATTTCTGTCATGTCTGTCTGTCTATCTATCTATCTATCTATCTATCTATCTATCTATCACCTCTGTCTATCATCCAGAAGTAGCTATCATCTACATCTATTATGTACTTATCATTTACCTACCTATCAATTATCGTATCTTCCATCTATATTTATCATCTATCATCTCTATCTACCTATCATCTGTCCACTTATCATATCATTTGTCTATCATCTATGTCTATCTATCCATCTATCACCCATGTCTGTCTGTCTATCTATTTATCTATCTATCTATCTCTCTATTTATCAATCCATCTATCCATGACTCAGGTCTGTCTGTCTGTGTTTCTACCATCTGTTTCTATCATCTATATCTATCATCTGTGTTTGTCTGTCTATTCATCTATCTAGCCATCCATGTATCACTCATGTCTGTCTGTCTGCCTATCATCTACATCTGTCTGTCTATCTGTCTTCCATCTGACTCCTTTTCTACTGGTCTTTCATTCTAGTATGTAGTAACCTTAAGGACTTGAGCCTTGTCTTCCTATTCTTTCTACTCCCTTGCAGAATGTCTGACATCGAATAAATATTATTGAACTAAATTGGTTTACTACCTTAAAATCTGAGAGAATATGCCATATTGGACAACCTATATGTTTTTATTCACGAACACCCTAAGACTACATGTTTAAGCTTATGCAATAGGAACACACTATGCCTCCCAGTCTAGTGAAAAACAGTTGTGGAAAAATAAACAAAGGAGCAACCAAACCTTGTTATGGACTGAATGTTGTGTTTCCTGTTCCCAAAAGTTATATGTTGAAATCCTAACCTCCAAACTGATGGCATTAGGATGTCCTTGATTTGGGGAAGGAATTATGTTGTGAGGGTGAATGGGATTACACAGAGACCTTGCAGAGAGACCTAGGAAGCACTGTACTTCTCTTTCTGCCATGAGAAGACACAATGGGAAGATGGCCATCTGTGAGCCATGGAGTGGAACCTAAGACACTGAGTCTTCCAGCTCTTTCATCTTGGGCTTCTCCTTCTCCAGAACTGTGAGGAATAAAGAGTTAATTGTTTAAGCCATCCAGACTATAGTATTCTATTAGAGCAGCCAGAGGTGACCAAGACACTTAAAATTACTAGTATAAAGAGGTATATATGATACTGATGGAGACTGGAAGTGGAAGCCAGGAAGGTCAGGGGAGGAGTCTGAATGTGCTTCTCACAGGAAGTGATGATGGGGTTGGGGAAAGTCCTAACTGGGTTGACAGCAAGCTGATTATATTTAGGCACCAGACGTCCAGATCATATGAACCTGGTCCACTGACCAGTAGAGCAGAGAAAGGGGACTGCGGGAGGGAGGAGGAAGGGAGCAAGGAAGCACCAGGGACTGAAAGGCAGCAAATCACATTCCATGCATGCTGAATTGTGTCAAAATGAACCCCACTATTATGTATAAGTGTAATGTACTAATAAAAGCATTTATTTTAAAATGTGGTCTACTCAGGAATCCAGAAGTGCAAAATCATGCATGTATGTCTCCAGTGGAAAGTGAAAAGAAGCAGGAATAAATAGATATAAGAAAACACAATTCTAATGGACCTGATATGCCATGAAAAAGACTTCTGTTGGTTTTATACTTCCAAAGTAAAGTGAAGCTATGCACACATTTTATATTTAAGATGGAGTGATCAAATATTCCTTCCCACATACAACTCTGCCAATAGTTTAAAGGATAGAAACTTTGGAGTAAACTGAGTTTGGCATCCAGGAGATTGTTATTACCCTCCCCACACATGTGCAATTGTTTAAAAATAGAGTAGAACAGCCCCCTGTGTCAAGAAGCACAAAGTTCCCAGCCCATCCTCTAAGTAAAGCTGTTCCTAGGGTCTTTTGGTCCAGACACTACTTTTGCTCTGTGGTCTCTGCTTTTGTTCAGCTTCCCCAGAAAATTCCAGGATTTTCATATGCACACCCTATTTAAAGAAAGCCTAATCATCCTTATCTAGGTCCCCATAGATTTCTAAACTTTCCATTCTCAGAATGCAAAAATAGAAATCTCCCTATTCTAAGACATTCTTTACTGGTTAGGATATGATTATTTTGCTTGCAAATGACAGAAACCGAACTTAAATTAGCTTCTATAAAAAATAAATAAATAAATCCATAGACTTATGTAATCAGAAAGTCCCTGAGGGCTTAATATGGCCAGGTAAAACTAGATCCAGGGTTTCAAACTGTCAACAGCACTGTGTCTTCACCTTTAGGCTTTAGCTTCCCTGTGACTTATTTCCACATATACTCTGTTCCTACAGTAACAAAGGAGTGACCAACTGTCTAGGGTGACCACTGTCCTCATAGCTTTAGTTCTAGAGGAAAGTGCCTGGCCCTCCACTCACAAACACCCACACAAATTCTTCACAAAGGTGTTCACCAGTCTTTTTTGGATTTGCATACCTGATTCTGGACCATGCTGGTTTGAATTTGGTTGGTCCACTCTGAAACTCGTATTGAAGTTTAATCCCCATTGTGAGGTATGAAGAGGGTAGAGACTTAATCTGATGATGTAATTATATGTTGGGCCTTTGGGAAGTGGTAGAATTAGAGAAGGTTATCAGAGCGGGGCACCCATGCTGGTACCTTCATAAGAAGAGTCAGAGATACCAAAACACTCATCACTTATGTGCTCTGTCTCACATTATGTATCCCCTGCAGCATCTCAGGACCCTGCTAGGAAGGAAGCTATTTCAGGTGCAGAGCTCAACCTTGGACCTCTAAAGCCATAATAAGCCATTTCTTTCATACTTACCTGGTCTGTGGTATTGTGTTAGGGGACACAGAAAACAGACTGATACATGGATCAATCACTATCTCTATTGGCAGTGTCTTGATGAAGCTGACGTGTATAAATTTGGCAAGGCCAATTCCATGCTTCTCTCCCCAATACTACATTTAGTAATGTCATGTTGGTAGCTTGACATAAACTTCAGTGAGAGGAGGGAATGTGTCTATCACAGAGACACTACAGATGCAAGAGGACCTCCTCATTTGGAGAAATGGGCTCCTCAGCACATCATGCTCATTCTATCTTAGCAAATGATGTGTTTCATGAATGATATTTCCATGAGGATCATGTGGAGTAGGAAAACTCAAAAAGGAAACTATTAAGGATGGGCTAAAATGTACCAGCATCTATCCACATTTGAAACTTCTTTATTTTCAATCATAAATGGTAAATCCTGTTCTTGGTGCAGCAGGGGAAGGAGATTATAGTTTTCTATGTCATTTCAAGTGTACCTGTCCCAGGAACACTTTCTCCCCCTAGAAAGGGATCTAATAAACAGGGTGAAAATTCCATAATAATAATCTCATCTGATGCAAACAGTATTCAACACATTGTGGAAATTTAGTAAATATTTCTTAAAATGCCATGAGCAATGGCCACCTTAGGTCCAACATGTGTGTTATTTGTGGTCTTTGTTGGCTGAATCTGAGTCAAATTGTCCACTATGTGCACTATGGGAATACATCTTCTTAAAACATCTTCCTTTCATGAAGGTATGGAGATGGTGAAAGGTATCCAGAGTGAGCCTGTGCTTTGATTGGAGCCCAGGAACCGGATGGAAAAGAAGGAGAAACTTACCTGTAATTATCATTACTACTGGTAAACCGTGTCCTTTTCCCTCCACAAGTGACTCAGAAAGCACACACACACACACACACACACACACACACACACACTATTATGTGACTCTCAAGACAAAGCAGACCTCCTTTTCCAACTCATGTGTCACTACCTGGGCTGATGCTTACTCTCTGACCAGCCCTGCCAGCCCAAGAGCCTGCTTTGTCTGGAAAGACTACAATTACTACATAAAAACACAACTTCCCCTCAGACCCAAGTGACTTCGCTGCTGAACCCCTCCATTAAAGAGTAGAAATAATGGCACAGAATTTGGAGATACAGGGGATTCTGCAGACCACTCAGAGAACCGGCAGTCTAGAGGAGAGATCAATGGTAGGGAAAGTAGCAGAGACCAACAGAGCAGCTCTGAAAAAGTGAGCAAAGAACTGCAGAATAACTGGTGGGAAGATGCCCCTGCCCCACCAAACCCCAGAGGAATCAGTAGAAGGAAGTGCAGCAGCAACTAGGCACCAAAATGGAAAGAATATCTGAAAAGCCACCAGGATTCTTAAGAATATTAGCAGAAAGAATCTAGAAAATAAGGGCCTTCCTGCTAGGAGTCAGTGTGTAGGGACTCAGAGCACCTAAATTTGGCTTCTTACTGTATACTGTGATCAAGTTGTTTTTTTTAATTTATTTAATTTTGATTCATTGAACACAAATGGAGTACAGCTATTGTTTCTCTGGTTGTGTACAAAGTAGAGTCACACCATCTGTGCATTCATACATGTATACAGGGCAATGATGTCAGTCGAATTCTGTTATTATTCTTACCCCCTCCACCCCGACCCCACCCCTCCCTTCCCTCTATGCTATCTATCCTTCCTCCATTCTTGCCCCCTTCCACCCTGCATTATGTATCATCATTAACTGTGGTATATATACACAATGGAATATTACTCAGCCATAAAGAAGAATAAAATTAGGCATTCGCAGGTAAATGGATGAAGTGGAGACTGTTATGCTGAGATTAGCCAATCCCAAAAATCCAAAGGCCGAATGGTCTCTCTGATAAGTGAATGATGATGTGATCACAGTTTTGATGGGCTAGTGAAGACCATGTCATTTGAGTTAAAAGCATCATCATTTAACATTCTTGTTTTCTCTGTCTGCCTGGATCTGCCCTCCAGTGGTCTCAGGTCAAGTCATCCTAAGGAACCCTGTAAGAGTGTTCTCTAAGATAGTTGGAGTTTATGAACATCTTATTGATGAGATCATGAGTTCTATGAAAAGAAGGAGTCTCCTTCTGATTTCTACTCAGTGAATGTAGGAAAGCTTAGTGTCCTTTTGGGCAATCCTGTAAACTTTTCCTAAATATATGATCTAATTTTGATGGTTTAAAAATAGTGTTTTAACTCCTTAGAAACATCAAAAACTCTACCAAAAAATATTTTTTAAATTTTACTTTTTAAAAATAATGATGCATATCCAGACTTTTAGCACATTCATGCTTTTAAAACTCTATGTAAGTAGAGAAAATAGAACATCCTAGAAGTTGTTTTATGTTTTTTAACAACAATTCATCACGCATGAAGCATTCCCCATAGTAGAGTAAAGAACATTACCAAATACTATAATTAATTGATTCTAGATAAAGGAGACATATTGAATAGCTAATTATGATGTTCATGTCAACAGAGAAATGGCCATTCAGTAGATAAATGAGTGAGAAAATATCTCTTCAGTTACATGAATATAAAATGACCAAAGAAATTCCAGCTACACTAGCAATACATCACAATAATTTGCAAATCATTTCAAGTGACAAAGGTACAGTATAATTTTTCCCACGAAGAACAAACATTAAAACAGAATTAGGTTCTTTTGAAAAAAATTACATATATATGTAAACATATATAATATATATTGGGAGACACACATTCACATAAAATTAACATTATTCAACAATTAATTGCATCTTATAAAGGATCTTTAGAAGTCTTGAATCTGTACTGATCTGACTGACACATAAAAAACCATAGTGTTAATTTTCAGAAGCAAGGCAAATTGCAATTAGAGACTCTAAGTAGTGGTTTGCTCTCCTTATAGTGACTAGACAGTGTTGGAGGAGGAGCATGAAATACAACAAATAAATGTCTCACTGATGTGTGATTGCTGAACATTTCACCTGCACCAATTCATTAATGTCAAAAACAGATTGAGGCTCATCAGCCAGACCTCTTGGTCCAAGCACTAACCTCTCCCAATTTGAATATCAGCAAACTTTCTTACTAAATTCAAATTAAATGCTTACCTAGCTTTTAATATGAGCAAGACATTATACAGAATGTAAAGACAAATAAGATACAATCCCTTCCTTCAAGAGGCAAATAACAAAAAAAAGATGAATATACTTATGAGTTTATTTCAGCAAGCATTTTATTCAGCATGTCTTGTTTCCAAGGCATAGTACTAGTATCCAAACTAGAGAAGTAAAAATGATCCAATGACTAGTCACATTGCTCTAATCAGTACATCTAAGTTTTATAAGGTGTTATATATACTGTCAGGTAATATTGACTCCTCTATCTACAATAGTCTTATTTAAGGTGTGCAGGACAATAATTTTACTTAGAATTGGAAGATGAAGTCAGCACTCGTTAAGACATGGAGAACTCAAGAAGAAGTAAATTTTGTAATCACTGGTAAAAATCTGAATGGGAGTGGATAGGTCCCTCATCGCCATCAATGACTCTGAGTCTAACTCACTAGAAATGCCTGGCAGACTCAATATCTCTTGTACTAATGTGTTCCAAGTTTAATGGTCAATAAAGATAAGAGGCTTCTTTATAAAGAAACTTACTAGAACTACAAAACTCAATGTGCAAACCAAGAGATTAATTTGTTACCTTGACTATGTTAGTGTGTAGGCATGGCTGAGCTGTGACAAGATTAACCCTGTAATTTCTGTGGCTTAACATAATAAAGATATATTGCTTGATCATTCAAATTCTGATATGAGTTGATGGAAGAGATCTCTAGGGACGCAGTTCTGGGCAAAGTGACTCTGATTCCTGATGTTCTAAATTTGTTAGGCTGCCATGGCAACACTCTTCTTTTATGGGGAAAGGAGATTTGATGGATTGAGCAGCTCTTCCATACTCTGTTCTGAAAGTGATGTCATTTCCCCAGTATCCCATTGGCCAAAGAATTCACATGGAGTGCCTAAATTAAAAGTTGCTGAGAAATATTCAGGAGTGCATGACTATTCAATAAGCAGTAAATGTTTAGATCATATGGACAATTAATTTGAAGACCAATAAAGAAATGGAGGTGCTGCCAACCAACCGTTGACAGGATGAAATGGCAGAGACCTTGCTAGAGGAGGGTGTGCATCCTATGGGACAAGCGGAGGCAAACAGAGATCTTTTTCACTATGTCAGCTATCTAAAGTAGTTGGATTCAGAGAAGCAGTAGAATGGCAGTTATCAGTGCCTGGGGAGTGGGAGGGGGAAGGGAGTTACTGTTTAATGGATGTAGATTGCTCTGCAAGATGAAAATTTTCTGGAGATCTGCTTCTCAACATTGTAGATACGAAGTCCCATAAGCCAAGTTCTGTGATGTTTTTCCTTTGTTGAATAATAAATGCATGAGTTCCGGTTCTCTAGAGGAACAGAATCAATAGGAAGTATGATTATAAAAAGGGGATTTATTAGATTGGCTTACATAGCCAGGAGCTGGATAGCCCACAATGGCCATCTGCAGCTGGAGAGCTGGAAGAACCAGCAGTTGTGCAGTCCAAGAGGCAAAAGTCCCAGAACAAGAAGGATCAACAGTGCTACCCTAGTCTGAGATGAAGGCTTCTGGAACCACCTGGAGAATCACTGGCAGAATCCACTTTGGAAGAGTGAAGAAGCAGGAGTCTGATATCCTCGGGCAATAGAAGCAGCAATCAAGAACCTGTTCAAGAAAAGTCGAGCTTGCATTTATGTCTGCTTCCTTATTCTTCCAACTTTTGTTCCATCCAAGCCACCATCCTACTGGATGGTGCTGCCCACCCTTAGGGAGGGTCTCCACTTTAGTTCACTATCCCACATTTCAATCATTCCTAGACACAACCTCATTGACACACCCAGAAACCTCTTAATCATGGGCATCTCTTAATCCAGTCAAGTTGGCAATTCAAATTAACCATTACATAAAGATAATAGTAATTAAAAATAAATTTTCACTTCGATTCCACATCTCTGGAGAGGAAAATGCTCCCACTGCCAAACTCCCTGATTAGGGTCAAATCAATCTATATTGTGATTTTCAAGTAAAGTGGATTTGTTTCAATGTAATTTGGAAAAAAAAAATAGTGATAACTGGTATTAACTTTTTTATAAAAAGCACAGGAACAAATAATTAGTAATTACTTCTTTATTTTTGAATTGCTTTAATGGTTTTCTATGAAATACATGATGAAAACTTTGAATAGATATAATTTAAAGGAAGTATTAGGAGGAAAAAGGTGACACCCTGAAAAACAAAAGGACACTAAAACACCTTGTTTCAGCAAACGTACTGAGCATGGAGGTATGAAAAAAAACAAGGAAATGAAACAAGTGATTTGGACCAAGATCAACTGCAAAAGTCCTTTCTAGCTCTTTGGTCATACCACTCACATTAACATCATAGAAATATGCAAAAACACATGGGAAACAAGCCAAAAGAAAAATTATCATATAAATACACGTACACACACCACAACACACCCCCATCCTGTCTTCACCCAAACTGAAGTGGTAAGATGAGGAAATGATGTGATCAGTCCAGTATGGAGAGACCATCATTACATGAAGGGGCCATCCAGCCAAGTTGTAGTTATAGAGGAAAAATACATCCACTGTCAGAACCAGCAAGCAGAGCAGAAGTGGGGAGGATAAAGACCTGATCTCTCTCCTTCTGCCCTCCCAGTACCCCACCGCTGCCTAATCCAAACATCAGTCAAGTAGAAGAGAGTACAGGGAATCCAGTTTAGTGATGTCAACTCCCTAAGGCAGAGAGCAGAGCAGAACAGAGTGGCAATGATGCTATGATACAAATAACCATAAAAGCTCCGTAGCACACAAGAAGAATGCTAATAAGAGTTCATTTAGCCCACGTGCCTGGGAACATCTCTCTGGTGGGCTCAATCAGTGCTGCTTCTTATGCCACTCATCCTTCTCCTGGGACAGCCCTTCTCACATCAATAGCAGGCAGACAAAGTCCAGGACCAACTGTAAATGCCCTCTCCAGCCCTTCGGTCACACCACTCACATTAACATCCAGTTGTACAAAGCAAGTTACAAAACTGTAGCCAAAGTCAAGTTGCCACCTAAAGTTAATATTCCATCTCTTTGGTGGACAAAATTTGAAAGTCACCATGGCAAAAAGAAGTAGTTATGGAGAGAGGGTAATAATGGGGGCCATTAATGTGCTCTGCTCAGGTATGTATTAAACACTTTTGTTAAATATGCCTGTTATCCTGTCTAAGGACAGAAAAAAAGAAAAAGTTCATTTCCATGGACTCTGCATTATTCCCTCAGAGAGATCATTTAGACTTTTCAAACGTATTATCACAATAAATGATGCTCAGAAATCACTGTAAATCATAACAGGAACACATAAGGCCCAAGCATTTTTAAACTGACTAGTAACAAAATTAGATCTATTAAAGTCATGGGAACCCTTCAGACCAGCATATTGTGCAATATGGGGGCAGGGGGCACTGGGAACGGGGAGAGCAAGAAAGGAAATGAGAAGAAAAAGTAAAGAAGCAGGGGTGTATACAGTCGGAGTTCATGGCACTGAACTCTAAAATCCAAAGTCTTGTTTGTTTACTGAGCTCTTGCATGCTCCTCAGAGAATTCTTTCAGCACCAGAGACTGTTTTTATTTCCATGCTTCCTTTTCTTACCTATTTTTGAGCTTCCTTTCTGATAATTTTATTTTCCTTCTCAGTAGGTATCATTCTCTCGGTTACTTTTTATGTTTCCCAGTATGGACAGCAAAAAACCTCTTGCATTTGTCTGCTGTAGACAAATTGTACTCTTACCTTTCTAGAACATTTGTCCTCAAGAGGAAGATAGACACGGGTTTTAGGATGCAGAGAACAGAACTGGACTGTTAGAGCAGTGTGCTTGTTTAAAAAGGACAGGGAGTGGCAGGGGAACACTGAGCTCCACAGGATGGTATCCATCTAAGGGAGCTTGCTACAGTAGCGTTTGACCTCTCCATTGATAGATTCAGAATCTTAAATATTATCAGTATTACACAATTAATTATATTTTTATGATTATATTGGACATACAAGAGGGAACTATATGGAACATAATTTTAAAATGCAATTTATTATTACCAAGTAAAATAGGTTATGATGTGATGGCTAAAATCACTATCTCTTAAGGCAACTTGGCTTCAAATTTCTATTCCCCCTCTTACTAGTTACCTGACCTTAGACAAGCTTTTTGGTCTTTCTAGCCCTCAGTTTCTATATCTTTGGAATGAAAATAAATGAAGTAGCTAATTTACTAAGACTTTTATCATTCGTTCAACAAACACTACTATTGTTCCCTGGGCACTGTACCAGTATGCTGCAGGTAAGATGAGTTAAGTAACTTCTATAATGCACTTCTAAGAATTCTTGGGATATCACAAGTGCTCTTGACTCTAGAAAGATAGCTCAGAGGTTCTTAAGACAATTTTAATAGAAGAATCATGTGGCAACAATTTAAAATGTATGGCGATCTCACCTTACTTCCCAAAATTTTGTTTTAGTCAATATCAGGTCTCGCTGTTCAAAGAGTGTTCCTCAGATCAGCAGATCCACATCACCTGCAGTGTTAGAAACGAAAGCAATTAAGCATCACCTCATTTGTTTCTGAAGTGCAATAAAACTTAAGATGCAGTCATGTAAAGAGAGGCAGGGACCCTGGTGTTTTATGTAAAGTCACTGGTGATCTTAATGGGCAATTATTGATTAAACAGTTTACAGTGTTTTATTGTTTGGTTTTGAGGAGTGAGAAATCACAACAAGGGGAGATGTTTAAATAATTTGCATGTTTGAGAGTGCCAATAACTCGTTACTTTTAAAAAGAATCTGGGCAAATGTGCTAGGCATTTTGGTGGTCTTATCAGCAAATCTGATCCTCTGCATATTGCTGGATCTGTGCAAAGCCATTATTTGCTTCATAGATATCTGGTCTTATTCTATTTATAAGCAACCCCTGGAAGATGTAACAAAGCCTTCTGAAGGCAGGAGGTTAATACTCACTAATTACGCTTATAGGAAAGTTTTATTCTGACATAGTAACCTCTGAAAAAATTCTCAAATGGAGTTGGAAACCCAAACTAACCATTTAATAAGTGTTCACATTCATGAGAACCTACGGAAGTAACATGATTTTTTTTTATTAACGATAACACTCAACCCTCACATACTGCTAGTGGAAATGCACAGAGGGGCAGCCACTTTGAAAAATAGTTGGGCAGTTCCTCACATAAACATAGTTACATGATCTAGTAGTTCTACTGCTAGATATGTGCTCAAGAGAAATTCAAACATATATCCACACAAAAATCCATATGCAGAGATTCATAGAAGCCCTATTCAGAACACAAAGAATTAAAAATAATTCAAACACATGTAATTGATTAATGAATACATAAAATGTGGTATAACCATATAATAGAATGCTATTTAGCAATAGAAAGCAATGAAGTGCTAATACATCCTACAATATGTGGATAAACCTTGAAAACATCTTGCTAAGTGAAAGAAATCTGTCACAGTTATATGATAAGGATATTTTATATTATTATAATGACATCAAGTGTGCAGAATAGGCAAATCTAGAGAGACAGAAAGTAGATTGGTAGTTGCCTAGAGCTGAGGGGGAATTAAAGGATGGGGTTGGGAGCAGTAACTAAGTGGAACAGGGTTTCTTTTAGGGAATAATGGAAATGTTTTAAAATGGATGGAGGTGATGAATGCTTAACTCTGTTAATATACTAAAAGATCATGAATTGTATACTTTAAATGAAAGACTTTATGACCTATGAATTACACCTCAACAGAGCTATTTTAAATAGCTTGATACTTTCCTGATTGGACTAGTGACCTCTGCATAGTTGTTTAAACTCCTTTGTTTAGAGATACTAATTTTAGCTTGTCTGTTTTCACAGATAAATTACAAATGGCTTTATCCATTTGCTTACCAAATGACACGAAAAGAAGTGAAATTGGACTTCACTTGGATGAGATCTCATTCTGCGTTTACTAAAAACATCCCCCCGGACTCCTTCAAGAGGCCATTGGTTCTGGGGCCATCTTCCCTTTTTCCATCTAATCATCAAAGAACATCACAAACTCTACTCTTAAAAGCCTCCAAGGCCTAAAGATTTTACCCCAAACCAGAGAACTGAAAGCAATGCAGAAATACAGAAATAGCTAGCAAGTTGCTTGATGTGGGACTTGATAGGAAACCAGGGTGTGAGAAACTCTCTACTTGGCCCTGAAATTGGTCCTAAAATTTATGTCACATTGTGGGAAAAAAAGGAAAAAGAAAACATCCAACCATAATACAGGTCAGAAAGGAGGAAAAACTTTATACAAAGTAGATTTTGTTTCTTTCCTATGTAACTCACATGTCACCTGTGATCTATGGTTTCCTAGTTTAAATCTCAAGGAACAAACTTATTTCTTTGATTGACAGTTTGTGGGCAGTCTGTTGCTCCATCTACCTCCAGCATTAACCATCTATCACTCATCTTTCTTCCTCTAGTGGGGCCTTGATTTGAGTGAAGTTTAATTGATCTTGCTCTTTCCATGATTACCTATGGACTTCACTGTATGTGATGACCTGTGGTTACCTAGAAGTCACGGTGTTATCAAAGCATGGACATGCTCCCTCCTTGAGCTTGAGAGTAGTTTGAATCATATTAAAATGTACCTGGTACATAATACTAAGAAAAAAGAATCTAAGAAGCCTAGGTGCAGTGGCACACACCTGTAATTCCAGCGATTCAGGAGGCTGAGGCAGGAGGTCAACCTGGGCAATTTAGTGAGACCCTGTCTCAAAATAAAAAATAAAAAGGGCTGGGTATGTAACTCAGTGGTAGAGTGCCCCTGGGTTCAATCCCCAGTACTGAAAAGTAGAAGAAAGAAAAGGAAAGGAAAGAAAAAGGAAAAAATAGAATATGAGAAAAGAACTCATTCTCTGACAACATTATAAATGCATATAA
The DNA here is from genome assembly GCA_020662805.1 of Glaucomys volans. Classification (NCBI taxonomy): domain Eukaryota; kingdom Metazoa; phylum Chordata; class Mammalia; order Rodentia; family Sciuridae; genus Glaucomys; species Glaucomys volans. The sequence continues at coordinate 234,455 of JAJEJO010000333.1, read as the reverse complement.
GGAAAGAGAGAGATGTGTTTTGGCCAAGTTGAGAATGGAAGAGATTTGTAAATTAATGACCCCACTAAGGTACCAAGGACTTGAGGTAGAGACAGCAAAAGGGGACTGGTGAGAGGTCAGGAAATCACTTCTTATTCTTAAATATGAGAAGTCAGATGCATGTTTCTTTTGGTCTTTGGGGGAGGATAAGAAGTCCTCCTGTAAAGATCAATAAAAATCCTTTGAATGGACACTGGTTTCACAGTGGGAAGACCTTGTGCTCTGGGTGGCATGGATTAGGTCCCTGGAGACCCAGAGCTGAAAGCAACATTCATGTGGCCATGCTAAGTAGAAAGTGGAATTAATACAAAGCAATGTTCCAAGTAAAACATCTGGACCAGCACTGTCCCAAAGAAGCACATAGTCATTCTAAAAATAATAGACTTGAAGGTACTTTTTAAAGTTGCTTTTGAGCAAAGATAGGTGTTCCTAAGACAAAAATGAAGATGTTAGCTATTTATTATAATGTTCAACACATCATCTTGAAATCTGGAAAACATTTCATTCTCTTTTGCCACCTGGGGGATGAGGAGGAAGAATTCAATAGAGAAGGTACCATTTTGGTTCTGGGTGGTTGCTTGGTTTTGCAGGGTGGGAAGAGTCCTAGAACTGAAGGTATTTTCTCAGCTCTGTTCTACAGCTAAATTATCTCTTCTCCCATAGCTTAGCTTAATGAGACATGTTGAAGGAATTCCATTCCCACTCTCTAGAGACCTAACTGAAAAGCAAACAGGGTATACAAGCATGCATATGCACTTGCCTGTGAATGACATGTATTTATGTGTGTGCAGATGTGTATTACAAAGTACAATGCCTTTCCTAACACCATGCAGCTGCTAAGCCATCAATTGGGAATTTCCACTGCGGTTAGGAGGATGTTCATGTCTTTCTAATGTAGCGGATTGATTCAAAACATCTATGCTTTTTATCCCAAAGTCCTGAGCTAGAATCAATAACTATGGTTTTAAAGACCATTAAGCCCTTCAGGAAACTCTGGTCAGTTACTTGTGAAGTCCTAGAGTTTCATGAAGCAGAGAAGATAATCACTGGTCAAAAGGCTCTGCTCTGCACATTGAATTTACAATCCATCTAAGATTCTAGGATAGAATTCAGAATATCTAAAGCAGGAGATCCACGGCACGTTCCTTTAGACTATTTTTCCTGAAATAACTATATATACACATGAGATGTAAAACAGTGATTCAAAGGAAAATAGGAAGAAATTAAGATTTGTAAAATGCTTTCTCTGTGCCAAGCACTGTTTAGATTCCTTCATACCTACTTCATTTCAGTTTGGGTTATGCTCCCTGACAGCTTGAAGCATGCCTTGTTTTTTTGTTTTATTTATTTATTTATTTATTTATTTATTGGCACAGTTTACACCATCTTTGAATTCTGTATCCAGTTAACTTTCCATTGTACATTGTGAGCAAGATGGTCAATGATATGGCAGAGGTGGAGGGTTAAACACCCATTAAATGCAGAGTGACTAGACACCATGCAAAAGAGGTATCTGTGGACCTGTATCCACTATTCACAAGAGCCACGCTATGGAGCCAGCCTGTGTGTCCATCAACAGGTGAATAGGTAAAGAAAATGCAGCATTATATTCACAAGGAGGTATTATTCAGCCAGATAGAAGAATGAAATCATGTCATTTGCAGGAAAACGGCTAGAATTGGAGATGATCATGTTTAGCAAAAAAAGTCAGACACAGTCAAGATAGGTATCACATGCTTTCTCTCCTTTGTGGAAATTAAAAAAAGAAAAAAAAAGAAAAGAAAAAGGAAGAATGAAAAAAGGAAAAAAGGAAAAGAAGAAAAGATGATTTGAAAGTAGAAGAGCGACTATTAGGAAAGGGGGGAAGGGGAGAGTGGATGGATATAAAATACCATGTATTCCTGTGTGGAAATGTCACAGTCAAACCAATTAATTTGGACAATTAATATGAGATAAAAATAAAATAAAATAAGGCAAGTGCAAAAAATAGAAAAAGCAACTGGAAGGATGCTTGGAGAGAAAAAGTTTGCTTTGGATCAGATCAGGAGCCACGCTAGACACATGGACGAGCTGGTGTCCTTAATGAAGTCGGCATTGGCCAACCCTGAGCCAGTCAGGAAACTCACAGGCAATCAGATACAGCTCTGAGTAAGCATATCTAGAAATGCCTTTCAGGCTAAAAATAAAAAAAGAGGGCGTAAGAGAAAAACAATCCATGGATTAGAGTTGAGATAAAAATAATTTTTCCAAATAAACATGTAATGTGTAGCTGCAAATGAGGAATCCCCTCCCCTTCAAAGTAGTTATATAGTATGTGAGTATATAAATTCATTCCAATAGATCTGGCTCCATTTTTAAATATAAAACTTGATTCTATGTTTATAAAAAAAAAAAAAAAAAAAAAAAAGCCTCCTGTAGAATTCCCCACAGCACATTTTCTGACAATTTTTTGGTCATTTAAAGATGGATTGAAACTTGGAAAACAATCCCTTTGCCTTAATGGAAATTTTATTGACTTCAGAATTAACCAATTCTGAGTGTGAATTTACACTGAGTAGCTTATTGGAATGACGACCAAAAACTGAGGATTATCCCCAGGATGACTGCTTCCACTTTGAAAGTGATGGGGAAACACAGAGTTCAGGGATTTACCATCCATAATAAATCCAATCTATTATTGTTTTCCTGGGGGAAAAAAAAAAAGTACATTACATGGTTGATAAAATTGGACAATAAAATTTGGCAACCAAATTAAAGGTTAGATGTCTTGCTTGTCTATAATTTATAATTGCCTCTGGGACCATGCCAAAGGAAGAATTTCCAGTATCCTATGATGGGAGCTTATACAGTATGGCCATTAACAACAAAGGAAGGAATGATAGTCTCCACTAGTGTCTGTTGTGAAGGGGCCAATATTTTGGAATCTTAGATGCAGGAATACTTGTTTAAAAAGAAGTCTCTGTGCTTTATAGTCACTTCAGGCTCCCAGATCAGGCTCATTGACAGATGAATCCATGGCGACTTGCCTCTAAGGAACCGACCTAAGGACCTTTGCAAGCAGGTACAACTTGGCTGGCAAGAATGTATCTGAGCACAAGACTCTCAACCTGCAAGCATGGTTCTTCCCCCAGGCGGAAAGGATTTCTCTGCTTTTATTCTCCTTCCCAGGGACTCAGACACAGATCTGTCTATAAGGAGACTGCCTAAACCAGCCAAAGAGAACTGAGGCCACACTGCTACAATCACAGCAAAGCCTCCTTGTTCCTGGCTTTCTGAGTGACTGAGAGGGCTCCCATGTGACGGGAGGCTGCTTCATAGGCCATGAGGTCATGTCCCCAGGCTACTCAGATGCTACAGGTGGAAGTAGAGGGTTGGGGAGTCTCTTCAGAGGCAGAGATCTCTACTTGGATCTTCCAGGCTCTGGACACATTGCAGAAAAGAATTTAAGGATGTATTGGGTTTTAACAAAGAGGAAGAGCTTTATTAAAAAGTGAAAGGTGAAGATACGTATCCTCAGAGCCAAACACATCTATCTCGAGAGTGAGACTAGCACTGGGGGTCTCGGGATCTTTGAAAGGAAACTTCATGAGGATTGGACCAGGAACAGTAGGTGGGAACCACTTTGCCTGATGAACTCAGCGTGTTATCTTGTATCACAGGACATTTATGGTGGTCTGGTCTGGCCAGGATCTTCAGGCTGACATCATCCCTATCTAGACAATGTTTGGAATGTGCTGTTCTTATAGGTTTATGAAAATACATCTCCCTTTGTTCCATCTAATCTGAAAACACATCCTGTAGGCTAACAGTGCACTTAAGCTTTAATGAAAATAAGTCAATTTTCATAATTGAGCAAATTTGCAGTAATTCTAAAATTTGCTGATTTCTCAGAGAATTGGGAGTGACTGGTCTGGAGGAAAAACAGGTCTGAGGAGTAAGTCTGATCAAGGGACTTTTAGATTTATAACTACAGCCTCTTTTTCCTTCCCTTTTGTCTCCTTTTTACCTATCTTTATTTCTTCTATCCTACCCCAGAAAAAGTTAGACAGGTAAAGGAGTTAGAAAGGTAGGTGACCCTTACCTCCTCTGGAGAAGTCTCAGTGCAGATCAACACAGCAAGCAAACAGGGAGATTAGGTAAATGTTCCCCTTGTGGTGACAAGCAGCACTCTAAGATGGGCTTCAGAGGCTAAAAAGGAAGGAATTGGTGATACAGAGGAAGGGACTGACCATATTTGCTATACAGAACACAAAATAGCTCCATATATGATGTCATAGTTCAGGGTATCAACCATTCAGTCTATTCTAGCTCTGGGGTTTTATTAAAAATTTCCCACCACTTCAGGGAGTGATATTGGCCAAATTGTATTGTTGCATTGTGTGCTTGCACAAATGCATAACAACAAATCCCATTATAGTTATGTGTAACTATAATGCACCAATTAAAAAACGTGGAAAAATGATTTTTAAAAAATTTTCCCACTTCAGAAATGAAGAAACCAAAACTTAAAGAGGTTTAGGGATGCTTTCATTTAAATTCAACTGGACAAATGTTAGAACAAAGACAGAAATCCAAAGCTCTGGAGGCCACACTCTTGGTTTTTTTCTCTCTGAAGCCTATTATGAGTTGCCAAAGCTGCAACCACACATCCACCCCCATAGCTACTCCAGGAAACAATAAAATGCCTATTTATAATGATTTTCGTCATTTACTATGTGCTTACTGAGTACCAGACCAATGGTTCTGTGTTTTATCTGAGTTATCCCATTTAACTCTTAAAGCAGCACATAAAGTAGGTAGGATCATGACCTTCGATTAAGAAATGAAAACTGAATGAGAAGGTTAAGAAGTTGTGTGAGGTCACAGAGCAGATTGCACCTTGGTCTGTTTGATTTGGGGGTTAAAGAATGTGAATCTTATGTTCCCATCGCCAAGGGTCTTTCCATCCTTCCTCCCATCAGGAGCCCAGAGATTTTTCATTTCACTTGAAAGGATTCCCCACTCCTGAACCTACCCTTTACACATCTGCTGACCCATAATCCATATTTTAGAGAAGTGATGGAAAAATTAAGGGTCAGAAATAGATATACTGACCCAAGGTTTCCAAAGCCTTCCCACAGCAGATCATCCCTCTCTTTACTCTCTCCATGATGTAGCAAATTCTCCTTTTCCTTTTATTTATCTAAGTTGATATTTACCCACCTGAGGGATCCATGGGGTTAATAAAATAACAACAACATAAAAACAACATAAAACAACATAAAAAATGAAACCAAGATAAAATGAAGTTGCAGGAAGCACAGTAGTGTGCTGACTTCGAGGGATTCCTCAAGTTGCTTTTCTTCTTGGTACCTTTAACTCTTCTTCCTGTCTGGGAACCTTTGGTCCTTTATGGCTGCCCCAACAAATGATTTTCTTTCAGGATATCAGCAGTGGATCCTGATGTTTCCAGGGCTCTGACATTTTAATGAATCTAACTTTATGGCTTCCCCATCTATCTCTCCCGTCCCTCCTTCTTACTAAAATGCAGCTCGCACAGTGAGTCTTGCAATGTATTCTGTTTTCCCTGTGTGGTCCAAGAATTTGAAGTTTTCATGCAGGTAGCATGGGTTTGGGAAGAGGCAGCCTAGAGGAGGGCAGCAGAGCAGGACAGTGGAAGTCAGCGGTTCTGGGCACCAGGCTTTCCTGCCTAAGCAATTCACTCTTTTCATTCAGGAAGCCTGGATGGTGCACCAGCTCCTGGCCTGCTCCTTTGCTGTGGGCTGCGTGTGCGGCTCTCCTTCCCTTTCCTCCTGTGAAGTAAGTGGTCAGGAGGGAAAATTTCTCAGGTTCCTTGTGTTGTCACATTCTCAGGTTCCTGGTTTCATGAGGTGGGAGGACTTGGATATAGTCGCTAGCCAAGATGGGAGCTTTATTTATTTAGGGGTAAACTGTGAAGGACAGGTCAGTCACACAATTGATAAAGGGCAGAGAGAGGGAGGTTTCATTCTCCAGCTTTCCCCAGTCCTCCCTTCTCCTACTTCGTTCTCCCAGGATCCTCCATCACTGGCACATTGGGTCTATCCCAGGGACAGAAGTAGAGTAATAACCATCATCCTGCAGTACCAGGCAGTGCAAGCCAGATGCTTAAGGGGCCCCTTCCTCTGCTGAACTGGAGGAACCACAGCAGTAGGCATAGAGAGTGAGCATAGGGCCTTGAATTGCCCTAAGAAGTGATTAGGGTCCTCTTTTCCTGATTTTTCTTCCATTTTCTTAGTTTAGTCTCTTATCAGTTCAACACTGTATTAATACAACAGGGAATTCTGGCTAGTTTTCCAGCCTCAGTGACTGTCAGCATCCCAGCTCCTCCTAACCCATAGTGTGTTTATGATTTTTTTTTCCTAATTTTTAACACACAATTAAAGCCCTTCACTTGTTTTCTTTCCCAGCCCAACCCACCCTTTCCCCTTTAGTTCCCACTACAGCTGTGCCTCCATTGAAGACCCTCTGTTTAGGCCATTCAGACCTCAAAGGCCATTCCCCTCTCCTCCTTTTTCTTCCAGGCATCATCCTATCCATTCCTCAAAGTCCAGTTTATGTCTTTGTTTCATCAAGAGGATTACTTAGAATAGCTCAAAACTTATTCATCTTACTTTCACCTACACTTCAATTTTTAATAAATATATATTAATTTGCCCATCAGATGCTGAATGTGTTTTAGAAACCAGTAATAATATGTAAGAAAAGGCAAGGTTTTCAAATTAAATGCAGTACAATACAGTTAATTTCAAATACCCTTTACCTTGATTTCAATTTGCATATGGTGTGGGCATGTAATTTAATTATTTTCCTAAATGATATTGTTAATGCTTAACTCTCTCTGATACTCTCTGCATGTAATACTGATGACTGCAAACCCAATAAGTTGATTTCATACCTCACTAGTGGATCAAGAGAGAGGTTTGGGAGAACTCGTGTAAAGCAGGAAAAAGACACATAACCCCTAGCTAACCAAAAGGTGCTCTGAATCAGCAATACCAGCATCATCTGGGAGCTTCCTGAAAATGCAGCATCTGAGGCTCTTTCTCAGACCCACCAAATCAGAGCCTGCCATTTAACAAGTGCTCTGTTGTTTTGTATGCTTATTGAGGTAAGCAAAGCACTGATGAGAAGAACCACATAAAAACTACAAGGAGTCCTAAATGAACATATGGTTGTGGGGTTGGAAGGAGAGGAAAGGTCACATGTTATCTCTGGTTAAGCCAGAGAATGGACTGGATTTTTCATTATAACTCAGCACACCCACCTCTTATAATAATCCTACAAACTATTAAGTTAGAAATTATTAGTCTCATGTTCCAAACCTGAGAAAGACTTAGTCCAGATCATAAAATTAATAAAAGGTAGAACCATGGATGGGGAAACATATGTGAAAAATGCAAATCTAATAAATAACCCATATCTAAAGCATACCAAGAAAGTTAAATCTCAACAATAAGAAAACAAACAACCCAGTTAAAATGGGCAAAAGATTTGGAAACCCCCTTCAACAAACAAACCTATATATGGCAAGTGAGCATATGAAAAGATGCTCAGCCTAATAACTCAGGGAATTGCCAATTAAAATAAAACTGAGTTACTGCTACACACCTGTGAAAATAACTAAAACCCACAACATAACAACACCTAATGCTGGTGAAGATGTGAAGCAACAGAAACTTTCACTCACTGCTGCTGGTAATGAAAAATGGTGCATTCGTAATGAAAAAGTTTCTCTTCAAAATTAAGCATTGCCTTACATGCAATCAGCAATCACACTCCTAGGTATTTGCCCAAATTAGTAAATTTACTTCCACAGAGAAAAACTTATGTCCACACGTATGTTTATAACAGTTTTGTTGATGATTTCCAAAACTTAGAAGCAGCCAAGATGTCCTGCAATAGGTGAATGAATTAACAAACTCAGGTACATCCAGACAATGGAGCCTTATTCAGAGATAAAAATCAACAAGCCATCAAGCCATGAGAAGACATGGAAGAAGCTCAACTGCTATTGCTGTGGGAGAGAAGCCAAGCATAAAGGCTACATGCTAGATGATTTTAATCTATGATATTCTGGAAAACATTAAACTATAGAGACAGGAAAAAGGATCTTTGGATTGTGTAGAGGGAAATCGGGGGCAGGGGAAGGAACGGGGGAAGGAAAGATAGTGGAATGAGACAGACATCATTACCTATGTACGTGTATAATTACACAAATGGTGTGAATCTACATTGTGTACAACCATAGAAATGAGAAGTTGTACCCCATTTGTGTACAATGAATCAAAATGCAGTCTGTAAAAATAAAAATGAATAAATTGTTTTTAAAATGTTATAAAAATTAAAAAGTATAAAGGTCAGTGGTCACCAGGAGTTCAGGGACAGAGAAGGCAGGATGAATAGGGGGATCACAGGATATGCTTTGGGTGCTGTGACTTCTATACACTACAATGACCAATGCATGGCACGACACACTTACTGAAACCCATAGAACTGCCCCAAAGGAAGAGTAAACACTAATGTGAACCATGGACTCCAGTTTAATCACTACGCTTCCATATTAGCTTACCACCTCTAAAGAATGCACCACACTAGTGCAAAAACCACTAGTTCCTAATCACAGAAACTGCATAAGGGGACAGAAAATACGTGTATGGAATTCCCCACACGTTCTGCTGCACCTTTTTTTTTTTTTGTAAATCTAAAAATGCTTTTAAAAAATAAAACATCTATTAAAAATATCAGCAGCACAGCAAGACTTTGAACCTATGTGATATGAAAGACTGCTAGGAGAGGATAGGAAGAGAGCACTTGAACTTTTAGGAGATGGGAGTTAAGTCCCACCCCCACCCTCCCCGCCCCCCGCCCCTGGGGTAAGAGATGATGAAACTTGTGAATGGTTCCGTTTTACTCTTAGAGCTTCTGCCCTTTGGAAAACAAATTTCCTCTGAAGTAACAGTGATGTAAATAGTGAGTGAACACCCGCCCAATAGGTGTCAACAGGAAATAAAGAAACCAATTCCACACAAACCCTTCCAGAAAATAGAAGAGGGAACACTTTCCAATTCATTTTGAGGACAGCATTACTCTAACTTCAAAGTCAAAAGCTTTATAAGACAAAAAAAAAAAAAAAATCTTATGATTCAAGCGAGGGTGACTTTTTCGATTTTCCCCTATGAACAGCCACATGCTGCCCAGAAGAACTCTCCACTGTGTACTCGTGTGTGAATTTTAAAAATTAATAAATAAATAAACTCCAGTGACCAACAACCAGGAGGAACAGCAATGGGTATAGGAGCAATAAAAACCTGTTAGTGAGAGAACATGTGAATCTCATAAACCCCTTGAACCTCCAGACCACAGGTCAGCCTCACTAAAAAACAGGTCTGCCCTCCAGCCGGCTGTAAAGGACACTTGTCATGCTTTCTCCCTGTGAAGATGTGTTCTTGGAAGAATCCGCGGTTGATTTCTCTGAGCCCGATCCATCACGCCACGACTTGTGGAGTCTTGGAGTTGGTGGCATTGTGGCCAGCAATTATTCCAATTCCTATTGCTTACAAAGAAAGTTAATGGCAACTATTTTTTTCAATAAAACCAGAAACTTCAAAGAAACTACAATATGTAAAATATGAAAGTTTAGGATACAAGTGTAAGACACTAGTCATTCAATCGTAGTAAATAAGAACATCTTTTAACAACTTGTCTGTTCTTGGATTATCTAAGAGGAATTATGATCACTAGGATTTTTCCCGCTACTTCTTTCAAAGAGAATGCTACTGCAAAGTTCTAACTGCGTTTAAGGCTTAGGTGGCAGCCTATGCAAACTCCAAGCTTACTCAGATCTTTGGCATCTCCCACCACCTCATCTTCTGACTTAACTAAGGCTGCTTTCTGATGTTTTTTCCCCAGCTAGTCTTCTGGTCTTTCTGAAAGCCTATTGCTGACCCTGTGACTTTAATTTATTGGCTGAGTGTTCCTTATTCAAAATGCTTGGAACCAGAAGTGTTTCAAATTTCATATATATATATTTTTTAATTTTTGGTATATTTGCATATAGATAATGAGATAGCTTGGGAATGGGACACAAATCTGAACACAAAATTCATTTATGTTTCATATACACCTGATCCACACAGCCTGAAAGTAATTTTATGCAGAATCTGTACAGATCTGTATTTTGTGACCCATCACATGAAGCCAGGTGTGGAATTTTCCAACCGTGGTGTCATGTCAGGCACCCAAGAAGTTTCAGATTTGGGAGCACTTCCTGACTTGGGGGATGCTCAACCCATATTTGTTCTTTGTTTTGCTTGGTTTTGGCATAGGGATTCCTATCTCATCAAAATCCGGGTCACTGACATGTTCCCCTTTGCCCCAAACTCTAAGAACCTCAACCCCTCCCCTAGAGAAGCAGGTTAGAGCCTGCTTTGCCCTGTGCCTGCTGACACGGTGGACCACTCTCCTGTGTTCCTATCCTGAGTCCCACCAAGACTCATTCTAGGCCAGTGGTGAGTATTCAAAGTTATCCCCTGAGGGTGGGCATCGCCCTGAGCTCCTATTTATTTCCTTCCAAGACCTCCTCGGCACACTGCAGCCCTGGGCAAACATGCTGGGTATTGACACCTAGAACCCCAACTTGACCACCTGCACAGGAGATAGATGTCAGGCTCTGGTGATCCTCTTACCATCTATCCCCTTCCAGCACCATCTAAAGGACCAACAGCCAGTATGGTGGGACCCCAGGCCAGGGCAGGTCATTTACCTAGAATGCCCTGATACCCAGCCCCTGTGTGCCTGCACCCTGCAGCAGGGAGTGGTTCCTACTACAATGGCATAATAGTGCCCTCTAGTGACCACAAATGGACTGTGTCCCAGAGTCTGTGACAAATTCATCCCCTTTTTCTCCACGTGGTTGGATGAGGAAAAAAAAAATGATGTAAATATTCTGATGCCTGGAGCCTACAAGCCTGGTCAAGGACATGTGCTCCCTTAATGAGCCAAATATTGGTGCCTCCCAGAGTTCATGGGGCCTTTATTTCTCTGCAAAGGCCCCTGGTGTTCTTTTATTAAGCTGTTTTATTGAGATAAAATTTACACACCGTGGAAATTCACCTATTTTGTGTAAATGAGTCCATGTTTTTCAGAGTATTAACAGATTCCTGCAACCTTCATCACAGTCTCATGGAAGAATAGTTCCATCACCCAAAAAAGAAATACTGCAGTCCTACTTCATTCCTTTCCCAGCCCTCAGCCACCACGAATCTACTTCCTGCCTCTAAAGATTTGCCTTTTCCAGAGATTTCATACACATGGAATTACAGCAAGCAAGTGTGGTCCTCTGTGTCTGGCTTCTTTCACTTAGCATGATGCTTTGCAGCTTCACACATGTGAAGGCACCAATAGTTTGTTCTCCTTTGTGGTCAGCATGAACATACTACATTTCGATTACCTGTTCATTCTCTGATGCTCTTGGAATAACAATATTTATGAGCTGAGGCTTCAATGCCATCTCCTCCCATGAATGTTGATTCTGAAAAATTATAAAGCTAGTCTTGCAGAGAATTGCAAATATTAGTGCTATCCTTTTGTGAGAGGGTGATAAGGGTAGGAGAGCTTTCCAGACTCACCTCTGCCAGAAAGTTGTGACACCATTTCACCATTTAGCCCTTTCAACATCCCTGTTACAGTCCTTGGCAGGCAGAACTTCCCATGATGTGTGAAGTGCAGATTAGGCTACTTTGAAAAAACTTGACACAGTCTCCAGACCTGGTAGGCCATGTGCACCTGATCTGGACTGTCTCCTGAGCCTTACTCCCAGGCCAACACTAACAACTAGATGTTTGAAATCTTTGATGTGGAGCTCTGAGCTGTCCCTGTGCATGCACACAGACCTCCCCCACCTGGAAAAGATGACAGTCCTTCCAGAAAAGCCTGCCTTGTCAATCCAGGATTTCCCACATTCTCTAATATACCAGAACCTCCATTATTCATTTTTATACTTTCATTCTCTATCAGGTCTAAAACCTAACACAACTAACCCTCAAGAAATGGAGAGAGTTTTGTACATTCGTAGAAGGCTCCCAAAGCATTCAGAAGGCTACAGACAGTTCTGTCTCGCCTTACATTGGCACATTCTGATGAAGCCCTACCTTGCATGTGTGAGACAGGCCTCCTGCTCAGTATTATAGTATTTTATCTGAAAACAAGATCCCAGTTTCCTTGAGACAGAATATCCATCCTTATTCTTATGACTGTGGTTCCCTGGCAATATTGGCAGCTTGGTGACATTGAAAGTGCCTGGTCATGATGGAAAAGAAAAAGGCATATTCAAAAGACACAAAACAAGCAACTCTTCATCATAGATCTACCAGTAATGTTTATTTTAAAGGCTTCAAAGCTTTATATGCTAACAAGTGATTACACTTTGTAAGAAAATATTTATTGAAAGTTTAAGAACCTGACCATGGTTCTTTCTTACTATAGATTCGACTTCAGTATGAACCCGAAGCAAAAATATGAAACATTTGTACGTTTTTTAATACTGCAATTCTCTAATGTCAAATTTTTAAAATGAATGCTGAGAAACAATGCTTGAGTGGTTCTTGTTTCCATTTTTTCTGGTTTCTAAGGGCTGTGTTAAAGCAGGAAGCTGTCTTTCCAAAACAAGGTCATGGACAGCACCAGCATTCATCACGGACCCAACTGAGGGTCTCTGGTAGCTATGTAACGTGTGATGTCAGTGACGTGCCCCAAAGTAAGTGCAGTTACCTTAGCTGAGACGCGAGAAGGAAAATGTCTGTCGTTTTTGCTAGAACTGATAAGGAGAAAGATTGATAGGTACAGTTTTACCATGGCAAGAGACATGGATTTCAGACACTGGATTTTATTCTTAAGTCAAACAAGACAGGGATAGATGTCTCCTTTAGATCCTCAGTGTATCTCAATGAACGGCTTGGGCACTCTCAGGAAGACTGCAGGCACCCCAAGTGGTGTGGATTTTTCTTCTAAGGGCAATAGCTATGACTAAAAACCTAATAGCAATCAAAAGTGAGTCCCGAGGGGAAAATTCCCTTCCTTCAATGTTGCTGAACAATACAAGCAGCTCTGGGGATGCTTGAGCTCTGATGAATGGCCAGGTTGCTGCAATGTTGTGTAACTTTTCAAAACCATTTCTGACATAAGAGGAGAGAGAGAGAGAGAGAGAGAGAGAGAGAGAGATGGTAAGAAAGCCTAAAAATGGCAAAAGCTCTAAAATAGACTCTAAAATATAATGGGAAGCCGAGTTGCTGACATCATAATATAATACTTAAAGAACAATGAGCTTGCTATCACCAATCCAGTTTTGCAAGGTTGCACAACAATCTAACCCTACCTCTCTACCTCGTAGCTTCACACCCCTCTCTTCCCTTGCCACCGCCTCTACCTCCAGAATAAAGAAATAGGGTAATATAAGGAGAAGGTCAGTCTACATTCATAAATGGTACATTTATTTCAGACTCAGTTTCCTACTCCGATGTGATTAAATAAAGAACAATGCTAAATCTATTATGCAGCAATAGATTTTTAGGAGACATTGTCTTGTCAGTTTTTAAAAATACGAATGTAGATATTATTAGTTTTAATATTTTACATACAAGAAAATGGAGGCTCAGAATGGTTGAGTGATTTACTCAGGGTTATTCAACTAACAGTTTGCAGTGTTATGATTTGAGCCCTAGTGCTTTGGGTGGAGTTGTAAGCTAATTTTGCTGACAGAGCATATCTGATACCATAAATGTTCAATAAATGCATTTTTGTCTCTGTTGAACCAAACATTCCCCCCTTATGTAAATCCCTATTGGAGTTTACTCTTCATCTAAGGTCCCTTTGCAGGAGTTTAAATTGATGTTTGCATAACAAACTATTATCCACATCTATTGGGAGCAATTGTTCACTACTGGTGCTAAAGAATTAGTATTGTTTTACCTTAGATAAATTTTGAGAGAGAATGACACTTTTCCTCTCAAAACCCATGATATGCAGTGTTGGAGAATGTTGGAAACATAACCAGAGAAATGTCTTTGTAAGTCATAACACAACTGCCCTCTAGAATCAAGAGCTACGGAAAGATGGGAGAAAGTCTTTAGAGTTTTGAAGATTTTCCTGACCACTGGGCATTACACTGTCTCTTGTTTCTGCAGCCTTTAATGATGTGTTTGTTCTTAAAATTGGTATAAATCAAATAAATATTTTTAAAAATTAAGTTCTATTTTTCCTATACCTTATATTTGAGTTTCAGAAATGAGGGTCCAAACCAAAGGTTGTCCCAAGATATAATCAAAACTGTATTTGAGGGTTCTGCAAATACCTCACTTACAGAAAAATGGTATGCATGTCCTGATGAAATATTGATATGCTTTCTCAGTGTGTCCCTCCAGCCTGGGCTTAAAGGAACAGAGCTGGAATGGATGAATGACAGCTCTGACCAGGCAGGCCTCCTATGGAAATGGTTCCATCCACAGATCTCCAGGTGCACAGCCTGAACAGCTTACTTGAAGTAATTTAGCTCTAGAAAACCTGGTTCACACCAATCAAACACACATGGGATTGATTGGCACTAGAAAGCCACTTTAATAAGTTAGAAGAAGAAATCTTGACTGCAAGGATTCCAGCTATCCACAGCAGCCAATCAACACACTACCTTCCCAGCAGGGAAACCTTCTTGAGAGATCATCCGCGCCACAGGCATTTGCAAGAGAACTCAATCATAAACTGATGGCAAGCCAGTGTCTGCTAAAGGATTACTTAAGATAGATGATAATGAAGAGAGAGGATTTAATGGACTATATAAACAATCTATTCTAGATTTTTCAAGTTGCCAAATCATCAGAAAGCAGAGTGCTTGAACTATATTAACTCAACACCCCCCAACTTGGCACCCCCCAAGATGCCATCGGCTGTCTCCCAGTTTCCTATATTCATATTCAATGACTAGATATTGCAATCAAATAGTCCTTGAGTTTAATTATAGGGGAAAGCATATGAAGAAGGAGATAAAATTTTGTCTCTGTAGATGACATCTTTTGTCATTAGCTTTTGCTAGGTAGTAATTGCTCTGCAAGATGCTGAAACTATAAAGCTGAATGAGATAGGGCCCCCAACCAATGGGAACTCACAGTCTATAAGGAAGCCTCACATACTTAAAAATGCTGGTGTAACTGACCATGGGGGACATGCCCAACGTGTGGAGGCATCAAGTGTGGAGGTAATCATGGAAAGAAAGGAAATGCTTTAGAGGAGTTTGCAAATAAACTGGAACTCAGAGATGCATAGAAATATATGGATATTTCAAGCAAAAGAAAAAACTATGTGTTTACTGAACAAAATACTTCTGGTTGAAAATAGAGTAGATGATTAGTCCAACTTGGACAAAAATTCTTATTAGCTTATAACACTAGAATGTGCATGAAAGTCAGAAATGTTGAGTAGTCACTGAAACCTGGTACTCACACTGTGTGACTGGTTTTTCTCTTTTCTCTCCCCACACTGCCTGCATTTTCAGGGAGGCTATCTTTGATATGCAAAGGGATTGCATATCCCTTTGGAGCCTATGATCCTAAACATATTAAGGAGTGCTTTCTCAACCAACTTCTGCCAATGCACAGCAAAGAACATTAGACTGGCTTGTACAGCTCCTTATACCCAACATAATCAATATATCCATGTATTGAGATGCTTTTTTTTTTTTTTTTTTTAACCAGGGATTGAACTCAGGGGCATTCGGCCACTGAGTCACACCCCCAGCCCTATTTTGTATTTTATTTAGAGATAGGGTCTCACTGAGTTGCTTAGGGCCTCGCTAAGTTGCTGAGGCTGGCTTTGAACTCGCGATCCTCCTGACTCAGCCTCCCAAGTCGCTTGGATTACAGGCGTGCGCCACCATGCCTGGCTTATTGAGATGCTCTTAACTGGTCAGTGAGATGTTGGAGATGGAAGAGGATTGAGTTTGTTCCCTATAGAAAGAAAAACTGGAAAAATACATGGTACGTGCACAATGGGATGCAAAAGTCAAACACATAGTGTGATCTCGAATGCATAGGTGTGGCTACGAGTGGAAACCATTTAGAAAATAATGAAAAATTAGTCCATATCAGGTTATTCTAATGAAGATTTCAGAAGAGGAATGCATCTGCAAAAAGTGCGCGGAAGAGATTGGTGGTTATTCTGTATGTCAACGGGAAGCAATTAGACTTGTAATTTAAAATGTGCCTCTACCTTGTACATAGTGTCCATGTACATCACGACATATTTGAAAGGTGAAATATTAAGCTCAGAAATGAAACGATACCTCCAAGTTGTAGCATACAAATGTAGCCGAATCAGGATTCAGGCCCCAATCCTCAAATGTTCACTATTTCTTTATGGTGAAAACCTTCAAAAGTCTTTCTCTTTTTGAAATGTGCAGTTCAGTCACCCCAATGTTCAATAGCACACCAGAATGTCTTACTCCTATCTAACTTCTTTCCTGTTGATCAACCTGCCCCTCCTCCCAACTCTTCCCCAGCCTCTGGTAAATCACTATTCTACTCTCCGCATCTGCGAGATCAACTCTTTTACATTCCACATTTCAGTGAGATCTTATACTACTTGTCTTTTTGTGCCTGGCTTATGTTACTTCATATAATAGCCACCAGTACCATCCATGTAGTTGCAAATAACAGGATCTCATTCTTTTTAATGAGGGTTATGGCATTCTATTTTCTTTATCTATTCATGGGTTGATGGACACTTAGGTTGCTTCCATTTCTTCGCTATTGTTAAAGTGCTGTAATGAACATGAGTGTGAAATAACCCAATTAAAAATGGACAGTAGAGCAGCTCCGGAGGCTGAGGCAGGAGGAGCACAAGTTCAAAGTCAGCCTCAGCACGGGCAAGGCGCTAAGCAACTCAGTGGGACCCTGTCTCTAAATAATATACAAATCAGGGCTGGGCATGTGGATGTGGCTCAGTGGTGGAGTGCCCCCAAGTTCAATCCATGTTTAAGAAAAAAAAAGACAATAGACCAAAATAGACAATTTTTTAAAAAGATTTAAAAGAAAGCATACAGAAGGTCAACAACATCTGAAAATATGCTTAATATCACAAATCATCATGAAAATGCAAATCAAAACCACAATGAGATGTCACTTTACTCCAGTACGAAGAGCCACTGTCCAAAATCTAAAGATAACAAGACCCACTCTCAATCCCCAGAGACACAAATATATAGCAATATAGGTGTTTGTCTCCATAAAGAAGGATGGTTGTTAAATGTCAGGGTATTCTTTACCAAGAAAAATGGAACAGAGTTGAAAACATCAACGGTGACCCAGGGGTCTCCTCTGGAACCACCGATGTGGCTCAGCCAGATTATTTTTTAGGGGACTATGAGTTATCAATTACCACAACTTAATTTTAAAAATACCCAAAGAGCAGCCAAACTCCTTTCCTCTGATCTACATCTAATAGATGATTCCCAGGATTATTATGTGTACCTGGCATCCGGGTTTTTCAAAGTCTGGTTTAAATTGGTTTCACTCAGGTTTAACAAGTAACAAGATGAGACTGATGTCCAGGCACGCATGGAGTCCATTGTGCCAGCAATCTTCTAATTTCAACATTTCCTCTTGTGTCCATTGAATTTTAACCCCCAGAATAAAGGGTTGAAGCACTTAATAAAAACGGCAGGTATTTTATGTGAACTCATGCTTAGGACAGAAGATAGCTCCTCTCTTATTCACTAGAATTAATAGACTTTGGGTTCAAAATGAGCAAAGCTAATTCTTTGCATCAGGGTATTTACTTTGATTTTCTAACCTCAAAGTTTATTATAAGTTTACATACCCACACCACTCTGAAAATTTTAGGGTGGGAGCAGATTCATCTGCAGCAGCTTCCAATTTCTTTTGATTTTTAGAAAGTGTGATTACCTCAATATCTTTCTCAAGTTTTTTTTTTATTTTTCCTTCTTGCTGTTAAAGATGTCTCTTCAGTCTTTATTTTTCCTTTAATAAATCAGAACTATTTCATTTTAAATGCTTTAGGGTTACATTTGGAACTGATATTTATCTCCTTGTTCTGAGCGCTTTCTCAGATAATCACTCTTTGTTTATGTTGTTGTAAGTGTGTGTTAAGCTTCACAGATCCCAGAAGAAAAGCAAACCATCAGGGCTGAATCTATCAGGAATTGATAACTTGATGCACAGAAATCTATCAGAACTGCCCCTAAAATCAGATTGAGGAAAGATGGTGGGGATGTAAATGTTTTGAATACCTTAATGGAGCTAACCCAGAAGGGAAGGAGGGAAAGAGATTGGAGAAAAGAAAGATAACCATTATTTTGTTCATATTTCCTTAGAATGGTTCTTTTATTGGGGTTTCTTAATAATTTTCAAAAAATCAGAGAAAACCTCTGGAGCAGATTTCCAGTATGTGGAAATATTCTCCAACAGTAAGATCTCCATATGAAAACAAGGCTGAATGTGGAGTCTGGCGATCAAAGCCCTTAGAAGACATTGTTTATCTTCCCTTTGTAAGTAGAGAATCAGCATGTTCAAGAATATTTAGTAGCGTGTACTTCATTAGTATCAAATATTAGTAGGAGTTATGAGAGCATACAGAAAAGATGACTGACTTACAACTGTTAAGAAAGCAAGTTTCAAGGATAGGAAGGGAAATTAAAAGTTCGATTTTCAAACATTTTCTTAAAGTTAATTTTCCTTGCCTTTGTCTCAGTGTGCAAGATCTCTATGAGAGAGAAGATTTATGGGCATCTTATTTTAATTAGCAGCCTGGAGGTAAATGTTCTGTGGAAGTTGAGTGTATGGCCTCACGTCAGAAGGCTGCAGGGGGGACACATTGTGAAACAGGCCACACAAGCTTTTAATGCCGTGTTTAAAATTTCAATTGCTTTTCTCTTTAAAAAAAAAAAAAAATTCTTAATGGTGGCCAGATGTGGATTAAACATCAAACTAAAAAAACTGAAGTTTCATGGCTCCTGCCTTATACAGATTCTTCCCAAGGCTCCACAAGGAGACGTAACAATGGCATGCAATGTAGGTTTTTATAAAATTCATTTAGAAGTATATCTTTACTGTAATCTTCAACATCAATTTCTCTCTACCACAATTGGCTTTCCTTTATACATCCTTTGGTGCCAGTGGATATAATCCGCTTAGTAGGAAATTGAGTTGGAGGATATATTTATTTTGCATTCAGTGGGATATAGTTAGTTATATAGTATGGAATCATTTATGTGTATACCTAAATCATTGCAAAACAATTACTGCTGGTGTGGGAATGGCTTCCAGAAATACTCCTCCTGCCCACTGTGAAGCTTCACTATGCCATGATGAGGGCCAAAGCTGGTATCAGGGTCTGAGTATATCCCTCGGAACTGAATAATAGCTGTATGTAAGCAGTGGAAGAGAAGAAAGTTTCAAATTTTATGGAGCCAGAAGCTGGTCTCTGGAAATTCCTCCCAAATACCACATATGTAAAACTGTAAGCAGATTTATTTCTTGGTGTTGTCTATGCCAAACAGACCTTTTCTTGTCATAAATGTATGAAATCATGCAGCTCGTATACTTATACATGTATCTGGAAAATTTATGAACAGGACATAAAAGAGAACTTACCAGAATTCTGATGTTCACGGTGGGCAGACCTGCCACAGAAATACAAAACAGAGCCTGAATACATGCATGGGAGTTTGCATGGTTTATGAATATACACCATCAATAATTTTCTTAAACTCCTTTTGATTGTTCATACTGAAGGAAAAACTGAATTATTTGTCCAGAGTCTACATAGAAGATTTTTTTAAAAATCATTGTTCCTTAAAGAGGTGATTTATGAAAAAGTGTGGCCAACCATTGTAAAAAATATTTTGACAGCGTAGCATCAAGAAGTTAATGAGTAAAACCACTGTGATATTTTTCTATATTTTATGGTATTCATGGTGTCTGTTACCTTTATAAAATGTTGCAATGTGATATGGTTTCTTTTTAGTTATAAATATTCACTTATAGATAAATCTTACTCAGAATTTTATATTTAGACAGACTCCAACTAAATACGCTTCAGGTCCCTGTACATCTGGATCTGCCTCAGCAGGCAACTTCGAGAGCTGTGGTCTCTGGAAATGGAACAGTGCTTCAGAGGCAGGGTGGCATTCTTCTCCTTCCTGGAGGACAAGAGCAAGCAGGTCTACCCCAGGAATGTCAGAATGGTTAACTTTAGGAAAAAAAAAAAAATCTGTTAATATGATTTATCCCATTGATTAAAGGAGAAAAAAAAAACCATGATTATCTCAATAAATCCAAAGAATATTAGATGAAATTTAATACCAGGAAATAAAATTCATAAAGAACTGATATGGAAGGGATTTTCTTTAACCTGAAAAATGCTACCTCCTAAGAGTATGACAATTATTAGACTTAATGTGAAATATTAGAATCAATTGTTTTAGGATCTGAAACAGAATGTGAAATCACTACTACTTCTAAACAAAGTCAAAAGACAGTAAAAAAAGCAATTAGAAGTGAAATAAAAGCTGGGCATGTAGCTCAGTGGTGGAGAACTTGATTAGCATGTGAGAGACCCTGGGTTCACCAATATCACTGAAGCATAAAGAAAGAATTGGAAAGGAAAAAAAAATGTTTTCATTATCCACAGATTATATAATTGTCCTCACTAACTATTGAATACAATCTATAAGAATATGCCATAAATTATACACAGATTGTTGCACTGAATATATAAAAATTAATTACATCCATAGGCACTATAAACAGACTCTAAGAAAATATAGGAATTGTTTTTGAGGACACCATTCATATTAACAACAGAACTTATCATGTAGCCAGACGTAAATCTATCAAAAAGAGTCAAGACACATATGGAGAAAATGAATATCTTTATTGAAGAACATAAAAAAAAACCTAAATAAATGGAGAGAGATACTTTCGGTCATGGATGGGAAGAATCAATTTCATGAAGGTGTAAATTCGCTCTAAATTAATCTATAAATTTAATGAATCCCTATCATAATCCCATCACCAGCTTTTTATAGACTGTGACAAGAAAATGCATAGACTGGTCTGAAAATGCATAAGGAAAAAGGAAAAGCCAAGAACATTTCATTTCAAAGAAGAATAAGGAAGATGAATCTTCCCTACCAGATAACAAGACTTACCAAGTTATAGTAATTAGGAGAATATCCATTCATAGGTAGATAAATGAACCTTCTGAACATAACAGAGTAGCACTGTGAGCCTCACAAACATGGGACTTCATGTTTCACAAGGACAGCACGTTATGGGTCTGCAGGAAGCTCAATTGTGTGATCGTAATGCTGAGGCAGGATTCATATAGAAAACATAAAAAATATTTATGATGTTTATATTGGTAATTCTGAATTGGGGTGGTTTTAGCCACCTGGCAGTTTTTGGAGTCATTTTTGGTTGTAAAAATGAGAAGGGGAAGATATTAACTGGTGTCCTGAGGGTAGAGACCAGGAATCCTACAAAGCACAGGACAGCTTCCCACGCACCCTCAAGGAAGAATTATCCACCCCAAAATGTCACCATTGAGAACAAGGCTCTAGCTGAAACAACTTCTCAAGATACCACAAGGCCATCTCCCTCATCCTTGAGATCTGTTCAGATGTCACCTTCTGGGTAAGACTGATCCAAACCCCTCTGTTTACAATTGTCACTTGCTTTTCTTTTTCTGTGGCACTCCTGATCCCTCCTACTCTTCTCTCCTCTTTCTTTATTCCACTGATCACCTTCTCACATCAAAAAAAGTCTACTTCTTTATATCTCTATGGTTGACTGCCAGTCTTCCAGAAGGCTGTGTTTTGTTCAGTGATGGAACCCAGACACCCAGAATGGTGCCCACCACACAGCAAGTAACCAGTTAGTACTTACTGAGTAAATAAACAATCAGAATGCTCATTAGTATGTAGACTACCAGGATCACTCAAAAAATGTCCTTTGATTGTCAAATACATTTGAAGACGTAGAAGTCATTGTGAAGGCAATAGATTGAAACATCACAGAACTACCTACCCCCAATGCCAAACCTTAGGAGCCAATAAGGACAGCATCAAGAAAATCAGTCACCAAATTGTTCTCAAGGAATAATGTGATGGTTTGGATGTGAGATGCCCCCCCGCCCAAACTCATGTGAGACAATGAGAGAAGGCTTAGAGGAGAAATGATTAGGTTATGAGAGTCTTAACCCACTCACTGAATTAATCCCCTGATGGGATTAACAGAGTAGTAACTAAAAGCAGGTAGGGTGTGGCTGAAGGAGATGGGTTCCTGGGGGTATGATTTTGGGGTATATATTTTGCATCTGGAGAAAGAAAGTTCTCTCTCTGATGCCTGATCATCATGTGAGCTGTTTCCCTCCACCACACTCTTCCTCCATGTTGTTCTGCCTCACCTCCAGTCCTGAAGGAATGGAGCTGGCTATGTATGAACTGAGACATCTGAAATCGTGAGCCCCTGAATAAACTTTTCCTCCTCTAAAATTATTCCTGTCGGGTCTTTTTAGTCATAGCAGTGAAAAGGCTAACTAAAACCACTGAGAGAAAAAGAGGAAATTGAAGTCCAGAAGGGAAGATTGGCCAAGCAGGTCTTCTTTCTCTGACCACCTCCCAGTCTGTACACCTTGATCTTTTTCTTGTTTTTATATATTTTCAGATAACACTGATTGGTATCTGTACATTTTTTATTTTAATTTAAAAATAAATTTCAAAAGTCTATTATGATCCAAGATCATAAATATGGAAGAAACACACAGGAATAACACATGTGCATATGTGTATTTGTATGTAGATGTCTATATATCCATATATTTATTTATACCCTGATGCTCAACCCCAAACCTGCTGAACTAGATTCTCTTGGTATGGTGCTCAGGAATCTATGTGTGTGATTTTTACTTTTCTGTTTTGTTTTTCAGCTGATTCTGATGATCAGCTAAGTTTTTCAACTATTCATTTAGTAGATTTCGAACATAATACCCAGAAGCCCTGGGTATCTGAGTTTCTGTAGAAATATCTTAGGGGTCATTTCATGGGCATTCTGGGAAAGTAGATGGCTTTATCTCCTTTATATTTCATATGTATTTATAGATTTTGTGCGAGATATTGTTTGGAACAGAAAGTACTATTTCTTTGAAAAAAAATGTTAGTAAGTCATCGATCTAGAGAAGCCTGATGAACTGAGTGATCTACCAAGTATGTGGTAGATGTTGCATCTTCAGGAATGAGGACATTTTTCTCCCAGTTGTTCAGAGTGCTACTAGAAGATGACCCTCAGGTGCCATCCATCTCGGGGGGATTGCCACAGCTAAAGAAACTGCCTGGTCCAAGGTGACCCCCTTCCAAGTAAAGCCCATATCCAGTGACTGATCTATCTATCCAGGTGTAAAAAGCGCTGGCTTTCTTCCTCCAACTTAGAACAACTTGGAATAACCCTCTCAGGCTCCAGAGCTCTTGGGGCGGGCTGGGCCCTTCATGAGGACAGCATCACAGATGCCTCCACCTGATGGATCTGCTCTCTTCCCCTCCCTGCTGTGAAGTCTGCAGAGCACTTGGTAATAAACATCCTGTTCACTAATCTGCGACTCAGAATCTACTTCTGAGAAACCATACCTGCAACCCCAAGTGAACACAGAACATATGATGACACAATGCACAAGACTCTATCATTGCCTAAATGGGTGAGCCCACCAAATGACTGACAAACAGATAAAAGAAGGAAAAACGCACCACACACTGGAATCAGGCTGTTCTGTGTGTGCACCAGGTGGAAACTGAGGGTCTGCAAGTTGTGAGTGAGCTAGCAAAGCAGGAAGTTTGCAAGGCACACTGGCAGGGTGTTAAGTGGATATACACGTGCAGTACCAGTTCAGGATCATCCCTTTGCTGTCACCTGTTTGACCAGACACTATTTGGGCTCCCTTTTTGTGACAAAATTTGGGGGAGGGGGCACACAACAGCAAACAATTATTAAAGTCTGAGAAATCAACCTGTTGAGAAAGAAAAATCAAAGAATTTATTGTAACAATAATAACCCCCACCTCTGAGATCAATGGAAAGAATGAAATAAACTGCTCCTCCTTTCGAATTTGTGAAAAACTAATGTACTTGCAAATCATTTATATATTTTGGAAAAAACAAGGGTAAAATAAATAGCTTAAAAATATATGCATGCTGATATCAGAGGAGGTCATGTATTGGTGGCAAGGTTCCAGTGTTGCAGAACACTCCTTAAATAAGAGGTTATCACCATTCTAAATAAGGACACAAGTGTTCCCTTCCAGTTCCTCTGCCTTGTTCCCATGGTTTGAGGTTGTATGCTCACTGAAATCCTGGCTTTTTTTTTTTTTTTTTGCAGGTTAATAGATTTTGCTGCTGATTTACTCTTAAATAAATTCTTGTCTAGAAAAATGTCAGTTAATGTCATCAGGAAATGTTCAAATGAAGAACCACTGGAGGAGGTGAAAAGATCACCGTCAACAGGGTGAGAAAGCACAGTCAAAGAAGAATTTGACGTGCTGCCAAGACTAAAGGATGTGCTAAGTCTGGAACAAACAATGATGGAGAGGACTTCCATGCAAGAATTCTGTGACAGAGACGATAGAGGATCAAAGAACTTGCCATTTTACGATGTGGTGCAATTGTTCGCTGTCTCTTGTTTTGGTCTGATTGTTTTGAGAATACAGATTTATATACATTCATTGTAAAGCTGGGTATATACTGTTCTAACAAGTAAATGTGGGAAATATCCCAAAACAAGCCAAAACTAACTTTAACATGATTTTAAAAATCATTCTATAGAACTGATTCTACATTTCAAATTTAACTTCTCTTGGGACTATGTATCTATAACTTTTTTATAAGTCCAAACAAGATGTCAGTAAAAAGACAAACATGATAATGTAAGGAACCTATTCCATTTTCTGGAATTCAGCATGTTAGCTAATGACCCAAACTTTCTCCATTGCCCGAATGCAGCTCCATACCATGGGGTGAACAATATTACTTTGAGTTTTAGAATATCATCAAAATACTTAGACTTACTCCAAACTTGAATAATGACTAAAGATAAAGTGAGAATGTTCTTCTCTCTTCAATAACTCTTCATTATAATAGGCTATTTAATAAAATAGAGTATGAATTATTTAACTGCCCACCATAAGAAATGTAAAAGATCTGTGAATTGGTAGGAAAATTGAGAAATACAATTAAAACTGTAAAATAAAATCTCCACCTCACCCAGATGGGGAATGGAGAAATAAGACACATTGTCTAGGAATTTAATTAGATTAGACTAATTTTAAAACATGGATTCACAAAAGGAGCCCTAAGTCTGTAGGAAGGGACTAGAAAGAGCTAGCTCACTGTATATGAGAGTACAGAAAATATTTGTCTTTATGTCTGAGAAGAAAAGGGCAGAGGAGAAAAGGAGAGAAAGAGAGAGAACATGAAAGAAGGAAGAAAGAAATAGAAGGAGAGAGAGAAAGAGGCTAAATCAATGACAAGAGTCAGGACCAGGATTTGTAGAAATGGCCTCAGCAAGGGTCTAATAGGTAAAATATTTCTTGGTTAATGTCTCCTATTCACACATGCCTCTCTGAGCAGTATGTGTGTTTAGATGTGTGTTGTGAAGGAAAGGAATTCTGAATTCTATATGTGGACTTATATGAGGGGAGGGTGCATGGGATGGTAAACTAAGGCAGGAACTCAAATCAAGGTGAACTTGAGAAAAGGATTCTTCTGGGCATTTGCAAACTATATGAGAAGATCCTTGGCCTTTGCACAAATCATGGAATTGGTGGGGAGTTTCATTAGTCTTACTTAGACATTGTAGAGTAATACCAGCTGACATTTGGAAGTCCTATCTGAGCATCTGCTGGTGCTTTTTATTATTTAAAATTCAACAATACCAGTATCTGCTAAATATAACTTTGGTATTTCTAAGGACTGCATTTAACTTCAGCATGAGTCTTCTCTTAAGGTCAAAAATGTTCTGAGTTATGCTGATTCAGACTTCTTTTAGAACCAGTGAGGACAATCCCTCCCTGTGCCCAACCCCTCCCCTGCATGAACAGGCTGATTGACTGAACCTAGATCTTCAGCTTTACACCCACCTGGGAACCTCAAGTCCTGCCACCATTCCCATCAGCCCAGTAAGCAAATTTTGCTCTGACTCTCTGTAAATCTCCCTGTCATGACACAGGTATTTAAAGAACAGCATGTGTGGTCACCAACACAATGAGATTCTCCTGATGTCCTCCTGTAACCTAGAATGAATCTCTGTTGGAGATGACATTAGAGTCCTGTATTCTTCCAAGTTGCTCCCTCTGGTTGGAGTATTCATTATTTAATGAATATTTAACTGCTCTCTGCAAAACCTCTTTAACCTTTAGCAATTCTGTCATCTTACTTTCTGTTGAGATAAACTGACTCTATTCCTCCTCTCACTGAAAAGCAGTTTCCTTTGTAGGAAACTTCCAGAAATGGGCTTTATTATTGTTTCTCCCACTCCCAAGTTATCAAATAAAGGCTCAAAATTAAGGAAGTGAAAATAATTGCATATAACTAAAACATCTGTAACTGTGTGTTGTCCAAAAAAGATTTTTCAGAGTGTAAAGGGTGTTAATAGTCACTTGAGGGGAATAGAGTATCCCAAAAAATTCCTGATACATGGTCACCCTGCCCCATCTTCAATTGGTACATAACATTTCAAAACTCATTTTATGAATATGTACTTTAGATTACTTTCCTATTTAGTAAAATGGTATCATAGTATGCAGTTTTCTAAGTTTTCTCTTTTTGCATAACATGACATTTATCTCCATGTCAGTCAGTACAAAGCAGCAACAGCATTTTGATAGCTAGAATTGACTTGAACCTGATAAGTGTCATATAAATGTGATCCTTATTAGCTGTTGGAATTACTCTGGTATGATAGTATCTGTTAAACTAATAAATAAAATTAGCTTTTAAATCCTTATTTTTTAGGATATCACTACATGTTGTATCCCTTCTCTAAAATGCTTAACAGAAGTATTTCTCATTTTGTTCAGATTCTGGTTTATTTGCAAATACATAATGAGACATCTTGGGGATGGGGCCCAAGTCTAAATACATAATTCATGTATGTTTCATATACACCTGATAAACAGCCTGAAGGTAATTTTATACAATATTTTTAGAGCACCTGCATTTTGACTTCAACCTGTCAGATGGGTCAGGTGTAGAATTTTCCACTTGTGGCATACAGGTGATGCTCAGAAAGTTTCAATTTTGGAATATTTGTGGTTTCAAATTTTGGAATCTGATTTTTGGAATAATAAGCAATCCTGTGATAAGTATTTTTATACCTGCTCATCTTTAAGACAAATTCTAGAGGAGGAATTTGGGGATTAAAGGCATGTAGTGTTACATTTGGTGATACAATCACATATTGCTTTCTTCAAGGTATCAATATCCATGCCCAATTGAAGTGAATGAGATGCCAATTTCCCTATAACCTTGATAACAATATTATCAGTCTTTTCAACCTTTATCAATTTAATGATTAGAAATGGCCTACTATTTTAATTTTCCTGGATGAGGCTAATGAGTATTTACCAGTGGAACTAGGAATAGAATAGAAAACTCAATAAGTGGGCTTATTATAGAAAAGAACAGAAGCTGTACAAGAAACACTACAAAGACTACCAAAGTTTTAGAAAATTTAAGTCATTAAATATAGACTCTACCCCATTATATTTTCTGCCCTTGTCACCCTTGGAAGGGTCCTCTTTGTCTGCACAACTAAAATACACTGGCTATTACTTTCTTCAAGTATTTATATTTCCAATTTGTCAGAAATTTATTTTGGTGGAAGGAAGCAAAACTCTAGTTTTAACTTATTCAAATAATTAGCTGTTTATTCCAATGCTTGTTACTGTACTAATCTGACACCTTACTATTTTTTATTTCTACATCTCCAAAATATGCTTCAGGCTGTTAATAAACTTTTTATTATCTCCAGTGACTGTATTTTGGTACAACTTTCATGATGTATTCATGCTGTAGTTTTAGAATATATTTTAATACTTTGAAGATTAAACCCCCTGCCTTCTTACATTTAGTTTGATTATGTTGTGATTTTTACTCTTTCCTTGGCTAAATATTCTGGGACATTTTTTTGTATTCTATAGAAAGTAACATAAAAATAACCTATTTGAGATTACAAGTAGTATTGCCTTTACAGATACATTGGAAAAGTCTTGACATATTTAGAATATGGAACATTTTCCTTCAATTGCATGCATGTCTAGTTACATATTTAAATCTCTTTTTGGTTTCCTCAACTTGGTGGTAAGGAAGAATCTGCACATCTCTGCAGATATGAATGACATTAGAAGAGTTAAATGCTTTTGATGGGTTGGAAACTAAAGGAGGGGTACTTCTATGGAAACTAGAAAAACTTCAGACAATGTATTCATTTGTTTATTAACAAATGGTTCTCAAATTTCTGCCCAGGAACTGGCATTTTAATTGTGTGCGTGTGTGCTATTTAGCAACAATGTTTCCTATAAATTAGTATTTCAAGGAGAGAACAATCATGCAAAATACACTCTGCGTCAAAGACAATATTTGAGGAAGACAGGCTTTTGAGCTCCTCTGATTTCTCACTTAGGATTTAAGTATTATTAGTATAAGTAGTTCAAAGAGAAATAGTTTTTTTTTTTTTTCTCAGAAACATTCTAGCTTCATTCTAAGTCCAAGCTTAGATGAAATTCTGTCTATTAAAAGAATAATGGGGAGATAGAAAGATCATTTTAAAAGATGCAGGTGGAAATTTAGAGTCAGCTGTTTTAAAATTTATGAACAGCAGCAGTAATTTAACTGGTGATGGGGACAATTTTATTCCCATTTCCACGAATGCTAATGTTCACATTTTAGTTATTAAAATTAATCTGACTCAATTATATTATGTGGGCTTGTGTTCAGTTGTACTGATTGATAATAGCAACGAGCGTTAAGTATGGTTCTGTGATCTGTGACACTATGTGGCTATTAACATCAAATAGGAACGGGTTGACAGAGTGTCCTTTTGACCCAAGATGCAAAACCCATTAGGAATCAATGTTAAATGATTTTCTAAGGATAATGTCATTCATTTACTCGACAAATATTTATTGAGTCTATCCACAGAACCATGCCTATAAAAGGGAAACTAATATATACTGAGGACTTTAACATATGCCAAGAACTGCTGGGCTTTTGCTCAACTTTCTTAAAATTCTCATGGTACCATGTAATAATAGATATTATTATTATTAAAGTTTGCAGATAAAAAAGTATAAGTCTATCAAAGTCAGTTTGCTCAAAGTTAAATCAAGGATCAGCAGTGGTTCTGTAATTTATATCTGTATCTTCTGTAATCTCAAATCTCAATTCTTTTAACTCTGCCATGTTCCTAGTCATTAGGGACATTTTAAGAAGCATAAGGTATTGTTTGTCCCTATGTCAAGAGACATATAACTCAATGGTTTATCACTTGTCTAACAGGCTAGAGGTCCTGGATTCAATCTCCAAGTAAAGCAGGGGAAAAAACCCTAATCAAAAGACAAAATATTCAGCTGGGCGCAGTGGCCCACACCTGTGATACCAGTGACTCAGGAGGCTGAGGCAGGAGGATCACAAGTTCAAAGCCAGCCTCAGCAACTTAGCGAGGCTCTAAGCAACTCAGTGAGACCCTGTCTCTAAATAAAATACAAAATAGGGCTGGGGAGGTGGCTCAGTGGCCTAGTGCCCCTGAGTTCAATTCCCAGTTCAAAAAAAAAAAAAAAAGACAAGATATTCAAATGGTCATTCATTCTACAAATCTGTTTAAAATCTCTACAATTAATAATGTTTTGTAAAGGTGGAGAGAACACAATTCAATAAAAAATGCAATTTATACCCCTTACATGGAGAAGTTCACAAATTAGATTCCTTTTTTCTTTTATGGGAAAATAAAATTGTTTGCTTTAAAAATTGACTTAATAAAATGTCATCTTCTGCATAGCCCTTAGGAATAAATGGAAGCATTAGGTTTTCCCAAAAATTCACCACTTTCTGATGTTTTGAAATTTAACTGAAAACATAGGAGTTAACCAGAGGGGTGTAACTGGAAACCTAATTTGTGAGTTTTCTGATTCTCCCTTATATGTGTTTGAACTTATGAAATATATTGTCTCTTGGCTTAAAATGGCTCAAGTTATTTTTCATGTCATTCGGGAATTAATAACATAATAATTTTGCCCAAAAGGAAAATCCTGATTTATATCCCAAACTTTTTTCCATTACAAATTTTCTGTCTCAGTGAATGCCGTTCCCAAAAACCAGAAGCAATCTCCGATTCCTTCCTTTCATTTTCCACAATTCCATCCAAAATAAATAATCCATTAATACATTCTTTCCATTCTATGTGTCCACGATGCTCACATACAAACGCACAGTTCTCCCCATTTTCTCTCCCTCCACTAGAATCTACCTTTCTACCACCTGACATCCACTCTAAGGCAATAACCACCTGATCAGGACACTCCTCTGCTTCCCGTCCTTCCCACTCTCTGTCTTCCCAGTACTATAGCCAAAGAAAGTCTTATTTTTTTAATATAATTTGTATCTTGTCACTTCTCTATTTCAACACTTAATAAAATTAATTTGATTGATTGATTTGATTTCCATGCTCTGAAATTTTATTGGTCTTAGAATGAAATCACAATTCGTTATTCTTTAGGGACCCACAGAAGCAAAGCCCTCTTATCTACACGGAACGGTTTAGTGCTTGGTAGCCATCAGCTCAGTGATAGAGTAGCTAAACCAAAAAACCAAACAAGCCTAGTCTATTCTTCAACCAGCATCTCATGCTCACATCGTTTCACCATATTGTTTTTAGCTTTGTTTTATTTTATATATGGATTTCAGAAAAGTAATTACACAAGATTTAAATCTAATTATTTTTAAATCTGAAATAGTCCTACCCAAAGCTATTACTATAACAGAGGTCTGACTTTGGACTGAGACTTTATAGTTTTGTTTCCACCACTTCTTAATTGAATATACTTAGTTTCTTTTCACTTCTCTGAGTCTTGGCTTATTATACTTTAAACTTGAAATAATAAATATACACCTTACAAAAGTGCTGTTTCAGTTAAAAGGAATTAGTTCCAAAATAGGAACTGAGAGTAGAAACTCAGAAAATGTTAATTTCCTTTTTATTTCCTGATCTTATAACATACAAACCCAAACTAACCTTCTATAAAGTTTAGTAGTGGTCATTTCATTTTATCTCCTATATGATGCTTAATTAATTTTATCAACCAACAATGTTTTCCTAAAGAGAAAAATTGCTTTAAAATAATCTTTTCTTTTTTTTATTACACTTGCAGCTCTGAGATTTACTCCTAGTAATATGCTTAGAACAGCAGCATGGTACTCCTGGCAAAGGTATGAACACTTCATGAACTTGCTCTCATCTTACACTTCAACTCCACTGGGAGCTGGTTCTGCAGTGGTAACAGGAGACTTCTCCTTTGATTGTTTTGAGATAGACTGAGCTGCAGCCATATACTCTCTGGCAGTTTTTTTTATTTGTTTGTTTGTTTTGTTTTGGGGTTTTTTGTTTTTTTTGTTTTTTGTTTTTTTTTTTTTTTTGCTTAAATGAAATCATCTTCATAGCTCACCTTGGTTCCAGAGGGAAAGAGGAGATGATGCCGTATTTTAAGGCATGATCTATTCCTTAAGGAGATATTTTAAGAGGCTACTTTAATGCAGTGATCTCTGCAGGGATGAGTTACTTGACCCTGGGGGTAATCAGTTAGACCATCCTCAAGTTCAATGGACCTCACTTTGGAGTTTCCAGGACTCTTTCCATCAGAGGTCTGCTCACAGACCTAGTGCTGTCTGACCACCCACATCTTGACAACCCTCAGGAGGCAGAGCAATCCATTAGAAAGCTGAAAAATAAATTCACTCAAGAGAACTGAATGTTCAGAAATAATGGGGTTAGAAAGCAATGTGGGTACCCCAAATGGAGATTTTCATGTTGCACTTTCAATTCCACATGGATTTTTGCTAGCAAAAATGGCTCTGTTGACTATTAGGAATATTCAGAGAGTCTTCCTACAGAAATCATAACAATGCCAGTCATTATGAAAGGTGCAGAATTTAAAATCATCAGAGTAGGAAGAAAAGCGAGCCATGGAATAAGTGACATATTCATCCGTTTACTTGTTCATTTATTTTGGATAGTTTGACAATACATACAGAGGGAAAAAATAAAAGATCAGAAAAAAAGTAGAATGATTATACAATATTATACTATTTGAGTAAGACATTCATGTCTGGGTTTCTCAAACAAAACAGTGCTTTCGATAGGAACACAGGTTTTATTATCTGATAAGAGAAAACATTTTGGTTCTTAAAAAGAGAAAGTTATTCTGTCACTAAAGACTAAAAATACATTCTCTTCTGAACAATTTTTTCCCTTGATAAAATATTATCAAGATGTGACAAGAAAGAGCACAGACTTCAGAACACACTTCCTGAGTTCAAAGACTCCAATCTTACTTCAGGACTCAGTTTCTACTTGTGTGAAATAACAGTAACACCACCTTCTATCTCACAGGACTTTCAAAAGATTACTGGAGATTAAATATTATGCAAAATATAAGAAAAATATAAAATAATATAAATTTAAAGAATTTAAACACTATGCTATGATGATAAAGACGATTGCGGTTGTAAGGAGGGTCTACGCTGAAAATTGGCAGATTCCCACCATAACTACCCCCTCTCCAGAACAGCTCCCAGAGGTCCACATTTTAACCATGTCCATATTTAGTTGTTCTGGTTAGTAATTTTAGAGTACTAAATAACATAATATCTGATTTATCAATTTTTGTACCTACCCCTATCTTCTCATCTCCTACTCCTGTGTCACTCTCTTCAGTTCTCCACCAAGCAGCTCTGTAACTTCAAGGACTGCACCTCTAAACATCCATCTGCAAGCCAAGCAGCATCCCTGGCCTTTTAGGCTAAAGGTGTAAGTTATATTAAGAAAATTGTCTTTAGGCATTATACAAAAGCTGAAAAACAGAGGTTGCCCAGCAACTAGTTATGTTGGCCTCATGTAAATAGTAATAGAATCATACCAAGTCAAATTTGAAATAACAAATTTTCTTGCAGTGTCTACAATACCTAAACCAGTAGT
Organism: Glaucomys volans; assembly: GCA_020662805.1. NCBI lineage: Eukaryota > Metazoa > Chordata > Mammalia > Rodentia > Sciuridae > Glaucomys > Glaucomys volans. The sequence goes on along the minus strand of JAJEJO010000333.1, from coordinate 201,099 downwards.
ATTTACAATGTTTTGCTTTCAGCGGGGCAGGATGGCGCCCCCCTGTAATCCCAACAGCTCAGGAAGGTAAGGCAGGAGTATAGAAAGTTCAAAGCCAGCCTCAGCAAAAGCAAGGTGCTAAGCAACTCAGTGAGACCCTGTCTCTAAATAAAATACAAAATAGGGCTGGGGATGAGGCTCAGTGCCCCTGAGTTCAATCCCCAGAACCAGAAAAAAAGAAAAAAAAAAGTTTTGCTTTCTACTAAAGTGACCTGAAAGAAGAATTTTGTGAGAAACCAGAAAAATAAGTAAGGCTCACTCAAATATTATTTAAGTTAACCATGCAATTGACAGAAAACAATTTAAGATTATGGTGAATATAGGTGTTATTGATTGAAGAAAAATGCACATGCTTAAATTGACAAGTTTTCAAATGCAAGGTTTAAGAGAATGTTTTCTCTGCAGATACCAGAGAGAAACAGAATTTTGAAAAGAGGAAGTGAGGAGGGATGGGAAAGGGAAAGAAATGAAGAATGCATTTTTTAAACATCATACTATGTGCATATATAAATATATCACAGGAAATTTCACCTCTACATATAAGTAGGTAGAACTGATCAAAAATTAATTAATTAATTAATTAATAACAAAAGGGAGATCAATAGGGTAGAGAAAGGAGAATAGGGGACAGGAGGAAGGAAGAGAAAAGGGAACATGAATAGAAATCAGTCATGAATGTATGAATTTGTCAAGATGAACCCAACTACTATGGATAACTATAATGCTCTTAGATAAGGGAGGGAGGGGATCTTGTGAAAATAGAAGGGAGAACATTGGAGAGAGGAAGGGGATTGAGGGGGAGGGAGGAGGAATGGGAAAATGGAGGATGTGCAGAGTAAAACAGACCAATTTATGTTGTGTGTCTGCATGAATAATGGATTCCACTTTTATGTTTAACTACAATGCAATAATTAAGAAAAATACATAAATAGAAGAAAGACAAATGGAGTGGAATAAGGGGATCCTGGGAGGGAGGGAGGGAAAGAGGAGGTATTGGTGATTGAAATGTAGTAAATTATGATACCTGCATTCATGAAAATGCCAAAGTGAATCCCCCTACTATGTGTAACTCTAATGCACTCACACAATTTTTTTTTTAAATAAGAAGGAAAGAAACCTGAATGGCTCTGCTGTTTATAATTTGCTTTAAAATAAATGGAACATAAGATGGATCAATGAAATGAGAAGATGAAAAGATGGAAGAATAGATACATGACAAGACAAACTAGCAAAACATTGACTATACCATCTAAGTGATTGGCATATATTCATCCACTATACAATTCTTTCAGTTTTTCTGAATGTTTCACAATTTTTATAATGAGATGGGAAAACAGAAATTCCTCATAGTCTTCTATTAACATTGGAAATGCATTGAGATGATTTGTATGAATGCATCTCTAGGGTTTGTCTTTTTTTTTTTTTTTTTTTCCGGAATAAAGATACAACATTAAAATAATCCTGAGCTAAAAAAATCCCTGTGTGGTTCCTATAGGCCATACAATTTTCACTATCGTTGCTTTCTAGGAATCTCCTACAAAATGCATTTGCATCAAAATCCCTTCCCCTAAAAAACTGAAAGTCTTGACCTGTGAATATGTTTTTCTCAAGTTGATCTCTTAAAATATTAGATAGAGTCAGGAAAGGCCAACAACTTGAAATGTATTTTAGTACCGAGGAGCGAATACCTCTGAATGCAGATTGTGAGAGGAGAACCAGGAGGAAATCTTAAAACAAAGCAATGTAGGAGAATGAGGCTTGCTGAGCTAATTGACAGGGAGCCTGCTATGCCAGAGAAGACCACAGAGCTAGGAAAAAATAGGATCTGAGAAAGCAGGAAGGGATCCAACTGAAAGCTATGATCAGTATGTTAATCTTTATTCCCTGTGTGATAAGAAACTGCCACCATTTTTAAGGAAAAGGGTTTAACTAGATTTGTGGTTTAGAAAAATAACTCTTCTGCCATTATGGAGAAGTTTCTGGAGAGAAGATGAAAATAAAGTCAAGAGATCAGTTTAGTTAGATGTTCTTTCTCATTAACCCTTTCACTATCCCACGCCACCTTTTATTTATTTATTTATTTATTTATTTATTTGCTCCTTCATTTCTAACTTTTTGAAGCAATGTCACCCATTTATTGGTATTTGTGCAAATACGTACGAGTGTGTGTGTGTGTGTGTGTGTGTGTGTATAAGATAGAGCGAGTCTCGTACATTATCATGAACAGAATTCCCTAAGGAGCTCATTAAAAACACAGGTTTTGGGGGTCTCACTCCAAACCTAGAAACTACTTAAACAGTTCATTAGCTAGACATTCTGAGAACTACTAACAAGCATATTACATGAAATGATATCCCATAAATGAACTTTTAGCAAGTGTTCCACTGATCATTTCATAAGGGCAACATCTGTCCTGCCTTTGGCTTGATGTTCCACTGAATTTTTATGAAAAGTAGAATTTGATGTCTGGTTTGAGCTTTCTCAGAAATTAGTGCTTTAAAGAGATTTGCCTGAGGGCCTTCCATGTAAGAATTAACAATGACTTCATTATCACAGTGAGCTGGCATTTAAAATCTTATCATAGGAGAGAAAACAAAGCCAGCTGCTGTTTCTTGGGAGTTCATGCACGGAAAAGCTCACACCTGAATCATTGTGTCTTACCCCATGAAAGTCTAAGCTCCTTGAGGGCAGGGTGACATTCATGTTGGAAGAGGCACTAGCCTTGATGCCAACACTATTGATTAATAGAAACAGATGTGCATCCTTTCAAAATTCCTTATTCTCTCATTCACTCACCCTTTTAGTCAATACCCATGAGACTTATATCTAAAAGGAGGATGTAATAAGAACTAAAATTAGCAGGGGAAAAAAAACCTCCAAATCATTTAGTTTCTCAAAGGAAGTCAATTTGTCACTATAAGGTCATCTCCTATCACTGACTCTAACCCTGTGATGTGGGAAGACCCTTGACATTTTATGGAAAATGACAAATGACTATGTGACTCTCAGGCACTTCTTATTAAGTAATTAAACCTCTTTCCCCAGGAGACAAAGGAACTAGTGTTACAAAGGAAGGAATTTTTCTTCAAGGTAAGACCTGCTTCAAAGATATCTCGTGCATGATGAATAGATACTGGAGCAAAGTAGAATGCGATTTCCTAAAGGTAAGAGGATCTGAGAAATGTACCAAGGCCCATTCAAGATCATCACACATTTTTGGACATACCTCCCACTTTGAGGTCCGATCTAGGTCTCCTTGAATCCAAGCAGACCATGGAGTTGCTTTGACAAAGAGAAAGTGATGCTGTGCCACAGAGTGTTCTGCCCAGAACCCCAAATACCTAGGTATGGCCCTGTTGTTAAAAATCCCAAGCAAACAACCTAAAAAGTGAGACAGACCAGGCACAGTGGTGCACACCTGTACTCCCAGCCCCCTGGAAGGCCTAGGCAGGAGGATCACAAGTTCAAGGTCAGATGCAGCACCATAGGGAGACCCTGTTTCAAAATAAAAAATCAAAAAGGGCTGGGGATGTGGTTTGATGGTCTAGTACCCCTGGGTTCAATCCCAGTCCCCCCCCATTCAAAAAAAGTCAGGCAGGAGCCGGGCGTGGTGGCGCACGCCTGTAATCCAAGCGACTTGGGAGGCTGAGTCAGGAGGATCGCAAGTTCAAAGCCAGCCTCAGCAACTTCGCGAGGCCCTAAGCAACTCAGTGAGACCCTGTCTCTAAATAAAATACAAAATAGGGCTGGGGATGTGGCTCAGTGGCCGAGTGTCCCTGAGTTCAATCCCTGGTTCCAAAAAAAAAAAAAAGGCAGGAATGTGGGGAGGGGCATAGCCAGCCCCCCATTGCTCCAGAGTCATCTCAGCAGAAGCATATTTTGGGGTTTTGTAGCAGTAGATAACCTGCAGGGGAGCCTCTGAAGGTGCCTGCTAAGGAAAGGCCTTGAGGCATCAGGCAAAGGGTGCCCATGGCTAAAGCTATGATGGAGGGAATGGTGCCCAAGGTGACCACTATGGCAAAAGACCGTGCTCGTCTCCTAAGAGTTCTATTTAGTGCAAGGAAACGGAAGCAACCTTAAAAGATAACTGTCACACTTGGTGAAGAGACACCTGAAATTTAAACTGAAAAAAAAATTAAAAAAAAAAAAAAGTTACATCCTGCTTCTGAGTAGGGGCAGTTCTCAATGATTAGAAATGGACTGAGCTGTCCTTACCATTTCTTTGAAGGTAAAACTTGGAAAAACCACTGAGACCCTTTGCTGCATTCATCCTCTATAAAATGGCGAAAACTCTTACCTAATTTGGAAGGTTTTTGTGTGATTGTTGTTGGAAGCAGACTGGTTGAGAACCAGTGAGCAGCACTCAGAGAGAACTTCAAACTTGATTTTACACCAGGAGACCCAGAGGAGATCAGACTCTAAACTCTGAGCACCCATCACCAAGTTTTCACAATATTTATAGGCTATCTAGTGTCATACATTTTCTAGTCTAAAGGATACAAGATAGTGCTTGGGGTTTCTAGTGAGAAGCATGTTTTGTTTTTTTTTTATTTACTTATTGATTCATTGAACACAAATGGAGTACAGCTATTGTTTCACTGGTTGTACACAAAGTAGAAGCATGTTTAAGAAATAGAGTGTGATAAGGAGAAGGACTGGCTCCTCTAACAAGGCCTTAGATAAATCTCTAGCCTTGAGCCTGGGGCCTCCACAGGGGCTTTTACACTTCAAAAAAGTAGTTAGATTCCTAGGGCAGTTCTTTACTATCCAAAAGGTAGGGACTCATGGTTAATTAGGCTTCCTGGAGAAGGACAGAGAGGGGAAGGGAACTGACCCTGACCCCGGGGCCTTGATGTCTTACCGCAAAGGTTTTTTATAATTTCATTTCACAACCAGGTCTGGTTTTGCCATCACATGAAATAATAGACCTGAAATCACTTTGAAAACTGTTAATAATATGTGTACAAAAAAATAACTAAAACTATGACAACCACCTAATCACTTCATTATATGCCTGAATATGTTTGGAACAAATGAAACAGTCTTTCCTTTGCTTCCTGGGTTCATGTTTATGCACACACACACACACACACGCACACACACACGCACTCACACACACACAACATGAGGCATGGGTAGGGTAGTTACCTGACCCAGAGTCACAGACAAGTCAGAGATAGAGCTAGTTTTAAACCCTAGCATGTTAAAGCTCCTAAATCCATGCTTTCTTATGCCTCAGTGAGTAAAAATATAGCAATGATGATGATACAGAACAATGAAAAGTTTTGCTTTAAGCCCTCAAAATATTTTTTTCCTTCCAATACTATGGCCAAGCACAGGTATGTCAGTGGCCTACGATATCACCATGACAACTGATCCAACCCAAGGCTAGTTTTGCTTTAAACATGTTCCAAATTACCTCTGTGGCTGGAGTGCTCCAGGGCTTGCTGGCCTTGTGAATTAAACAGAGAGCCAGTCAGAGCGATGAGTAAACTAATTTCCACTAAATGTCTGGACTCATCAACTTACAATGTGCAGATCTGGATTTCTGGGTCCAGCCAAATGCAAGGAAAGCCTGACAAGGATTTAATTGAGGATTGCACCAGAAACAAGGTTGAAAATAGAACAGAAGGCTCAGCATCCTGTTAGAGGAGATGCACACTTCTATCCTCCTGTCTTTTTCTCCCTCCTCATTCTTCCTACCAACTCAGAAACCCATCTTAGACTTCTGGCTATGACATCCCCTGTGGGGATCTTGCAGGGTTTAACCATTAACCTGTTGAACCACCTTTTCTGTGTACCCCAGGGTACCAGGGAAAGGTAAGCCCTGTGATTCAAGGAAAACCTCTCTCCATCCACCCTGCGGGGTGTACAGAAGTATGAAAGGTGTACAGCATTAAGTTGGCAATGAAACATGAACTTCAACTACCTTCTTAGACTGAATCAACACAAAAGCCTATATTTTCTTCAGAGCAAATAGAACTGGGTCGGGTGAGTTTCACTAGGAAAATATGAAAGTAGGTGCTGAGGAGAGCTAGAGTTAGGCTTAAAGAAGAAAAATTAGGAGTCACTCTAGCAGGAAAGATGACATAAAAGGAAATGATTCCACAATATCACTCCTTTTGATACCACCATTTACCGGTGATGAGTTCTGCTTCCTCAAATGTTGAAGTATAACATCAGAGAAGGACACCAAGGCAAGCATATTAAGCAGGTTTTATTTTTAAAGGTAATAAGATGGACTTCTCCCAGGAGGAAGAAGGGGATCATGGCTGATGATGTTCTAGAATCCCCAAGAAGTAAGCGCACCCTACATCTTTTATAGGTTAGGGTCTTCTTTGTTCTGTTCTTTCCCCCCTTATTTCTCCTTCCTGCCTACATGATTAGGCCCAGGATTTGCCAGTGACATAGCAAAAAAGGTGAGAAGCAAATGGCAGGGGGAAAGGCCAAATGGAGATTCAGGTAGGGGCCCAGGGGGCATTAATTAGCAACTCTCTGCCTACAGCTTTTTGTGAGGGGCAGTTAAGTAGGTAAGCTTGGTGATCAAAAGGGCTCCAGAGACACCCACATTCCAATCTCCCAGGGGCGTCTCCAACTCCCCAGACTCTGAGGCCTCTATTCCTCGATTTGACCAGATTTCTTATTTTAGGCTAACTGCCTGTCCTCAATTCTGGCTTCACTATCCCATGACCTCCCTAGCTTTCAGCAAATCTACTAATCTCACAAAATGTTTCATGTGAATGGATTTCTGTAGAAATTGAAGAAAGAGTTTTGTGTCTGGGTTGATGTGGAGCAAAACAGAAAATATATACCATTACTGGTATGGGATGTACATATACTAATATTGAAGTATTAGTATATGTAGGGTCCATGTATTAGTCAGGGTTCTCCAAAGAGGCAGAACCAATAGGATATATAGATGATATAGACAGATATGTAGATTTAGACAGAGATAGAGATGGTGTTAGAGATAGAGTTACAAACAGAACTATATCAGAAGGGATTTCTTTTTTGTTTTTGTTTTTTTCTTTTCTTTTCTTTTCTTTTCTTTTCTTTTCTTTTCTTTTCTTTTCTTTTAGGAGCCTTGGCTCACATGGTTATGGAGACTGAGAAAGTCCCACAACATGCCCAACACAAGCTGGAGAATCAGGAAAGCTAGTAAAATGGATTAGTCCAAGTTCAAAATCTTCAGAACTCAAGAAGTTGATGTATAACTCTCATTCTGAAACCAAAGACCTGAGGACTTGGAGTTTGATGTCAAAGGACAGGAGAAGAATGGCGCCCCAGACTTAAAAAGAAAGAGAGAATGGGAGCTGTCCACACTGGGGGAGGGCTGATTTCTCATACTTGGTCCACTGATTCTAATGACAATCTTTTCATACTCAGAAATAATGCTTTGCCAGCTACCTGGGAATCCCTTAATCCACTCAAGTTGACACTTAAAATTAATCATCACAGACCATAAAATCAGATGTGCTCAATGATTATTATGAAAGGAGGTCAAGTCTTTACACTGCTATAGGGCATGAAATCTGTACTTGGATCCAATTTTAATTACATCTGTTAGGGACAAGAGTGCTCCACAAAACATAGGGATGACATATGAAAATATGTTGGATTTTTCATCCATTCATCTTTTCATTAATTATCTTATTCATTCAATACTTACTGCAGGTATTATGCTAAACAAACTGAATAGAGAAATAAATGAGTCTAAGTCCAATGCTGCTCAAATTGACTTACATTAAAATGACCTGGTGATTGTTACAAAAAGATTCTGAAGATTTTCTCCACTTCTCCAAACAATCTGATTTCTGTCTGGAGTAGTACCCAGAAAATTTGATGCATGTGGTCTATAGACTTCACTTTAAAAGAATACATACCTAATCTTTCATTCAAGAAACTCACAGCATAGTAGGGAAGACAGATTCATAAACAAGTATTTGAAGTGCTGTGATTGCTGAATGCCTCAGCACAAAGAACAAAAAAGGAACTGCTCATTTCTTCTTGTGAAAAGGATTGAATGAGGGAGATGACAATAAGACTGAGAGAGAAAATTAACTAGAAGTTAATGAAGGAGTTTGGGTATGAATTTCTAAAGAGATAACATAAAGCCGGTATGGACTAAAGAGTTGGAACTGAAAGAGATTGAGAGTGGTTGATGGAGGATCAATAAAGAATGCAGCAATGTAAGTTTCTGGAGATGATCTTGAGCAAGATCTAGGAAGCCTTTGCCAGCCATACATAGAGTTGAACAATGGGGACTGTGGGAGGACTGGAAGAACTCACCAAAAGTGGGCAGGAGGGTAAAATAATCCAACTTTCTTTTTTTGAGATTTAATATGGCTACAGAATAAGAATATGATATTGAATTATGGTTGACCTCTGAACAAGAACCTAGGAAACTGATCCTGTTAGAATCTTAAAGTTATTAGATACCATCCTTGGAAGAAAGAGGAACTTCTGGGTAACAGTAAGCCACTTATGGCTCCAAGAAAAGGAATATATTTCTACTGTGTTGATGATATCATCTGGAATAGGGAGTAGGGAGTTTTGGGAATGTCTTATGTGGACAACTATGTTATTCTCATAGTCTTTGGTCTTATCAATAGACTCATCAATACTTCCAGGTCTCCCATTACTCTCTTCTCCACAGTTCATTTCTCAAATTTTGAATTTCCACATCTCGAAATCTCTAAGGTGATTAGAGGGTCTTTTATTTTGTCCCCTTCCATCTACACCTTCACTATTTGTAAATTTGTAACCAGAGATGGTCCACATCCTGAATTTTAATCTACAGACTTGCAAATTGAGTTTAGTATTTGCATATTACCTAAATCCCATACTAATCTTGGGTCCAAATCTAATGTCAAATCATGGCTAAAATTGTCCATATGAGAGACCTATCACATCAGATAAAATTAGGTATTATAGCCACTTAGTTCAAAAGGGAGAATTAGAGATGAATATGGTCTTATTCTTTTCATTCTTTAATTTTTACTAAATATCAATTGGTGCATATTTGGTCGAGGTTGAATGGCAGTCCTAATAGACTGGCTGAGTGAGTTTGATTTCCAAATTGCCCCACTGTTCTCTTATGCTCAGAAATGCCTATGTATGTACACACATTTCTATGTAAAAGTGGATAGTCTGCTGTCAAATATGGATCCCATCAAACCTTTAAGATTTCTTCCATTCTGAACAAAGGTATGGATACCATCAAGTATTAATCCACCAAATGATTGAGCCAAACAACATTGAGGCATGAATGTAAATATTAACACCATCTTAAGTAATAAAAACAAATAACATACTATTGCTCATTTGAAAGCAAAACTTTGATTTTACAAACTACTTGGAACCATCTCTTTAATCACCATGACAGCAAATGGAACAAAATAGGATTTAAACCAAAGTCACAATTCTCATATTCCATTTTTCTTGAGCACAAATTCTTTAGTAATATTATTATAGTATCACATATTAACAGTTATTTGTCACCTAGGGAGCTTAAAATGCCTGCCCAAGTCCCTGCAGGTATCAAGTGGCAAAGCCAGGAGTCAACACCAAGTCTGTACTATTCTAATAATTATTTGCATTGTTCTTCTTTAACTCTCCAGCTGTAATGTATGTCCCACCAAAACTCTGTGTATTGATTGAATGGAATCTGAACATTGAGTCTGGTCCAAGGTTTTATCTTAAAATTTGTTTTCAAACTCTTAGTAACAGTCTGTTCCTTCCTGTACTTGTCTGGTTGGATTCCATTGCATTGGGATTTTTATAAGGGGTGATATCCATTGCTATCAAGAAGTACCTTTGGAGGATTTCTGAGATTGGAAAACACAAGCAGTCAACAAAGTATAAAATGGTAGACCTGTTCTTTGACACTAGTGTCTAAAGTATGGTATAGTTAATATAGGAATAGGAAAAACATCAGTCTTGTGTTTTCTTGAAACTGAGGTTATAGGTGAGAAGAGCAACTTTGGATGAGAAGAGAATGTACTAGTGCCCCCCAATTCAAATGATGAATAAACTACCAGGCACAGTGGCACATGCCTATAACCCCAGTGACTCCAGAGGATGAGGCAGGAGGATTGCAAGTTTGAGACCAACCTCAGCAATTTAAAGAAACCCTAAGGACTGAGCAAGACCCTGTCTCAAAATAAAACATAAAAAAGGAGATGGGGATGTGGATCAGTGGTTAAGTGATCCTGGATTCTGTTCTAGTACCAAAAAAAAAAAAAAAAAAAAAATGGTGTAACTACAATTTAAGTAATGAGAAAGTAAAAAGGGAATCATAATTTAGAACTCCTAGAAACTTCATCAAACTACATTGGTCACTTTCTCCTCTGCCCTCAAAGGTAAGGGGACTAGAGATGACTACATATGCTGGAAAAAACTGCCAATGGATTCTTTAGTCAACAAGGTGGGGAAATCAATGGTATAGACTGGTCACCTCTGGGACAGGACTGAGCAGCCTAAAAGGAAAGTTGAAGACAGGAAAATGAGTCAGAGGCAGAAGTGGCAGCTTTCTCTGATTGTCCTATGAGGAATGCACCCTGCTTGGAATACCCAGCCTACTCAGCAAGACATTCTGTTTTCAATAATTCCAGGTTAAAGAATGTGGCACTAGTTGACCCCTCTGAAGTGGTTTTGCCTGGAGGGTCCCCTGTGTGTTTGTTCTAGGTGCATATATTTGCTGTTTTATCTTTGCTGTGTTATGGAGTGATCTTTCAGCTTATTTTATTTTATTCATCCCATTTCTCTTTTACTTTCACTTTTAAAAGTGAAAAAGGATGTGACACAATGATAGAGGTAGTTATAAAAATAGCCTGAACCCCCAAAAGAACAAATGTCCTCTACTCTGCATAGCCCTGGGATTATAACTGAATCCTAAATGCAGTCAGGTAGGACAGGCTCACAGCTCTGTATTAAAGAGAGACGGGGGGAGTGTAAGGAAAGAGAGACAGAGACAGAGAAAACAAAAGAGGAAGAAGGACAAGAAGGAGGAAGAGAAGGAAAAGAAGAAAAAATTACTTATGTAGGGAACTCTGAAAACACCTGATAGGCCAAAAGCAACTTAATTTTAGAGGATCTAGAAGATTCCTAGAACACTGTTTTTATTCTGTTTAAGATTTATTAAGATGGTTTTGCTGCCTAAAAACTAAGCTTTCTGGAATAAATGTGCCTACTTATAGGTACAACTGATGGAAAACAAAATATAGAAGAAATAACAGATTCAAATTCCAGACTCTAAGATCAGACTTCCTGGGCTCACGTCCTCAATCCAATAAGTATCTCATTACTTATTAGTCAAAGACAAAATATTAGACATTTATACAATTCAGTTGCTCTATTTTTCTAAATATTAATTATAATATACCAATTGATCTACCTCTCCCAACACTCCCTCCAACTCCTCAAATCCCCCCAGCCTCTGGTAACCACCTTTCTGTCCTCTCCTGACACGAGCTCATCTTTTTAACATTCCACCTATGAGTGAGATAACATGGTCCTTGTCGTCACGTGACTGGCTTATTTCACTTAACATGATGATCTCTAGTTCCATCCATGTTGGCATGAAGGACAGGATTTCCATTCTTTATATGGCTGGATAGTATTTCGTAGTGTATCTGTACCACATTTTATCTATTTATCCATTGGTTGTTTCCATTCCTTGGCAATTGTGAACAGTGGTGCAATAACCATGGGATACAGGTATCTAAACACACTGAGTTCATTCCATTTGGAAATGGATCCAGTTTGCTGGAGCTTATGATAATTCCAGTTTTAAGTTTTTGAGAAACTTGCATACTGTTTTCCACAACGGCAGGAATAATTTGCATTCTCGAGGTTTCCCTGTCTCCACTCCAGAATTTATCTTCGGTCTTGTTTGTAGTAGCCTTTTTTAGTGGAATGAAGTGATACCTCAGCTTGACTTTTGTTTGCATTTCCTTCATCACCAGTGATGCTGAACATTTTTTATATACCTCTTGGTCATTTGTATGTCTTCTTTTGAGAAATATCTATTTAGGTCTATTGTCCATTTTTTTTTTTAATTATTTGTACTTTTGCAATTGAGTTCTTAAGTTTCTTATATATTCTAGACACTTAAACCCCTTGTTATAAATAAAGTTGGAATATATTTTCTCTCATTCTGTACTTCGTCTCTTCATTCTGTTCATTGTTCCCTTTGCTGAGCAAATTTTTGGGTTTGATATAATCCCCTTGCTCTATTTTTCATTTTGTTTCCTGTGCCTGGGGCATCTTCTTAAAATCAAAATCTTTGTCTGATAAGGAGATGATGATATAAAATCTGGCTGGAGGTAGGGGGTGAGAGAAGAATGGAGGAATTTTAGATTATATAGAGGGAAATGAGGGGGGAGAGGGCGGGGGTATGAAAAATGGTGGAAGGAGACAGACATCATTACCCCATGGACATGTATGGTTAACAAGAATGATATGAATGTACATCATGTACAACCATAGAAATGAAAATTTGTACCCCATATGTGTACAATGAATCAAAATGAAGTCTGTAAAATAAAATTTTTAAAAAATCCTTGTCCTAAAGCATTTCTTCTATGTTTTCTTCTAGTAGTTTCAGTCTTACATTTAAATCTTTAACCCAGCTTGAGTTGATTTTTGTAACCAGTGAGAGATAGGGGTCTAATATCATTCTTCTGCATGTGGATACCCAA
>JAJEJO010000333.1:162542-182059 GCA_020662805.1 Glaucomys volans | reverse complement strand
GATAATATTTATAAATATTTAATATTTATCATATAAATATGATAATAATATATAAATATATATCATATATGATATATGTATATATCTTCTGTCTATATACATGAGTCACACAAACATCTCTAACACTAATCCAGTACAAAAGGGGTTATTGCTGCTATTTTCTCTGGCCCATTTCTAAATTCCTTTTTTAACAGTGAAAATACACAGTTGTGTTTTAAACATAATATCTTTCCAATTTATACATATCTATGCTTGCAAAGTTAATGTTGGAAATTGGGATGCATTTTCCCATAGAACCAATTATATTCATGGTTCCCTGTTACTTAGGGGAGTTAGATTACCAGGAGACCTACAGAAACCTACTAAGACCTGGTGTAGCACTTAGGACTTACTTTCCATTCAAGAGCAAATTTATAGTAAGGTCAAATATTGGTAAGTTTTATCGCCAGTTACATTAGAATTACTATCACAACACACGTTTTAAAACTTTTCATTTTACAAAGTGCTTATGCATAAATTATCTCTTAATCCTCATGAAAATGACAAGGGCTAGTATTTGTAATTTCTATCATTTTTTTAAATTAAGGACTTGAGAATCAAATGCTGAGATTATTAATCATAGAAAACACTTTATTAAAGTTTAATTGTAGCCCATTAATTTAGCCAGTATTTAGTGAGTACCATCTATGTTCTGTGTTCAAGAATAAGACAATGTGCTTTTCCATATTCTATTATGTATTCAGTTTGATGATATTACATTTTTTAAAATTTTAGACATTTAAATGTATTTTACAAGTCACAAGTTGATTGTTCTCTCTCTAGGCACACTCTGGTGGGGTGGTAAACATGGGATTCATATTTGCCAGGCTGGTCTATATCATGCTTGACTTTCTTTAAAAAATTTTGTTTTTTATTGTTATTTATGATAACCCTGAGGAATGAAGCTTAGATCTGAAAATGAGTATTCTGGGATCTGGGACTCAAGAGAAGGAAGACTTTGGTGGTCATTGGAGCTCATCCTCTGAAACATCTAAATCCCCTCATTAGTATTCACTGTACCTGTTAAGCAGGGCTTCAGAGCACAGACTTTAAATCAAAAGCTTTGCTCAAAATTCTCATCTCTTTGCAAATCACAACGAATACCAGTAATGAAAAAATTACAGCAAAGAAGATTGCAAATGGGCCTCAGAAATCATCCGGTCCAACTCTGTCACTTTACAAATGAGGAACCCAAGGTGTAGGGAGATTCATTGGCTTGTCCCTGGTCACACAGGGAGTCAGTGGCAGAGCTGGAACTAGATTCAGTGTTTTCTACATCCTAGGACATGTATGGATATTGAAATTAGACTCTAAGGTCAGAGTTTTCTCAAATATCCATTTCAGATTATCATTCACAAAATATTAGTGTGCTTATAGAACAGGGACTCTCTTAAACATCTCTACATCATTACAGGGCTGCAAGAAAAATATTGAAGATAATGCTGGTAATATGGAAGCCAAAAGTCCTAATGAATTAGCATATGTGGAACAAACTGAAAAAACCCAGAAGGTTAATATCCTGAATCAGTTGGTTGTTATTCCACTGATTAGGCCAGAGCCACGTGCATATGGTCATGGGTGGTTTTCATAGGTAGGTATCTATTTGAGAGAGTTACAGGAATTTTGATAGGAGTGTACTAATGAATAAGTTAGGAGACCAAAGGGCAAAGACTTCATGCAAGAAATGTCTCAGCACAGAAAATAACTCTCTAGAGATAGAAAGGATTTAAAGGAAACAAGAAATAAGGCAGCCATCTACAAAGTGGATTTGATTCTTACCACTCCTGCTGGGCAAGCAAGAATTCATTGATAAGGAGCTGTATGTTGAAGAAAATACACATAAACAGACTGTAATAATGATAAGTCATCAAATCCCAAATGCCCATAGCCAAATTTGAAGAGAAGCATAAATTCCTAGTAAAACTGCTGAATATATTGATGGGAGATCTAAATCTTCAGGAAAACATTAATGTACAAGTCCTCAATTCTGAAGTAGATGAGGTGAATTGGTCGTAGAGACTGAAGTTGTTCAGAAATGGTCAGTGTACTTAGTCCATATGTTTAATACTGAATAAATGTTGTATATAAAATTTGGTTTGATTAAACATCTTATTTTTGGTTAACATAAGAGTACTGTGCTATAGAAGCTTTTTTTGGTGTCCCATAAAAAGTTTATATGCTCCTGGCATTAAACGAAGAGACAATCTGGTAGAATTCACAAAAATAGCTGTTAAGCCAGCTTTTTTTTTACTGCTAAAACAAAAGCCTAGACTAGAGCAATTTTAGAGGAGGAAAATATTATTTGGGGGCTCACAGTTTTAGAAGTCTCAGTCCACAGACAGCCGGTTCCATTCCTCAGGGCTTGAGGTGAGGCGGAACATCATAGTAGAAGCGTGTGGTGAAGGAAAGCAGCTCAAGACATCACACTAGGAAGAGAGACAGAGACAGAGAGACAGAGAGAGACAGAGACAGAAAAAGATTAAGAAGTCCATCACTTTTAAATCATCTTCACAGAAAGTCTTAGAACACACAGGCACAGCAAAATGCAGACAACTGCTTAGCCAGGACATAACATTAATGGCCATTAGTCCAATTACCAATAGTGTCCTCCTTTTCCTCTAAAACCTCTTGAGCCTTATCTTCTCTGTACACAGTCCTATTGGCATGCTGGTCTTCTGAGCTCCATTAAGTTCCACTTTCAACATTCAAAAGCATTTCCAGCTTACATTGCTGAACTTCTCCAAATTCCTCTCCTAAATTCCAAAAAGCTCCAAAACCTTCTGAACCACATGGTCAGGTTAGTCACAGCAAGGATCCCACTTCTTTGTACTAATTTCTGTTTTAGTCAGCTCTTTTTTCTTTTGCAACTGTGACCAAAGGACTGAAAAGAACACTTTTAGGGATGGAAAAGTTTATTTTCTCAAAAGAAGAAGTACAAGTTGCCAACAAGTATGTGAAAAAATGTGAAACATCACTAACAATTAGGAAAATGCAAATCAAAACTATCCTAGGATTTCATCTCACTCCATTCAGAATGACAGCCATAAAAAATGTGAACAATAATAAGGGCTGGAGAGCATGTGGAGAAAAAGGAGCCCTTTTACACTGTTGGGGGGGTTGTAAATTAGTACAACCACTATGGAAATCAGTATGGAGTTTCCTCTAAAGACTCTCATTACCCAGCTATACCAGTCCTCAGTATTAAAGAATTAAAGTCAACATACTATAGCAAACAGGTATACCCGTATTTATAGCAGCATGATTCCACAATAGGCAAACTATGGAACCAGCTTAGGTATCTATCAATGGATGGGTGAATAAGCAAAATACGGTTTTTCAGGGATTGGCTTATTTCACTTAGAATGATATTCTCTAATTCCATCCATTTATCTGCAAATGCTGTAATATGATTCTTCTTTATGGCTGAATAATATTCCACTGTTTATATATACCACAGTTTCTTTATCCATTCATCTGTCAAAGGGCATCTAGGCTGGTTCCACAATCTAGCTATTGTGAATTGAGTATGAATGAATGAATCTACATTGTGCACAACCATACAAAGAGAAGTTGTACCCCATTTGTGTACAATGAATCAAAATGCAGTCTGTAAAAACAGCAAAAATGCAGTTTTTTCAACCATAGCGAAAAATAAAATTATGAAATTTGCAGGAATATGGATGGAACTTAAGACCATTATGTTAAGCACAATAAGCCAAATTCAGAAGGTCAAGCAAGAATCATGTTTTTTCTCATACGTGAAAATTAGAGAGGGAAAGGAACAGATAGGGCAGATGTCTCATGAAAATCAGAGGAACAGCAATAGAATAAAGAAAAAAGACCCCAGGGGGTAGAAAAGGGAAGGAAAGGGCAAATACTGGGGACCCATGTTGTCAAGCTGTATGGTGCACTGTGTGCATGTATGAGTATGTAAGTATGTAACTACATATCCTACCACTATTGAAAACTGTAATGTACCAATAAGGCATTGGAAGAAAGAGAGAAAAATGAAATTAACGATCTTGGTATAGTTATAGTTCTGTTAAACTTGCAATATTTTCACTTTACTTAGAATTGACTGTAAGTCTACACTTCACGATGATTTGTTAAGATATTAAGATAAAAATAGGATATAAATGAACATATAGAGCTGAGTCCTGGAATTCTCAGAAAACTGTGAGTCATGAATTAACTGTTTGTACACTAATTTAGGAGAAAATATAATATGAAACAAGGAAAAACAGTGCTGAACTAAGAACAGGGAAAAATAGGAATTTGTGTGACCAGGAGGAGACAAAGGGTCATAGCATGGACTTGAAGTTGGGTCTTGAAAGGCAAGTCAGATTCAGATTTATGAATAAAAGTTCAGGTACCTCAGACTGGGAAGAGATGACTAATACAAGAAACAGTATGGGCTAAATGTATGAAAGGGGATGCAATGGGGATCATAAGAACAATGTCCTGCCAGATAATAGGGAACATACTAGAGAACAATGGAAGCTGAAGCCAACTGAATGGGGATCAGATTACGCAAGACTTTGAGATCCTTGAAGATTTCAGTTTGATGCTGAGAAAAATCTGAAGTCTACCTTACCTGAAAAGAGACAGAGGAAACATTTTTTTAGGGAGATAATTTCAGAAGGATATTATAGGGAAAACTGAGAAGGGAAATGACATAATCACATGCTCAAAGTAACCCAGGCTATCATCTAGGAATGAATGGTTTATTAAGTATGTGTAAGCTCTTTTTAAAAGAAGAAATAATAAGCCTTAGTATCAAATGTTATATAATTAATAAAATATAAAGATTTTTTTTTAAAGAATGGTTTCAAGTTTAAAAAAGTAGTGGATGACTCAAAGTAGTGGATGACTATTGGAAGTAGTTTTTTATAAGCCACAGTTATAGTTTTGGGAAGAAGACAATGAGTTGGACTGGTGCCTATTTAGCTTGAGTGATGATGTTGTGATAGAGAATACAGTTTGTGGTTCCCTGTGATTGTTCTCTTCTTATGCTCGTGTGACTACATTGACAAGTGTCCCTCAAAGTTTAGCTGAGATCATATGTCCCAGTTTTGGCCAGTGAGATGTAAGGGATATATGCCACTTCAACTCCTGGGTCATAGGTTTGAAAAGGAGAAGCTCTGGATCTCTGAGTCACTGAATGGAAGAAAGCAACCTGCAACATGAGCAGCAATAAAGCATTTTGTACTAGCATTATTATTCCAGGACTATTTGTTATGAAGCAGAGCTTTTCCTGTTCTAATATAGATACACCACCTAAGCAGACATAGATAGTGATGTGATGTAGATAACTGTTAGGATTTAGAAATTTGGTGTCCTCCAAAAGCTCATGTGTGAGACAATGCAAGAAAGATTAGAGATGAAATGATTGGGTTACAAGAGGTTTAGCTTAATCTGTGGTGAGTGATGACTGTAGGCAGGGAGGGTGTGGCTGGGGAAGGTGGGTCATTGGAGACATGCATTTGGAGGGTATGTTTTGTGAGCAGAGTCTCGTCTCTCTCTGCTTCCTGATGCCGTGCTTATAGCTGCTTTTCTCTGTCACACACCTCTGTCATGATTTCCTGCCTCACCTCGGCCCTGAGGAATGATGTCGGCCATCTATAGACTGAGACTTCTGAAACCAAGGAGCCCACAGATAAACACTTCCTCCTCTAATTGTTTTTGTCAGGTCTTTTCGGTCATAGCAGTGAAAAAACTGATAAAACAATAACTAAATTTATAATTTAAAATTCAAATTTGGGATTCATGTTAGTCGTAGGAATAACTTAAGAAACAACAGGGTAAGCTTTTGAGGAAGCGAGGGGACAACAATAAAGGTACAAAAGATGGGGGTGAGTGGACTGTTAAGGAATAGGAAAAGAAATAGAGGCAGTTTAGCAATGCCTACTCAAGAGCTTTTAGCTCTTGAAAAACATTGAGAATAGTAAGGATTGACAAGGGAAAGAAGAAAGGAGGTTGTATGTACCGGGGTAACCTGGAAGTTTTGTATATGGAGATCAGAAGGGAAGGGGCACTTTTGTGATGGGCACAGCATGAGCTGTGTTTTGATGGCATCTGACCCACCAAGCCAGCCTCACCTACTCAGGTAGGACCCCCTCCTACCTCTTCCCTCATACTCATTTGCTTATTCTTGATTCCATCTCCCCCGCATCTAAGAGCTGACTTGATGAACTTAGCTTTGATTTCATCTGATTATCAAAGATTTGTTACTCCAATGTGTTTAACACAATACTTGGATTTTGGCTTAAATGGAACAACTCATGTGTAGAGTTCAGCAATGATTGTAACTCACAGTAAGCACAGATAATATTATTACTCTTTTGAACTTAAGCTTTGTTTGTTTGTTTTATCTCACATTTCCTTATTGCCTTAGAAGGACTTTCTTTCCAACCCCAAGAATCATCTAGATTATACATGAGAAGTTTGGGACAGAGAGAGGCTAGTCTTGCAAGGTAAGGTGAAGAATGTATCCTGATGCTATGTGTGAACATGCCCTCATTCTTTGTTTTCAGTTGCATCCACAATAACTAGCATGTGAAAGGCCATTGTTAAAAGAAATGAGTTGCAAGAGTGAATCCATGCATGACTGAATAAAGTGAATGGATAAAGTCAAATCAAGTGGCCTTAAGATGTTCCTGTTGAGATTAGGTTCAAGAGCCAGGCAGCTCTAAGGACAAATCTCATCTCTGATTTACTTCAAGTTAATTTCCAAACACCTTTAACCCATTCTCTCCTGCAGAAAGGCCCAATGTGAGCTTGATTACAGTAAAGCACATAAAATATTTGACATGGTGTGTGGTCCATCATAAATCCTAGGTACCATCTTTATCATTGAACAGTAGAATGGCCTTCAATTCTGAAAGGCTACTGAACTCCAAAACAAATTCATATGTCCATATGAACTACCCAAAAGATAACTGTTTGCCCAGCTGGAACTATATATTTTTTACAATGGCTGAGCAGAAAGCAACCTACAGAAGAATTCTAAGAGACAGACCTAAGCTGAGATGCTCGTTTTTAACATTTGTGTTTGCATATTTAGGGAATACAAGATAATGTTTTGATATATATATTATATATATATAATATATATACACTCATTCATCTTACCTAAATACAACTGTACCCTTTGACATCCATATTCCCACTTCCTCTCTTTTCCTGTGCATGGTAAGCACTGTTCTACTCTGTTCTATGTGTTTGTCTCTTTCAGATTCCACACATTCAGTGCAGTATTTTTCTTTCTGTGTTTGGTCCATTTTACTTAGTATAATATTGTACAGGTTCATGCATGCTGTCACATACAACAGAATCTTCATTCTAGAAAGGATGAAGGATATTCAATTTTCTACACACACACACACACACACACACACACACACACGTCCCACAATTTCTTCCTTCATGCACACCCAGGTTGTTTCCATATCTTGTTGTGAATAATGCCACAATGAACATGATATGGATAGCTCTCTAAGGTTTTTATTTCATTTATTGTTGTGTGATATGGTAGTTACATTTTTAAACATTTTTAGAAATCTCCATACCATTATCCATAATGAGAGCACCAATTTAACATCCCAAACCTTGAACAAATGTTCTCTTTTCTCCCTACCCTCACCAAAACTTGCAATCCTTCCATGTTTATTAATGTCCCCCTAAACGGTATGAACATGTATTTTTCTGAATGATTGGTGATGTTCAGCACCTTTTCATATACCTGTTGGACCATTCTATGTCCTCTTTAGAAAAATATCTTCTCATGTCCATTGTCCACCTTTTAAATTTTTTTGTTTTGGTTTTATGGTGCTTTTGTTTACTTTTGCATTTTGTTTGTTGTTTTTGCTATAAATGGTTTGCAAATATTTTCTCCCAATCTGCAGGCCGGCTGCCTTTGCATTTAGTTGATGCTCTTTTAATGCCTGCGAGGCTTCCTTGTTTAAATCAGTCCACACAGTTCCTTCTGATTAGAGTTGCCTTCCTGTCAAATTTCTTTAGAGCACATACTACCTGAAAATGGATTGGTTGTCTTATAATCATTGCATTCTTTCATCTTTCCAGATGTGGGTTGGTGATTTTTTTTCTTTTTCATCTCCTAATTCTCAGTGTGGAAAGACATCTTATCTTATGCTAGATGCAGCTAAACTAATCCATCTACTTTAATCCCAGATTTTGCCACATCTAAGATGTCTTTGAGGGACTTGGAATAATCGTGTCTTTGTTCTTATCATTCTTGGGCAAATCACATTTCCAGAATTGTAGCCAGCTCTTCAACCTGGTCATGTTCCCGCCTCTGAATTCTGCTTCTCCTCCCTGCTTTGCTTTAGATAAGGTTCCTATCCCATACATCTGAGGAGAAGTTGAAAGCTTAGTGTGTAGGTAGCAGTTTCCAGTACAATCATAACCTGATTTCATCTGTATATTTACTTGGCATTTTTTTAATTGTGTTCTTCAATTTTAAGTGAATTTGAATGACTGTCATTTCATAAAGCATAATTTATTCCCTTAAAATAATATTACCCTTGAACTTAAATGAATGAAATTCTCATCCTTCCTCTACACATTCATTTATTTTTTTCTTCTTTTTTGATTAGTGCATTATAGTTATGTATAATATTGGGATTTGTTTTGACATAATCATACAAGCATAGAGTATAATTTGCTCCAACTCGGTTCCCAGTATTTCCCTGTTTCCTCCCCTCCTCCCTCCCCCTTTCCTTTCCTCTGATCTATTTATCTGTATTCTGGTTACTTATAGTTTTTTAATTAGTGCATTATAAATATGTGTAAAGGTGAGATTCACCACAATATATTCATATATGTCCATAGGATAATTTGATCAGCGTCAGTCCCCTCTTCCTCCCTTTTCCTCATCCCTCCTCCTTCCTTCCCCCAAATTCCCTTCCTCTACTCCACTGATCTCTCTTCTGTTTTTATAGAATCTCTTCCCCCACCCCACCTCCCTTATTTTGGTCTAATTTCTGCATATGAGAGAAAACATTTGACCCTTGACTTTCTGGATTTGGCTTATTTTACTTAGCATGTTGTTCTCCAGTTCCATCCATTTACTAGTAAATGCCATAATTTCATTCTTCTTTATGGCTGAGTGAAAAACTCCATTGTGTATATATACCACATTTTCTTTATTTATTCTTCGGTTGATGGGCATCTGGACTGATTCCATGACTTGGCTATTGTGAGTTGCTCTGCTATAAACAGTAATGTCACTTTTGATTTTAGATTTTTGGATGTTCACCAAGAAGTGGTATAGCTGAGTCAAATACTGGTTCCATTTCTAGCTTTTTTAAGGAATCACTATACTGCTTTCCAGAGTGGTTGTACTAATTTGTAGTCCCACCAGCAATGTATGTGTGTAATTTATTCCCTACATCCTCACCAACATTTATCATTATTTTATATGTTCATTTCTAAATATTACTGATATAGCTTAATAAGTCTTGAGAATACACATGAATTAAAATAAAATCATAGCATTTCAATATTTAAGCAATTTATATTTTATTTAATCTACTTATTTAAGAAAAAAGTCTCTATAAAATTATATACAATGGACAGCAGAGTCAAAGTAGTTAACTTGTCAAATGCCAAACTGCTGGGTCAAGACAAATTGTTTGCTGGTCCTATGAATGCACAATTGGGCTATAGGGCGATCGATCAGGCTGATACTCAATGGAAAATATATGATTTTAGTTTGAATTTAAGTTGAGAAATATTTCTTCTTGCCAAAATTACTCCTCACCATAGCAATGGAGATACCACCAGTTGAGATAACCCTCATTCCATTGGAAGACAGAGCTGGTAGATTGGACATACAGTGAACATTTTCTGGACTGACACAGCAATAGGAGTAAATATTTTTCAGAGATTGTTAAATGCTGCAAAATTCCACAGATACCATTTTATAATGATCATCCTTAAAATCAATCTTGTGCAAGTTCATAAGCAGAATCTAAGGATAAAGCCTTTTTAACAATATCTAATGATATAATAACAAATAGGTATCAAGCATTTATGAAACCCTGGGAACTGTGTGTTGATCTTTGTGTTTATTACATTTATGAAGTCCTGGGAACTGTGTGCTGATCTTTGTGTTTATTATCTCTTAAATATTCACAATATTGCTAAGGGGTAGTAATGAAGAAGTAGGTAAAATAAAAGGAAACAGAGCCATAGTGGTTCCAAAATTTAACCAAAGTGACACAGTCAGTAGGTGTCAGGGCTGGGATTTAAGCTCAGTTGTAACCCAAAGCCATTGGCTGACTCTTTTGCCACATTATGCAGGAAATAACATCCCAGAACAGTTTATACAGCATAACAGTAGAATGGGACACAGAATAAAATCACAAAACAGGAAAGAAGATACCTGTCAACAGCAGAAGAGAAAGTATGTGCTGTGGATTCAAGTTAGCCACAAATTCTTAGCTTTTTGTCTCTTGAGAAGTGGAGCCACTTACCCTTCTTTTATTCTGGGCTGGCATATGACTTGCTCTGACTGAAGAATTGTGGCAAAAGAACTGGCCTGGGACTTCTGGTCCTGATCTTGAAAAGATGGGGAGCATCTTCCCTCCCTGGTTAGGAAGACAGCTGCCATACTCGAAAAAACAATTGGGTTTAGATCAGTGGTTCCCCATCTGGGCAAGCTTGCCTCAGAGAGTATTTTGGCGATATCTGGAGACAGTCTTGGTTGCCACAACTTGTAGGGAGGAGCTGGCACATCTAGCAGGTGGAGGCCAGAAAGCTACTAAACATCCTTAGGATGCACAAGATACCTCTCTGCTACACTGTTCCATAAAGAATTATCTGGTTCAAAATGTCAGTTGAGGAAATGCAGCTTAGACTATGAATGGTGAGAAAGTGAACATAGGGAGAGAAAGGAGCCATGGGAAGGGCCACTGAGACATCAGACATGTAAGTCGAGGTCTCACTGGACCTTTCATCCCAGCCCAAGTGTTGGTTAAGTGCACTGAATAAGTGAATGACCTCAGCACATACAAACTGGAGCAATAGAACAACCAGCTGAAACCTAACCAAATTCTCACACTGCCAAGGTTTGGAAAATACTACATTTACGCCACTGAGTTTTGGCTGAATCACTAGCTTTGAAGCCAGATTTGGATTACTATTTATTTATCAGAAGGGGTTTATACACTGAAAGGCAATTACACAATATCTCCAAACTATGGCATAATAATATGGCTAAGCTTTTGGTATTAATATAATTTGTAGTACTCGTCTGAACTTGGACTTATTCCTTCCCATCAAACTGTTTGCTTTCTATGTGATGTAACAAACAAACTAATTACCCTGAAGATCTTATTGATTACCATTTGGAATTCTTCAAATGTGTGCTCCCAACACATATTTCTCCCATTACTTTCTGAGAAGTGGATTTTTCAAATCAGATTCAGGTTCTTATATTTAATCCTCTTAAATGCCTTGTTTTACCCATCTTATTTTGAACAGATTTTTCATTTATTTTTTTGATATTTTCAAATATGTTCTAGTCTGTAAACCTCTTGACAGTTGAAGCTTTGATAAGCCTACCTTAGATTTGATTTAAAAGTTTGGAAGACATCATGGCTATAGACAATACCTTGTTGCATGCTTTTAAAATTGCCAGGTCCCTGGACAGACCTTTAGGGATATACCATGTGTCATGCACAGTCATTGTGGAGGAATCATAGCTTTCCCAGGCACAGGGGCAGCAGTTTATAGAAATGAAGCGAAGGGGGAAGCATTAGAAATAGGTTGCCCTCCTGTGAATCAATGTAAAATAAACAAACAAGCATGAAAATATTAATGTGAGAATGTTAGGATGATGTTGCATTGGTCAACAGCAGGCTTCTGGCATGCTTGAGCTAATCATAATTGTTTTGGTAATAATGAATAATATAAAGCTGCAGTGGTCGCGCCCCTTGGGTGGATGCAAAGCCGCCAGTCCCCAGCTGTCAGAGCAGCGCTCTGTCTGCGTGAATCGGCCCCCGTGTCATCTCAGCACAGCAGGCAGCAGACAGGCGCTGGGTTTGCCCTGCAGTCCAGCCCTTACCTGGGCTCTCCAGCTGCCTACCACCATCCAACCTCATGAGGTTCCTTCCTGGGCAGTCAGTGCACGCCTGCAGTGAAAGCAACGGGGGATGACAGCTCCCCCACCCTTTGGCTGCAGCTAGCCAGCCATTGGTCCATTTGTCAGCCTGTCCTCGCCAGCCATTGGCTGAGCCCTAGCCCGCCAAATTCTACTTCTCAACAATTGGCCAGATTGTCCTCTGCGCCCAAAATTCAACAACTTAAAAGAAGCTCCCCACCATGCTCTCTCTCTCTTTCTCTCTTTCTCTCTTTCTCTCTCCAGGGCAGACACTATTCGTCTGCCTACTAAAATCTCTTGTATGAGTTCCCACATCCAGAGTGGTTTTTCTGGGCAATTTTTCACTTTTCAATGAAACAATTCTACTTAAGATCGAGTCACATCATATTCAGTTAACCTATGTAAATTCGGTTGTGCTTGCTTGGTCTATAGTGGGAAAGGAAAGATAAACAATGACTTCAGTAGTACGTAATGCCACCCGCTATTCCATGCATTAGTGTACAGCCAGTAGTAATCTTGACATGGAGACCCAGATCTGTTCTCTCAAGAGCAGATTCCTTGTGCCTCTGACAGCACAGATTTCTCACTTCCCTGGGTGTGGTTATGACATTTAAGGACAGATATGATTACATGAATGGTATGAATCTACATCGTGCACAACCATAGAAATGAGAAGTTGTACCGCATTCGTGTACAATGAATCAAAATGCAGTTTGTAAAATTAAAAATAAGTAACTTAAAAAAGATAAAAAGGGACTGGGAATGTAAAAATAAATCGATATTCACATATACCTAGGAGATACCGTTTTGAAGAAAAAAAACACATTTAAGGATACATGTTGTTACTTCACCTCTAGTGCAAGGCAATTTAAAAAATACTTTTATACTGCTTTTTAAATGGAAAAAGAGAAAAAAGTTTCCAAGGCAGGAAACATGTTATGTTAAACTTCAACAAAACTATTTCCTAAACATGGGATTTTTTTAACAGGATTTTGAAGGGCAATTTTGACTATCTTTCATCTTCATTTTGAAATCACCGTGCATTTTGACAATGTTGTGACCCCATGGTGCTGTACACTCACAGCTACTATTGTGGTTACTTAACCAAAATAGATAGAGATGTATAGATTCAGTCAGTGAACGGGCAATTTTGAATATCTACTTACATGCTCATTCAGCCTCATAGAAATCACATTTTGTTATATAGAATCCCATGTTGTGCGACAGTGAAATTGATTGAGAGGATTTACACCCATGCCTGGGGAGACTAGTAAGAAAAGTCTGACAAAGCATTGTGTGGCACATTTTTGTGTTGTATTGGGCTGAAACCTCTTGGAGATATGGGCCCTGCTGCTATTATGGTCTTGTTATTAGTCTCCCATCTCTCTTCCTTCTCTTTGTCTTCCTATACTTAAAAATGCCTAAAGTTCTTCTTTATAAATGTAAATAGCATGTTTGGCAAATGTATATACAAAAAGGAGAGTAATGTAATGCACTCCCCTATATCCACCAACTGATTTAATGTTTTATTGTTTTGGCACATTTCATTCAGAACTATTTTGAGAACATAATACTTGACACAAAAGACTGAAGTCCTGCCTTCCTTGTCCTTCCCATCCCTGTCTATGCAGAGGTAATCATTATTGCAAAAGTGGTGAACATCCTTTGTCTATATGATTTCAATATTTTCAGTACATATGCAGGTGTCCCTAAACTATATTTTGCAAGTTTGTTTTTTAATACAGACCTGGTTATGCCACTGTTTCATGTTCTATTTCATTTTTTAGCCACTCAACATTGTTTCAATATTTGTCCTTGGTACACATTTATTCACAGACATGACACTGCTTCTTATTCTATTTCATTTTTCAGCCACTTATCAATTGTTTCAATATTTATCCCTGGTACACGTTTATTTTGTCAATTTATTTTAACTGCTACATGAAATTTTATTGAATACAAAAAGTCATCATTCGTCTATCTGCCCTCTGTTTGACTTTCTGGGTTGTTGTGATAAGCACCTCTAGTGACCATCTTTGCAAACTCCCCCATTAGTACTTGGGAAAGAGCACACACTTGTTGTGCCATAACTACGCACAGCTTCTGCCTGGTCTGCTACATGCATTCCCATCTGGGTACACCAATTTATCATTTCTTCAGCAGCAAGTGACTGTTGGTCTTTTATCACATCATCTCCTTCAGTTATCACAGTAGATCTCTAATGTCGGCCTATCTGCTGGGTGTGAAGCATTATCCCCTTCTTGTTTAATTTGCATTCCCTGATTACCAGCGCTGCAGAGCATCTTTTCATATAGAGCTAGCAATTCAGTTCAGGTTTTCTCCTCTGAATAGCTTGTTTGTTTCTAAATTCTTTCACTTTATTGATTTGGTAAGGGTTCTTTATATAGCCTGAGTATGAATTATATTAGTCATTGTTCTGACCTGCAATCAGAAGAAGATACTCTAGCCAGTTTAAGCAAAGAAGTTCTATATGAAAAGGATATTGGGCAGCAATAGAATCTCAGGAAGGACTGAGAAGTCAGACTCAGAGGCCCTGTGGTTCTCCCAAATCACACTGCAGGTTTGTCCCAGCAGAGACCCGACTCCTGCACGGCTGGGCCCCAAGCCCTGCATGCACCACTAATGAACCTAGAGACTGAAGCCTGGGAACACTGCTTGTGGTCGCCTGAAGCCAGGAGCTTTGTTCCTAATCAAAGTCCTGCCCAAGTGGATCTGATTATTTAAAAGTAGGCCCCCTGTCTTTGCCCTCCCTGGTGCTGCCTCAGGGAAGCAGAATTCACACAGCGTGGAATTCTCCCAACATCAGGAAAGGTGTGCCAAACATGCCAGGTATGATTAATGTCCACTTCACTAATCATTTGCTGCCTATAAGTGATGCAAATATCCATTCATGCCAGTGGCTCATCTTTTAACTCTGTTTTATGATCTGTCTCTGCTGTGCGAAAATGTACACTGAGATTCTGTCAGATATACTCATCTTTTCCTTCCTATCTTACTATTTGTGTGATTTACTTATGAGATCTTTCTCCATGCTAAAGTCCTGGTATCATTCTCCTAAATGTTCTTCAAAAAATATATGTTTTAAAATACATATACATATATATGTGTATATATATATATGTTTTACTTTTCACATTTGTATTTTTAATACATCAGGAAATGGCTTTTGTATCTCTTGGGGCAAAGAGATTGGCCCTGTCCCCCCACGTGTTGACCCAATTACCCTGAAGCATACACTGAATGGCGCTGGTTTTCTACACATCTCACAGCTGTCTCATGCACCAACATATCTTACCTAATAAGTCTCTGCCAGGACTTGGCATTGTGTTCCATTTGTCTACTGGACTTCTTTAGCATCAGCACTACCTGGGTTCAATGACTAGGGTTTTATAATGCTATCTATGGCACGTGTCCCCTTATTATTATTGTTCTTATTTTGGTGATTCTCGTTTCCTCAATATAAATTTTCTTAGCTTGACAACCAATTATATGATTTTGATAGCAATTTTACGCATTAATTTATTGCTTTTTATTTCATAAATATGTTTTTATTAAATTTTAATTGTTTTTTTTTTCTTGTGCATCAGTGTGTCTTTGATTTGGGCATACTAACATCATATCAGGTAAACTTGCTCAGTCTTTTATTCGTTTTATCTACCATTAGATTCTTTTGATTTTTTTTATATATTACTATTTCTCTACAAATAAAGTTTGCTTCATATTTGGTTTTCCACTTTTTTTTTTTTTTTTTTTTTTGGTGCTGGGGGGGATTGAACCCAGGGGCACTCGACCACTGATCCACATCCCCAGCCCTATTTTGTATTTTATTTAGAGACAGGGTCTCACTGAGTTGCTTAGGGCCTCACTAAATTGCTGAGGCTGGCTTTGAACTCGCGATCCTCCTGCCTCAGCCTCCCAAGTGCTGGGATTACAGGCATGCGCCACCGCGCCCAGCTGGTTTTCCATTTTTAAACTATTCATTTTTCTTGTCAACTTTTTAACATTTCATGATGAAGCACAGTGCATGGTTGAGCATCTTCATGCATACCAGTTATCAAATTAGGAAATTCTATTCTATTACCAATAATCAATATTGAAGTTAATCCAAAGATTTCTGTCCTTTTAGATGATTATATATAAATATATATAAATTGTAAATATATAAATATAGAATAAAAAGGATGAAATATATGTATTTCATTCTTATAAATTGTTTCAAAAAATTCTTGCATTTTAATATAAACCCTAATTTGTCAGGATATGTTTATATTTTGTGAATAGACAGAGAAAATACAAGTTCTCTAGGACCTGAAACTTGTACAGTTTGGGAGCTCTCTTTAGGAAAAGATTCCAAAAGTAAAAATCAAATATGGCAATGTGAGAAGGAACTCTGATCAAAGCTCTCCCCTTCCAAGTGAAGGAATCCAAGCCTTGATTTTCACTCTCCTCATGGTAAATCCACCTGTCTATATGTAGCAACAACTGAGTTATGTTTGCCAAATCTTCATTTGAGGCTTTATTTTTGGTTAAAATAAGGAAATTGGCCTATAATTTGCTCACTCACATTTTCTTTGGTTTTTGTACTACGGTTATGCTTTCATCATAAAATAAGTCAGATCACTTTTCATCTTTTTTTTTTATCTCTAGAGGAATTTGAATAAGACCAAATTCTTGAAGTCTTCACTCTAGAGCTGGGACTATTGCTGATCCAATTATTAAAATAATCTTAGACTGCAATGACAGGTAGAGGAGGGCAGGAGAGGAAGGCAAGAGGGTTAGGAAGAGCATTGTATTTCAAGGCTAAGGCTTATCTGAGCTCCAACTTGAACAAGTAATGAAATGGATGTATTTTACCCTCTCCCTTCATCTGTTGTCTATATCAATGGATTCATAACTCAGGAAGGGACAATAAGCATGTCATTTATCATCCTCTCCTTTCCCCAAACACTTGAGGACCTCTGAGCATGAGCCATAGTCAACATACTGAAGTGTGGACATCATTGAACAACCTGCATTAAATATAGGAGCATCCAGCCTCTGCAAGCAGCCAGCCAGCCAAAAACTTACTGAATACCTCCAACACATACAGAGACACTCAAGGCAGCTATTGACTAAACAGGTGCTGTCCTGGACCTCAGGAAACAAAGCTGAATCCAAGACTGAAGGCTGACTTCTGCCCTTGGTTTTTTAATATTATTATAATACTTGTAACATCCCACTTAACTTGTCACTGAGGAATATATTATTCTTCACTAAGAATAGCCCAGATCAACATATATTTCCAGTGTCAATACTACAATTATTTCATTAAATTATTTGATAGGAATATTTCTAAATTATTTTTTTTACCTCTCTTGTTTCCTTATTCAAAACAGTATCCTTTCTTCTGGGTTCTGAAGGTATATTACATTTATGCCTGAATATCTTATATAACAAGGGCTGAAGGAACCACTTTCTCAAGGACAGGGTCCCTTGACAGTGTCTGCCTCATGAGTCTGAAGTCAAGCAGGGGCTGACAACAGACATCTCTTGGCACCTGAGTTGCAGGTTTGCAGGAGTTAGGGATGGAGTCAAACCCATGACAAGCTATTGCCTATGTAAGTCACAATTATGGTGGAAAGGAATTAGGTGTCTCCCTAATAATAATACCATTCTTAAAAAAAATCATGACCTTTCCAGGAAGAGGCAAAGATGAATTTTTTTTTATTGATTCAGAAAAAGTGAAGGAAAGAGGTTGCCTGAAAGTTTTTCAGTCCTGTTAAGTGCATTGTTTTATACAATTTATTCTATAGGATTCTCCCTACATCTTTATAATACAGATTCTACATTGGGCATCCTTGAGAGAATTCCTCATCTTTGCCACCAATCTTCAAATAATCACTAATACTCATTTGAAATATGAATTATGAAGATTGCATTAATACATCAATTTGATCAATATTATTATAAAGTATTTATCTGTTGACTTTTATATAGCAATTTATTACTGCCAGGCCCACAGATGTACAGATTGAGTCCAGAGTTGAACAAATGAGTGACAGGAACACAACTATTTATTCACGCAGCCACCTTTTTTGAATATCCATTATATTCCAGGCAGGGGAAATGTAGATAAGGCAAAATAAGCAAGGTCCCTGACAGGCTTATTACATATGTGGTTTATATCATTCTGGAAAAGGAAGGGGCTATTTAAAATAATCTCATGGAAACTATAGCGCAAGTCCTGATAGGCAGAACATGCAGTTTTATGAGAAAGAAACAGGGATGGTGGATCCATATTTGGACAGAGGAGGATAAGAGCTCTCCAGGCGAGTGGCATATCAGCTGAGAGTTTGGCCAGACACAGCAGTGGAGGAGAGAGAAAGCACAAAGGATATCTGTGCAGGGGCCTTCATTCTGGAAGAGAGGAAGCCAGAATATGTGTAAGAGGGACCTACCACAGACCAAACGGAGAAAAGATGGAAAGGCAGATTATTTAGAACTTCTAGATCTCATTAAACGATTTAGAAGAGATTGTAAGTCACAAACCTGTGCCCCTCATTTTTAGACTCAACTGCTTCTTTCGGAGGGCTGATCTATGTCAGGTCTTTAATAAATGATTTTTTAAATATCATAAAGCTAGAAAATACCGGTCCTTCTTCCACATTCTCCTCGCTTTCCATTAAGTAAAGTAAAACTGACCTGTAACTGAAAATGGTCTAAGGTACATTTTCACTTACTAAAGGAATATCTCATTTGTGCAATCCAGACCCAAAGCATAAAATATCTACTTCTTCCAAGCAATTGTCTGTCCACTGTATGCCAAACTACCTTACTGTAATTCCAATTTGAGTATATGGTACAAATGGCAATGATAAAGTGTATTTAACAAAATGCCAAATAAAGAGTCATTATATAACAACTTGATGTCATCAGGAATCTTGATCTTATTATCATCCAGTTTAATACACAATGTAAACAAAGAGTAGGATATCTAGCATTTCTAACAATTGCAGGTGATGTGAGGACTGCTTTGCTCGTAATATGCCAATGTTCCAGAATAAACTTTGTTGACTTGCAGAATGAGAACAAAGAATTCATCTGGGAAAAGAATGTTTGATTGATTTTGCAACAAAGGGCTGAGGGTCCTAGGAGGAGAAAGTGAAGTGATGGTCAGTGGCCATGAGAGGACCTAAGCAAATTTAGTAAAATACCTTTGACAGGATGAATGACCCACTTTAGGGGTCAACAATAGCCCACTCTAGGGCTATTGTTGCCACTAGGACAGAACGAGGGACAGAAGGCAATGTCCTCTGATGAACCAGTGTCCAAGCAACAGAGTCAAGCAGTTGGC
>JAJEJO010000333.1:73572-162442 GCA_020662805.1 Glaucomys volans | reverse complement strand
GAAAAGAAAAAAGGGAAGGGAAGGGAAGGGAAGGGAAAGGAAAGGAAAGGAAAGGAAAGGAAAGGAAAGGAAAGGAAAGGAAAGGAAAGGAAAGGAAAGGAAAGGAAAGGAAAGGAAAAAAAACTCTATCATAAATCTTCTTCTCTGTTATTGGCGCCTAAGAAGGGTGAAGTGAGAGAAGAATGATATCATTTTCAACTGCAGACAAAGAACACCAGATCTTGAAGGATCATCAAAATACCTGTTCAGGTGTCTCCTCCTACAGGTAGGGGGATATGAAGGAGGCAGGACTAGCTCAAGGCCCACAGCCACTGAGTGGCAGTCAGAATCAGACCTCCAGTCTTTGCCAAACTTGGATGCTCTTCATTGCACTTAGGCTTCTTGATCTCACCATCTCCCACAGTTCAGGGAACATCATCTGCAATTGGCCTTGAAAGTTCTCTCTCCCTTATTATTTCTCCACCTTCATCTCTAGTCCCCATACCCATTCCTATCTTTTTTTTTTTTTTGGAATCAGAGATTGAACTCAGGGACACTCGGCCACTGAGCCACATCCCCAGTCCTATTTTGTATTTTATTTAGAGACGGGGTCTCACTGAGTTGCTTAGGGCCTCGCTAAGTTGCTGAGGCTGGCTTTGAACTCGCGATCCTCCTGACTCAGCCTCCCGAGTCGCTTAGATTACAGGTGTGTGCCACTGCGCCCGGTTCCCACTCCTATCTTTTGACTTTGTCATTCTATTTGGTTTTTTTTCTTTTATTTATTCGTGGAATAAGAATACTTGAACATCTTTTATGTTTTGTAATCAGAATCAGTTTTTAGCAAAATGATGAGGTGATATCAGATGGAGAGGAAAGGAGCCCTTGAGGAAAAATCCACAGTAAGGTAGGAGATAATATTCTCACTGAGAGGTTCTAGTCATTTATCCTACATGACATGCACATTGGAACATGTCCCAACTCTACATTAAGTATCTGATAATGCCATCATCTATGCCTCTGATGGGAGGATTTCTGGCAATCCCTTACCCTTCAGAGGCTAGAGTTCACTCTAACTTAGAATGAAGTTTGAGAAATAATCACTGGTTTACAGACATTTTGTTAGACTTACATTTGGTCTGTTAATAGTGTCACCATTTTTTTAAAAACCACAAAACAGATTAAAATTGAGAACTTTGACTCAGCTTGGCTCCTGATCTTATTTTTGTGTGTGTCACGGGGCGGGGGAGGTGCTGGGGATTGAACTCAGGGACACTCAGCCACTGAGCCACATCCCCAGCCCTATTTTGTATTTTATTTAGAGACAGGGTCTCACTGAGTTGCTTAGGGCCTCGCTAAGTTGCTGAGGCTGGCTTTGAACTCGCGATCCTCCTGCCTCAGCCTCCCAAACTGCTGGGATTATAGACAGGTACCACTGCACCTGACTGGCTCCTGATTTCTTCATCGCTCAGGTGGCACCAAGGATAACTCTGAGACATCCTAGGGACCCATGTGAAATGGCTTTAAAATCCTGAGGGAGATGTTCCTGTGAGCTGCTCAGCTGTGACACTTTATGGTCTGTGACTAATTCTCACTTTACCAGGGAAAACCAATATTAAAATCTAAGCTGGGAAGAAAACTAGCATAGTCACCCACCTACCAGGTGTTAGGTACTGCCAGCTTCTTAGAAGCTTTACCAAATTGAATACTCATGGCTGCCATGCGAGGAAAGCTCTGTACTCCCATTTCACCAACAAAATAACTGTGAGTCAGAGGGGTTGGTCAGATTAAATGGCTTTCAGATCAAGAGATTAGGAAGTGCCTGGGCCAGGATTTGAACCTAGTTCTTGCTGACTATAAAAGCCCCTGCTCATTCTACCATTAGGAAGTTGAGTGATTGAGCTAAGAAGTTAGGTGTGGTGTTAGGCATGCTTGCCCTATTCCTTTTAGCTACACAGAACTTTGAACTGCTGCACCAGAGGAGACAGACTAGACCCTCTACTTTCTCTCCACTTGAAATAAGTCTGAAGTGGTTTACTAAACCCCTGAGTGATCTCAGCCCTTATGTGTATTCATTCCATTTCATCCCAATTTCCAAATTTCAGTTGCTCTTTCCATGTTCACAGAGGACACAGAGGTATAACAAATATCTACCTTTTTGAAAGGTAAATAAAGATAGTTATTGAGCACCATCTGTACGCCAAAGCCTGAGTTTACATATTGCATTATTTCATTGTATCTTTGACCATGCTGCAAAGTAGAAATTTAAATACACAGGTCATGGACAAAACCAAAAACAAAAACAAATGGTGACTTAGCTAGGAAGATGTAGCTATGAATGAGTGAATCTGGGATTTCAAATCCAGGCCATCTGGCTCTAAGCCTAATCCTCTTTTCATTTTTCCATACTGCCTCCCTAATGGTTCCCTGTCTGAACTAAATCACATTTCAGCTGCTCTTTCATCCTACCCTGTTTAAGGTTTGTATATTTAACCAGATTTCAAAAATAATTATAATAGTTGACTGAATTTTCAAAGAAATGTGTATTCCATTCTGACATCTTTACTCTCTTGTTATTTTTGAATGCTGTTAAATGAACTGCCAGTTTACTCTGAAATTCCCCTATCATGAGATAATGATCACTGGTGCAGGGTTCAAGCCCAGTGACAAAGTGGAAAGATTAATGCATGCGTGCTAATTATCCAGCATGGATGTCCCAAGTGCTCCATCATGTCACTGAAAAAAAAAATGGTTTCATTTTAATAGACAAAGCTCTTTCAGGTGAGCCCCATACTACTCACTGGAAAATTACTACCAGAAGATTTAAAAATGTCACAAACCTAGGCAACTGGAATGATCACTCAGCTATAATGTGGCTACAGTGAGTCCACGCTGAGACAGAAGAAGTAATCATAAGCATGAAGTGTTCTGATCTCACATCTGTTCCTCATTCATTCACAGTTCACCAAGAATTTCCTTCTTTAATCAAATAGTTAATGGTCCAACATCTTCTAGGCATTATGCTAGGCACTGGAAATGCAAAGAAGCACAAAGTCTCCAATCTCAAGGAGCACATTGTCTAGTTGAGGGAACAAAGATACAGGTAACCATAATCCTATGCCATCTGAACATCCTGAACAAATGTGAAGGCATCAGAGACTTCCTGATGATGTGACAGATTATGAAGTTTGAGGAATGGAAGGATGGAGGGTAAGACTCCAGTGGTAGAACTGGGCTGGATGGTGAAGGAAGAGTATTATTGAGCCTTACAGAAAATATGGGAAGGGATTATAAGACAGAAGGGCTCGCATAAGCAGGAAGGAGCTGAGAAGAACATAGGTGATCAGAGAATAATCATCATCATCATCTCAGATGACTAATACATCCATTTTGAGACTGAAAGAGATGGAAGATAAATCCAAGGGGTAGCGTTGATACTAGATCGTGAGGATGCTTGAATGCCCAGCTAAAGGCCTCAAATTTATTGTATAAATGTTTGGAGGCTAGCTTCCTTTCTGATCAAGTGTCCCTGTGGTCACCTGCGGGAGGTGGGCGAAGGTCAGAAGGACTCTGGACAGCTGTTTAGAGCTCAAACCAATCACACTGCTTGTGAGCCAGCATCATATATTAGAGGGGGGAGAGAAAGACATGATGTTCTCTCCATTTCAATTTTCATTTGCACTAAAATGGATGGCCTTTTTACACACTATCAATAATGCCTGTGCTGGAGGAGCTTTTAATAGGACGAACATCCATCATTCTAAGGTTACTCTTTCCCCAAAAGCATGAGAGCAGTCTGTTGGTAAAATGGAAAATCCTTGTACACAAGGCTGCCCTGCTGCCTTTTCTTCCAGGTGGCACCCACTGATAGGAGAGACGGGCAGCAATTGGGGACAAATAATAATAACAATAATTTTGCTCAATTTCCTTCCCTCTGAGAAGGTTGTTGCTGGGACAAGAGTCACTGATCAGGATTCCAGCTCCAATCTCACCACCAAGTAATTGTGTCATTTTGGAGTAAATTATTTCCACTCCCCAAATCTATACCTATGTATCTTCAATAATAGGACTAGATTATGGATTCTCAATTTTCTCCCCTTATCACAAAATCCTAGGAAATCCTGATACAACATCAAATAATATCAGAAGAGAAAATGGTTTTACAGAAGTCCCTGATACACTATATCCATAAAACATCGAACAGCTCTTAACCAATACCGACATATCAGTTGTGTTCTGATTGTCTTATCTCTCAGATTGGAAAGTACCTTTTAGCATTACCACCCACTCTGGCACAGTAATGAACTGCGAATCACTCATTTTAATTCAACTAACACAATGTGGATGGGCTGAAAGACCAAACCAAAAAATATATTTGGTGCACTGACATGCATTATTAATAAGGTTTTTAATTCCAATTCCCAGTTATTCCACTGGGTGGAGACGATGGTATAGAGAAGTTGCTCTGAACAGGATCATCTAATAGTGCAATCATGCAACAAATGCATTGGGTTCGAATTCAATGCATTTCCATTTTGTCAGCACTTAGAAACCACCTGGTATATGCTAGAACCTGTGGGAAGTCTTGATGGACATTGGGAGGTAGCAAAAGACAACATTCCTTACTGTAGAGAGGAACCACCAAGTTCCAGAGGGCAGAACAAACAGAAGAGAAAGAGTAAATGCAAGGCTTCTGTAAGGATTCAACACACACACACACACACACACACACAAAATCATCAAGAGCAGAGTTGTGCAGGAGTACGACTGAAAATGATCCCTCTCATTTGTCAGAATTTTCCAAAGCAATGATTTCCCCTTTTCAATGGCTCATCCCACTTTGTAGCATTGCATCACAGTGATTGGTATCTTTTCCTCATTTGTTGTAAGCACTCTAAGAGAGAACCATGTTGTCTCCATTTTAAGTGTCCTCCAAGAGGCTTACCGTGCACAGACATTCAAAAACAATAGCAATTAGAATAGATGGCTAATGGGGGAAGGATGTGAATTGACTTGAACATTGAAGGATATTAAAGTGGGAATCGCGGAATGCTGTGTGGGAACTGGAGTAAGAGAGACTGAGCCAAGGAATCCATCTAGGGTTATGCTAGCTGCAAGTCAGCCTCCAGAGGAAGGGAAGAGCTGGCTGAGAAAGAGTTGGTGGATGCATGTTGAAGGTAAGGAATTTCCTTTTGACCTAGCAAAATGGGTGAAGGTTCTCCGGAAGAGGAGAGGTATATGATAAAAATCTGCCTTGGGAAGTTTTATCCTGCTGTCTTGTACATGCAGATGGTAGGAAGCAGAGGCACAAATATCAACCAGGAGGCTATTATATCCAGACTGAGAAACACTGCCTTTGATATGCAGTTTTTGATCTTCAATTTATGAAGTTTTAGTATGGGCAGAGTCTTATTTTATCTTGTTCCCTTTACTGCTCTAGCCTCATCTTTTGCTATTCTCCTTTGGCTTACCCCATTTCAGCCTTGCAGTTACCTTCAACAGATCCACTAAAACCCGAAAGCAAGACTTTTGTTCTTCACCTCTGCCTGGAAGAACTGTTCTCTGCATGGAATTCTTTCCTAGGTAACTAACTGGTTCCCCAATTCATACAGGCACCCTATGGAACATCACCTTCCCCAAACACTTTACTCACCTTACCAATCTAGCATTCTCTATCCCTTCAACCTGCTGTGTTGTTCTTTTTTCTTTCACAATCTTTATTGTTTAGCCAGGGAGGACAAAAGCTCTATAATGGAAGATTTCAGAGGTTTACCAGATCTGGGTCTTAGTTTTCTTGGCATTTCCCTCAGGTAATGTGCATTTTTCTTCCACCTAGGAGGTAGCTCTCTGGGTCTGTTGTACAGCTGTGAATCCACATTGCATTTCTGCTGTCATTCCTAAATGCCCTTTGCCTGTATGCTGAATTTGGTTCCCTTTTTTCTAGATTTATGATATATTTTTTTTAATTTCAGGCCTTATTTTTTTTTTTTTTCCCAAGAAGTGCTTTTCTTTTTTTCTTTTTTCTTTTTCTTTTTTGGAACCAGGGATTGAACTCAGGGGCACTCGGCCACTGAGCCACATCCCCAAGCCTATTTTGTATTTTATTTAGAGACAGGTCTAACTGGGTTGCTTAGCACCTAGCCCTTGCTGAGGCTGGCTTTGAACTCGGATCCTCCTGCCTCAGCCTCCTGAGCAGCTGGGATTACAGGCATGCACCACCACACCCAGCTTCATGAAGTGTATTTTATAGTCACTTTCTCTGAGTAAAAGTACAACTGCAGAGACAATGGTGAGGACAGTCTCAGCTCCTGAGTCAAGCTCTCTGACTTCGTGCCCTGTTCCCAGGAGCAATATTGAGTTCCCCTGCCCAACATCCTGGAGATGCCCATTGCAAGTCTCCTTCATGAGATCTCCTTTTTCTCCCTCCACTCCCTGTAGTAGAAGCAATCCTCCAGTATTTCCTAGAGAAAGGATTTCTAGGAAATGATGTATTAAGATGACAAAAAATATTGCTCTTCTACCAATGCATTCAATTGATATTACTGATGTTATTTTGGCTAAGTACAGTTTTAAGAATGAAATTGTCATCTTTTCTAATGTTTCCATTCAATTCTATCTTTGCCTTGAGAAATTTGAAGCCATTCACATCTCTGTTTTGTTGTATAGTATTTCCTTTCCTCTTTCTGGACATTTGCAGACCTTTGAACTTGCTTTAGCATTCTTAAATTATACAGTGATTTCCTCAATGTGAGTGGACTTTCTAACATTGTTCTGGGCCTCGACTGATCCCTTTCATGCTGGGATTTTATTCAGTTCCTTCAATACTGGATGCTCACTATAATTATTGTGTTAATGATTTCTATTCCATTTTCTCAGCTTTGATTTTCTGGGATATCTAATATCCAGATGTCTGGAACTTGATTTTCTTACATATATATTTCCTTACTCATTACACACACACCCATACACACACTCATATCTGAGTTTTTCAGGTTTTCCAGAAATGTCTTTTGAACCCCTGCCTGAAATTCATACCAAATATATTCCTTCAATTACATTTTAATTTTCTAAAGAAATTTTACTGGTTTCTTTGAATATATCTATGTATCTAAATATGTACATATGCCATATCATTATTTTTATATGCCTTCTCTTCTCTCCCTGGAATACTATCGATACGTATTTTTTAAGTTTCCCTCTCTGGTTCCTCTAATTTCCCATTTCTTTTTCCTTGTTTTGATTTCTTCCATGTTGAAAGCTTTCCTCAGTTGTTTCAGACATCAGTAGACAATGGTTGTCTGCACATCATTAAGAGTAAGCAACTGAAAGTCTGATTGGAATCTCTGAAGTTGTGGGTGAGGCTTTTTTAGTTTGAGCTTCACATTAGGATGATCTAGTGGGGCTCTTTGTTGACGAACCTTTGATGTGAACGTGGTGGGTTGTGCGCGGTGACCTCTTGTGGAAGTTGCCTCCCAGGATTCAGGAATGGTCACACTGACTGTGGACTGGCCTTCTGGTTTCATCAAGAGAGTGTAGTAGAAGTGACACTATGCCATTCCTGGGATCAGTGCTTTCTGGGCTTGGGCTTCCCTTTGAAACTGCTCCTTTGTGAAGCATTACTTAGCAACCATTCTCTGAGATTTTGAGGCAGTCCACAAAGCCAAGTGGAGAGGCCCACATGGAGAATGGAGGATCTTCACTAGGAGTCCCCGCTGCATTCCCAGGTCAGGCTTCACATGACTCCACCCATCCCAGTACCCCAATCCATGCCAGGAGGAGCTGAGGAACTTCTCAGCCCACCACAGAATTATGAGATATAAGTTGTTAGACTTCAAGACATGAGGTTTTACCAAGATTTGATAGGCAGCACTCGATGACAAAATGGTCAATATCATTAGGTTTTTACTTTTTCCCCCTCTGGGCTTTTCATGTTTTGCGGAGATGTCTTTTGAATCCCTGCCTGGAATTTAAAGACTATCAGCTTGCATTCTGGGATCTGACTGTAAATAAAGTACTGGGGGGTATCAGCTTGCAGCAAGCATATGGTCACTTAAGCACCGTGTTTTTCACATTTCTGGTGAATGTGAATCTCAACAAGGAAAAAATCTCCATTCTTCTGCCCGGCAGGAGGATGGTCAGTCACTCAGTGTCAAGGAATGGGGGAGAGACTCAGGTTTCTAAGTAGATTTTGAAAATATTTTACCCAAGAAAACATGCTTTTAGCTCTCTACCTCACCTATTCCTCCTGCTTCTAGAAGTTCCTGGTATTGCCAGAGTCGAAGCCTTTTAGTGGCTTTGCGGTATTAATTGGGTTGTTTTCAGCTGTACTGCTGGCTCAGGAGTCAGCCTCTTTGTTGTGCTAAGCCCATAATCACTGGTCCTTTTGCTTTCCAGGTTCCAGAATACAAATTAATGTGTCTCCTTTCCTGTTTCCCCTGCACTTTTGAATTTAAGTTGCAAGAGGGGAAAAACAA
This sequence comes from Glaucomys volans, assembly GCA_020662805.1. Lineage (NCBI taxonomy): Eukaryota > Metazoa > Chordata > Mammalia > Rodentia > Sciuridae > Glaucomys > Glaucomys volans. The sequence continues at coordinate 153,992 of JAJEJO010000333.1, read as the reverse complement.
AATCTTCCTAATAGCTCTAATGGTACTTTCCAAAGGTTAGAAAGTAGAAGACTAGAAATTAGGAATTACGTGTGCATGTTTGACTTGCCAACCTAACAAGGAATTTTTTATTATCATTATTGCTAACTGTTGTTTAACTTCTATTTTTGAAATAATTATACAGCCATAGGAAGTTTCAAAACATTATGGGGAAGTCTTTGCACCCTTGGCCCAATTAACACCTTGCATAGTGGGAACCATATCTTATACTAAAGAATATTAGGTGGTGGTGCACACCTGTAATCCCAGCACTTGGGAGGCTGAGGCAGGAGGATCGCAAGTTCAAAGCCAGCCTCAGCAACTTAGCGAGGCTCTAAGCAACTCAGTGAGACCCTGTCTCTAAATAAAATGCAAAATAGGGCTGGGGATGTGGCTCAGTGGTGGAGTACCCCTGGGTTTAATCCCCAGTACCAAAAAAAAAAAAAAAAGAATATTAGGAATTTGACATGGGAATAATCCACAGTTTCTTCAGTCCAAGTACTACATGTTCTTATTTGTGTGTGCATGTGTATGTGTGTGTGTAGTTCTGTCTAATTTTGTCATATATGTCATTCATGTCACTGTTACTACAGTCCCATCACAAAATTGTTCTATCACCAGGATCTGCTCCAGTGCTACCCCTTTATAACCATGGCCCACCCCCATCCATAATCCCTAGCAATAACTGCTTTGTTCACCATTTCTGTAATTTGTTTACTTCAAAAATGTTACAAAAACAGAATCAAGCTATATGCAACTCCTTTTGATATTTTTAAAACGTACAATGATTCCCCTTAATATACTGATTTTTTTAAGCATATTAATCCTCATTAATCCGTGGGTTCCACGAGGAAGGGGCCATGTCTGCCCAAATCCCTGGCACTGCCACATCTCTATCACCAAACATACTGCCTGAGACTTAGTAGGGAACAAATGAAACTGGTGGGCTAAATGACAAGAACTCTGGTCCCTGATCCCCCTTACTGATTAGGATAATGTTGACTCCAAGTAGCAGAGGGGGAAAACCCTTAGGCTTGAGTAACTCGGGGATGCTTTATCTCACATACCAAGAAATCTGGAGCAGTCCTAGCAGTGTGCCAACATCAGGCTCAAGCATGGAGGCTCTTCTTGGTCTGTTCTCCCTCACAATCCCAGGCACCACATGCAGACACTACCATCTCCAACAAGGGACAGGGCTTCTGGTGTGGTTTAGATCTGAGGTGTCCCCCACTGTGTGAGACAATGCAAGAAAGTTCAGAGGTGAAACGATTGGGTTGTGAGATCAGGGGACTAATCAGTGCCATAGTCCCTGATGGGGCCATAACTGGGTGGGAAGTGTAGGCAGGTAGGTGCAGCACCCGAGATGGGTTGATGGGGGTGTGCTCTCAGGGTTTATATTTTGTCAGTAGTGAGAGGAGCTCTTTCTTTCTGCTTCCTGGCGTGATGTTCAGAGTTACTTTACTGCACCTCACCGCCATGATGTTCTGCCTCACCTTGAGCCCTGAGGAATGGAGTCGGGCCATCTATTGGCTGAGACCTCTGAAACTGTGAGCACCAAAGTAAATTTGTCCTCTTCTAATTGTTCTCGTCATGTCTTTTTGTCACAGCCACAAAAAAGCTGACTAAAACATCTTCCTCAATATTCTGTAAAAATTAAAATAAATAAATAAATATGAAATAAAAAAGGAATAAAAAAAAAAGTTTTCCAGGAACTCTTTAGCAGAACTTGCTTCTCATTTCATAGATCAGAGTTAAGTCGTCTGCTCATGTCCACACCCATCTCCAGTAGGCAGAACAGGACCACGGTGGTCAGCTTAGATGAATAGTGTTCATCAGTGGCCAGAACAGGGGTGGTTCTCTTTTGGAGAGCAGGCATGATAGTTGCCAGAACAAACAGGGCCCCTGGTAGTAAAGAAAAAGAAAGAAACAGCTATTAGTAGAATTCGCACTATTACATGGACACCATATTGCAGTACGATAGAAAAAAAAAAATATCTCTGCCTCTCATTGCTCTGGTTATAATCAGAAAGTTTGACAGGGCTCTTAGCTCCTACAAATCTAGGATCTGTGCTATTTCTGAAGATATAAATCATTAATGCTAAAAACTGATTCTATTTATTAAGCAGAAAAGAGTGTAAAGTTTGCCACTTGTTAAGAATACATTTGCCTTCCTTTTTTTCCCAGGCTTTTCCATCCAAGTTCTCATTGTCCTTCTGCTGATCATAGCTTACTCTCCTTCAAATGGCGTTGTACAGCCATAAGGACTAACAAGATGTTCATGAAATGAGAGGGAGAGAATGGATGAAATACTGCTAATGGAAGTTCAGCAGAGACATACTATCCAGTTCCAGCAATCCCAGAGGCTTCTAAAACTACAGCTGGTTTTACATTTCTGCTTCTTAGATCTGATTTCCCCCATTATGAAAAAGAACAATCACTAAAGGAGTCAGCTCTGTCCATAATGTTCTTCCTAGACCCTTCATTTCAGTCCAGTTGCATTAATTTGGAGCTTAAATTTATTGCTCTGGAGTCTAATGTGTATTACTCCTGTCAGCATTAAATTTAATTTACTGCAACAGGGCAAAGGGGTTGCTGCAACCAGATTTTAATTCCCAAGCCATTAAAATGTGTTGTCCTTGATAAATAAGATCTTTATTATATACCAGCACAAAGTGTGTGCCTGTAGAGAGATTGTTCTGCAGAATGTGCTCCTTTGGATAGGCTTTTTCTTTTTAAAATAATGTTTAGTCTCCATATTCTGCATATATGAATGTTCCAGGAAGGTCGGGCATTTTTGTTCTATGATTTTTTTTTTCAGGTGATGAAATAGGAAATCTAACCCCATCCAGACCACAGAATTCTGCCTTATTCCTGCTGGGATCTTCTCACCAGTGGATTAGAGCCAAAGACACAATGTTGACATTTTTTGTAGGGCAGATAGTAGAAACAGCAGGGATTTCTTTGTTGTCAAAATGGAAATGGATTTTTTTAAAGCTCTAAAAATTTTAAAGAATATTTGTTGCTCAAGTAATATATGCTTGTAAAGAATTTGACTGGTATGAAATGTTATGCTTTGCCATTATTTTATCATATGTAATTCCAAAGCCCCCTTTTGCTTCCATACTTACCTTCCCTCAATTTATACATATGTGAACATACATTTATTGTGTAAATATTTGTGTTGTGTACATTTGCTACACCTATTTACTAATCTCTGTATTTCCAAGCATAGCACATACCAAGCATTTAATAAATGTTTAGTGAATGATTGAATTGCCTAATTTGTATGTCATTCTTTCTCATTTATTAATCATATCAATCAGATGCATGAAGAACAAAACAAACAAAAGCTTCTTCAAATTGATTGAAAATGAGATGTACTGGCTCACTGAAGAACTCGCTGATGTAAGGAATGGACTTTAGGGTTGATTTATTGTCAATCCCATGATGTTTTCGGAAACCCTAGTTTTCTCATATCTCTCTATTCTGCTCTCACCAGAAGAGGCTACTTCTAAGGTGATTCCCCTGCGTCAGGACCTATTAGAGCTCCAGGTTTTCTCACAACAGGCATTCCTTGAATCCTTCCAGAACAAGGAAGAATTTCCCTGGAAGTCTGTATTGTGGCTCACCCCAAAGAGTACTATCAAAGTTAATCACATAACTATTCCTCAGCCAGTCATTGGCAAGGGACGAGAGTTCCATTTGGCTCATCAGACCATCCGCAGCATATTCTGCAGAAGCAACCCTGGATTCCAGAAGAAGGCAGCTGAGAAGAATTTGGTTTCTCATTAAGAAGGCAGACTGTGTCCTGTGTATGCTCTAACAAGTCCACCACAGCCATTGTGTTTAAGGTCCTGAATGTTTTGACATTGCTCACTGACCTCAAAGCTTATGGAAAATAAATGTTTTCTCAGTGGGACTGGGAGTGTAATAGCCAAGGGGTTGAGCATTTGCCCACCATGTATGAGGCCCTGGGTTCAAGTTCCAGCACAGAAAGAAAGAAATAATTTTTTAGTCTTCATGTGCTTGCTTTTTTGCTTTGTTTTTCAATGGGTGCTTGGTTTTAAATGTTTGCTTTGTGATCCACATTTCTTTTTGGTTTTATTTCATCTTTTTCCTCTTTGATAATGCCAAAGCTTTGAATTTAAATTGGAGATTTCCCAGAGAGCACCTATTCATATCTCACAACTTTAAAATAACACATCTAAATTCTCTTCACTAATTTAGTAACTTCAATATCTACTAACACTATGCCCTGAAAAATAAGGACATTATCATACTTCAAATATCTCCCACCCATTGTGTATTCTGTTCCTTGATTTTGATTCATTATAATAATGTTCGCTATCATTTTTATTATAGTCTGCATTATATTTTGTAAACTAATATGGATTCTGAAGTCCAATATCTTTATTTTTATATATTCAGTGATCTCCACTATTTCCTTTATACTTCAGCTTTCTGATTTCTGAATTATTTATTTTGATCCCCCTTCAACTACTTTTGATTGGGTAGATTTCAAGAAAATATTTATTTGATCACCCCTCTACATGCAATTTTTCTCTACATTCTAAAATTATAGATATTACTTTCCATGCCACTTTATTTTTTTATTTTTTGACATTTATATCATTTTTCTTAAAACAATTACTATTGTTGTTCATCTCTTATCATGTCTATTTTCTCCCCATATTTTTATTGGAGCATTACAGCTGTACATACTGATATTTGTTGTTACATATTCATACCTGCGTACAATATCTATGACACTTTACAAGAGCAATAAATTAGCAGGGTAAGAAACTCATGCATGCACCTTTTCCTTCTCAATTCTGAAAATACAGTTGTAATGTATTCTGCCGTTAGCATGTTGCTGAGCAGACTTGTGAAATCAGCATGACTTTTTTCTCTTTTTAAATATTAGTGTTCTGCCTAGATAAAAAAAAAATAATGTTAATGGCTATACCTTGGAATTACAATAACTTCATCAGGGTTGATAGTTCTTTAGCAATGATATATTCTTTAATAATTCCCTTGGATCACACTGTATTCTTTTTATCTCTATGCGCCTGGCTTTCTTCCTTAGAGGAACATTTTCTTAAACTATATTTCTGAATATTTTTCTGTTCCACCTGCAATACAGGTTGTGTATTGTTTCCTCTGTTTTAATGACAGAATGACAATCAACTTTGTATTCTCTAGATACTTTTGCCGCTCTGTAATTGCCATTATCTTTAACCTCTACATTATATAATTTTCACAATCTATTTCATCATGCTACTATGTCCTGTCAATATCTACTCAAATTCCTAGGGCATTTTCATGTAGTTTTCATATATATAAAATACCTTATTTTGTATTTTCTGACAATGTCATCCTACTCTATTTTTCTACAGTTTTATTATCTTTTCTTTGGTCACTTGCTTGGAATTTTTGAAATGTTTGTGTTCTTTTAATGGTTTGGGAGTATGAGAGAGTGGTTGTCTAAAATATTCCATTATAATTAAATTTGGGGGCAGGTAGTGGGGATTGAAGTCAGAGGCACTAGACCACTGAGCCACATCCCCAGCCCTATTTTGTATTGTATTTAGAGACAGAGACTTGCTGAGTTGCTTAGCACCTCACTTTTGCTGAGGCTGGCTTTGAATTCACGATCCTCCTGCCCCAGCCCCCTGAGCCCCTGGGATTCCAGGCATGCGCCACCACACCCAGGTATTAAATTATTTGTAAGATGCATAGTTTCTGTTTACCTTTTAAGTTTTAGCCCTCCCTTGAATTTTGTCAGTTTTGCTTGTTCTTTTTCTGAATGAAAGTGACTCCTTTGTGATCTGGTATTTTTTGCAAGAATGAGAGACAATAAGGTAAGTTGAGGAAGGTAGACTCTCATTCTTGATTCATTACCTTAAATACTGTCTTATCCAACCTGAATACACTGTGTTGTGTGAGCACATTCTCTGTGTTCAGCTTCCTGTTTTCTGGGAGGTCATCCTATATCAATCAGAAAGGGGATTAGTTTAATCCTTATACAGCCAGAAAAGGAGTGAATCAATAAATCACTATGACTCATGAGGATTGGTAATGATACAATACCTACTTAACTTCTGTTCAATTCACCGTTCAGGAGCAAACTATAGCACCACTTCCTATCTCTTCTCTATGAATTCCAGATCTGATAAAACTAAGATATTCTGTATCCCCTCTGCTGTCCCTGCCTCTTGTACTAACTTGGAATATGGATTCAGACTCCCAAAATGTATTCCCTACACATAATTATGATAATAAGCTCTGAGATCAGGCTCCCTCAGATGAATCCTGTGTTCACCAGCACTCGTTGAGCAAATTGTCTCCTCCCCCCTGTGATCATGGAGACTAATAGTACCTGCCTGATGGGGCTGTACAAGGATTATGTAGTGAAACACAAGTTTTAATATATTGGAACCATGTCTGGCACACAGGAAGCATTCACAGGCTCCTGGAGTTCCTCCATTACTACTAGAAGATACCCATTTTACCTCCTTGGAGCTATGTGTTTGGAATCTAGAGAGATACTTTTAACATTCTTGATTTGAGAGAAAAACTGCTGGCTGGATTGCAGGTACTTCTCACAGCTTAGAACCTATGATATTACATACCTTCTATCATCACTATGATGTTCACCAATATCTGGGTCCATTTTTACTTAGCATGGTTTCAGGGACAGCAGAAGATGAATATGCTTTTGCTGTTCTGGAAAAGAATTTTTTTCTTATTCCAGAAATATATTTTCTATTTTAAAAAGAAATCAAATGACACTACAAAGAATTCACTAGGAGATCTGTCCATCAGAATTCGCTAACATCGAGTTTAGTGAACAGCATACACATCAGTATTAACATGAACATGCTTGTCTCCTGTTTCTTTCTCTCATAACATATTATGAACTTCTTTCTATGTAAGTAAATACATAATTTTAAATGCATACATATCTCATTAAGCAAAAATAATCTCTTGATAGATGTTCGATTTGCTTCTGGATTTTATGAGACTTATTTTACTATAATGACTAATGTTTTCATAAGCATACTTGTCCAGTGATATCTTTAATGGCACAATCCAAATTGTGGACTGAGACAGCAGGTCTATGCCTCTCTCCATTTAGCCTACTCTTAGAAAGTGCACTTTTGGCCAAAAGGCTAATGGTGCTCTCTCTTCTCTCTCTCTCTCTCTCTCTCTCTCTCTCTCTCTCTCTCCCTCCCTAAGAAAAAAACCATAAATTTTAAAAAAAAAAAAAAAAAAAAAAAGAGGGGCTATCTCAGATGAACTGTGACATAAACCTGGAATGAAATATATTTTCTTTCTTTTTTTCTTTTTCAGGTGAATTTTGAAGTGTTAAAAGGAAGGATGTAGTATAGTGAAAGAACTGTTACCCTCTGATTTTCCCCTAAACTGGCACTGCTACCAGAGGAAGTTCTAAATATGAAATCCACTTGTTCAGCTAAAGTCCACTTTGTTCAGTAAAGCCCAGGCTTGAGGGCTGTTGAGAACAGTGAGTCTCATCACTTGTCAAAAGCCCAGAGAAAAGTCGGGGCTATTGAAATCAGTTGGAAGGGAGAGAAAGGAAACCCTCAGAGGTCTGGCACAGAAATCAAACCTTGAAAAAAGTTTAAATGTCTACTGCTTCCTTTTATATTTACAAAATTTCTATTTCTGGGCAGTTGGGGGAATTAATGTGCTAAGGTGCAATGTCTGTTTCAATGACTTCTACCCATGTAAAAGTGAATCATCTTAGATACTTTCCTATCATGCAAATTCTTCCCTCCCTTTATATATTGTGTACCATTTCAGGTGCAAATTCAGTAATAGTTTTGCTCTTTCTTTTCATTTTTCTCATGAAGAAATATTCCCTTTCCCTGTTAGATATTCATCAGGCAGATTGAACCTGTGCTGCAGACAGAGATCACTCCACTACCATTTTCTGCATGTTAAATTGTTAGCCCTGAGAGTAACCATGGGTATAAAATGTTCCAGGAAAAGTACTAAGACAAATATGATGGGGACTATGTCAACTAACATCATGAGTCTTCTCTGTTAATGGATATTACTATACTCAAAGTATCTTGGATGATTCCAGTGCCACACTGAGATGCTCTTTTTCTCAAATCTTTACCAATAAAGATAGATGTCAAATTAATCAAATAAAGTAAAAGCTCATTTCTTTTTAGATTTAACTTATAGTTATTTGTTTTAACAGTTGTGAAAATGCAATTTGTTCCAACGTGATGGATATATGGGGAAACCATTTAAGAATACTAAATATGGAGTATTTTTTCATGCACACCTTCATCTGAGAGACACATTAGGTGAAAGCAGAAAACTCCACCCAGTTGAACCCAATTCAATTGAAACAGAAAAACATAAACACACAGATTTCAAACATCTACAGCTGCTTCATGTCATTATGTGTCCCGGCCATCACATCTGGCCTTCGAACTCTCTGATTTCAGGTAACCTCCTTCCACCAGTTCGTTCTTTCATGAGTCACAGCCCACAAAATGTCCATAGCAAACTTCAGGTCTTTTTCAAGAAAAGTGGCATAATTATTGGAGCGTTTATGTATTTCTCAGCCACTAAAGCTGTGTAAAGTTATGGTACCATCTTCACTTGTCTTCTACTTCTTGCTCAATGTGTCACTTATGAAGATTTTGGGTGTTGCTTCTCACCACCCCCAAGCCCTGTGGTTTTTACTCTATGATTTTTTTTTTTCATAGCACATCATTTTAAGGAATGCCTATGTTTGCTTAGAGCAGAACTAATTGCACATGATCTCACCATGAGTATCATTTGCAATATTGGTTAAGATTCCTCAACCTCAAAATCACTCTATTTCCCTTGAAATATTCTATCCATAAGGAAAAGGTAGGAAAGTGTATAAAGAATTTGTGGGTGTATGGGGGTGTATATTAAAATCATCACATTAATAAAATATTTTTGGCCCACACTGTGACTCTTCAGCTCTGAGAAGGGATTGTTAGATCCAAAGCATGTGTGAGAAATGTCTCCTGATTCTCCATGATAGAATATAGAGTTAAGCATAGTTCAATGATATTGAAACGGTAGAACTAGAGCATCATGTCCCAGGAATGTATATTCTAGAATGCAAAACTGAGACAGAGACTGCAAAGTTTTCATTCTTGGGACCAAAAGACGAAGGAGAGATCAAGCAGGGTTTAAGGTCAATAACACTGCGAGTAACACAATTCTGTTCTACAAATACTACAGTTGTGTGGAAAATGGGGAAAGAATCTACTAACTCAATGGTCACAACAATCGTAAGTGAATGTCTGCAAATCCACATAGATTCACTTTTCCTAGTTTGCTGATAGAAATGCACCACTGAGAGAAACTCCATTGTATGTATGCCTCATTTCCTTTATCCATTCATCTGCTGAAGGGCACCTAGGTTTGTTCCATAACTTAGCTAATGTGAATTGTCCTGCTATAAACACTGATATGGCTGCATCACTGTAGTAAGCTGATTTTAGATCTTTTAAATATATACCAAAGAGTGAGATAGCTGGGTCACATGGTGGTTCCATTCCTATTTTTTAGAGGAATTGTTTTACTCAGCCATAAAGAAAAATGAAATCATAGTGTTTGCTGGTAAGTGGATAGAACTGGAGAGCATCATGCTAAGCCAGACATAGAAAGTCAAGAGTTGAATGTTTTCTCTCAAAAGCAGAAGTTAGACCAAAAATAGAAAGGAAGGAAGGAAGGAAGGAAGGAAGGAAGGAAGGAAGGAAGGAAGGAAGAAAGAAAGAGAAGGAAAGGAAAGGAAAGGAAAGGAAAGGAAAGGAAAGGAAAGGAAAGGAAAGGAAAGGAAAGGAGGAAGGAAAGAAGGAAGGAAGGAAGGGAGGAAGGGAGGAAGGAAGAGGGTAGGAAGAAAAAGTAAAGAGGGAGATGCACAAAAATAAAAATGAGATCAGTGGAGTAGAGGAAGAGGAAGATAACTGAGTAAGGAGGGGAAAGGGGAGGAATGGTGGAATGAATCTGACCCACTTTCCTATGTACATGTATGAATATACCACAGTGAATTTTACCTTTATGTGTATACATACATAATATCCTAATTTGAAAGCCCATAAATGAACAGGGGAAGAAGAGAGGGAAAGTGGAAGTACTGGAGTCTGAATTAAAGCAGATTTTATCCCATGCTTGTATAATTATGTCAAAATGAACCCTAATATTATGTATTAACTAAAATGAACTGATTTTTTTAAAATGCACACACATTTAAAAACTTGGGTTAGAAATAGCAGCTCAACTTCTCTGGTTAATTTTGCAAATTGCAGAATTTCTAGTAAATGTGGCAAGAATCAACTGCTTTCCTTGACCATGGAAAGCTTCTAAAAAGGGTCAAATCATCCAGAGTGGCTGGAATTAGGAATCAATGACAGCAAAGCACATTAGTCCCTGAAAAGAACTTTAGGAACAGACACAAAGATTCAAGATTTGGCTTTAGCATTTTTTCACCTATCAAGTCTTGAGCATTTTACTTCTTCTAATTTTCAATTCATCTTCTGCAAATTGTACTAATAATACCTATCAAGTTTGTTGTGATGATTAAATAACAGGATGCTTATAAAGCACATAGTTTCTGACACATAACAAAGAATAAAGAAATATGTTGTTATTATTATTGTATTTGCTTCCATTGGGATCTATGTGTTTGAAGCATAAGTTCTGTTCAACTAGATGATCATTGCTTTGCCTCATACAGTAGTATCTTGCAACTACTAAATGAAAAATTACTAAAATTTTGTCACCAAAGATTACCCTTGACACTTCCAAAGAGGCCATCTTGACTACTTTATTTATATTCACCCAAGAAATCTATAGACATCTACTAAGATTGGAAGAAAGTATGTTGTTAGAACATCAGTGGGGTTTTTTGATAGTGTTTGGAAGTCATGGTGTGATGGTGATACAAATATGAAGGAGTAAGAAGCTACAATGAATCCTGTGGTGTTGAGAGATGGTGGCATTGGTGTTTACACATGATTTTAAACATATAGAGACAGAAAAATATATATCTAGGGAAAAATGCATGGGTGTCTTTATGTATTACCTAATTCTAGCCACTGAGAGGGTATGGGAACCATGAAAAACAAATAGCAATGAGCATAACTACAACTGAGACTGTAATTTCTCCTGCAAATGAAATTGCAGCACCTTGGGGAAAAAAAAAGAACAATGATTCCAGAAATAAGGCAGAGTACATCATAAACTCAAAATTTCTCTTTGCATCAGAAATCAAGAAAATTTCCAAAAAATAATGGGAAATCAGTTACAGAGGTGTGTGTGTGTGTGTGTGTGTGTGGTCCCAGTTTCTCAGCTGAATCAGAAGAATAACCTGAGCCCAGGAATTAGAGGTCAGCTTGGTCAAAATAGTGAAAACAAGAAAGGAATGTCCTCTTTCACCACTCTATTCAACATAATTCTTGAAACTCTAGCCAGAACCATTTGACAGAAGAAAGAAATTAAAGGGATAAAAATAAGAAAAAAGAACTCAAATTATCAGCATTTACAATGACAAGATTCTATATTTAGAAGATCCAAGAAATTCCACCAGAAAATTTCTGTAACTAATACATGAATTCAGCAAAGTAGTAGGGTATAGAATCAACACACACAATTCAAATGCACAAATACAGCAGTGATGAATCCACTGAAAGAGAAAGAGAAATTAGGAAAACTACCCCATTCACGATAGCCTCAAAAAAAAAAAAACCTTGAGAATCAATCTAACAAGAGATGAAAGAGCTCTACAATGAAAACTGCAGAATGCTAAAGAAAGAAATTGAAGACAACTTTAGAAGATGAAAAGATCTCTCATGTCCTTGGAGAGGCAGAATTAATATTGTCAAAATGGCCAGAGATATACAGACTTAATGCAATTTATATTAAAATACCAATGACATTCTTCATAGAAATAGACAAAGCAATCATGAAATTCATTTGGAAAAGTAAGAGGCCCAGAATAGCCAAAACAATCCTTAGCAAGAAAAGTAAAGCAGGAGACATCACAATAACAGACCTTAAACTATACTACACAGTTATAGTAACAAAAAGGCATAGTATTGTCACCAGAAAAGACATGTAGACCAATGGCACAGAATAGAAGACACAGAGAAAAACCTACATAAATGCAGTTACCTCATACTAGATAAAGGTGCCAAAAACAGATATTGGAGAAAAGATAGCCTCTTCAACAAATGGGGGAAGACTGAAAATCCACGTGTAGTAAAATGAAATTAAACCCTTATCTCTCACCCTGCACAAAATTCAACTAAAAGTGGATCAAAGACTTAGGCACTAGAACAGAGACCCTTTGCCTAATAGAAGAAAAAATAGACTGAATCTTCATCATGTTGGCTTAGGACTTGACTTCCTTAATAAGACTACTAAAGTGCAAGTAGCAAAATTAAGAAACAATAAATGAAATGAATTCAAACTAAAAAGCTTCTTATCAGCAAAAGAAACAATCAATAATGTGAAGATAGAGCCTACAGAATGGGAGAAAATCTTTGCCACACACACATCAGATAGAGCACTAATTTCCAGGATATATAAAGAACTCAAAAAACTAAACACCAAAAAAACAAATAATACAATCAATAAATGGGTTAAGGACCTGCATAGACACTTCACAGAAGAAGAAATACAATCTATCAACAAATATATGAATAAAATGTTCAACATCTCTAGCAATTAGAGAAATGCAAATCAAAACTGCTCCAAGATTTCATCTCACTCCAATCAGAATAGCAGCTATTAAAAATACAAGCAATAATAAGTGTTGGCAAGGATGTGGGGAAACAGGTATGCTCATACATTGTTGGTGGGACTGCAGATTGGTGCAATCACTTTGGAAAGCAGTGTGAAGATTCCTAAGAAAACATGGAATGGAACCACCATTTGACCAGCTATCCCACTCCTACTTTATACCCAAAGGTCTTAAAATAAGCATACTACAGTGATGTAGCCTCATCAATGTTTATAACAGCTTAATTCACAATAGCTAAACTATGGAAACCAACTTAGATACCCTTGAACAAATGCATGGATAAAGAAATTGTGGTATATCTACACAATGGAATACTACTCAGCATTAAAGAAGAATGAAATTATAGCATTTCCAGGTAAATGGATGGAGCTGGAGAATGTCATCCTAAATGAAATAAGCCAGTCCCTAATATCCAAAGGGCACATGTTTTCTCTGCTACGCAGATGCTGATCCATTACGGGAGAATAGGGGCTAAGGAAGAATGGAAGAACTTTGGATTGGGCAGAGGGGAGTGAGGGGAAGGGCAGTGGGAAGGATGGTGAAGTGAAACATACCTTATTACCCTATGTACATGTATGATTGCATGAATGGTGTGACTCTACATTGTCTACAGCCAGAGGAATGAGAAATTGTGCTCTATTTGTATACAATATGTCAAAATACTTTCTGCTGTCATGCCTAACTAATTGGAACAAAAAATAAAAAGGGATCTGTCAAGGTGGCATGAAGGCCAAAGAGAAAGGCTTCTCACTGACCTATTAGAGGATTATCTAAGGTATGGATACTGATAGCAATGAATTGAACCAATGTTCAATGTAACGGGAAAGCATATATCCATAATTAAGTAAATGAATAAATTGGAAATTTGATAAGAAACAAGGTATTTACATAATTTGAAAGCACCTGCTTATAAATCGCTCACTTGTTATAAATTAGGAAAGAGTACTTTACATTGGTGTAACCTAGAAGATACCACCTGCGATGGTTTGGATACTAGGTGTCCCCCAAAAGATCATGTGTAAGATGATGCAAGAAAGTTTAGAGGTGAAATGATTGGGTAATGAGAGCTTTAATCCAATCAAAGCATTAATTGACTGATAGGGATTTACTGGGTGGTAACTGTAGGCAGGTGAGTGTGCCTGGGGGAGATGGGTCACTGGGGATGTGCTTTGGGGCTCATAGTTTGTCCCTGGTGATCAACTGCTCTCTGTGCTCCTTGGTGACCTTGTCGTGAGCTACTTCCTCCTCTATTCTCTTTTGCCATGATGTTCTGCCTCACCTTGGGCCCAGAGCAATGGAGCCAGCCATCTATAGACTGAGACCTCTGAAACTGTGAGACCCCAAATAAAGTTTTACTCCTCTAAAATTGTTCTTGTCTGGACTTTTGGTCACAGCAACAAGAAAATTGAATAAAACACCACCTTAATGAAGTGATCAAGTAGAACATTATTAATAATGGAACAATTCAGGCTGGGGTTGTGGCTCAGTGGTGAAGCACTTGCCTGGCATGTGTGGGGCACTGGGTTTGATTCTTGGCACCACATATAAGTAAATGAATAAAATACAGGTCCACCACTAAAAATATATATGAAAAAAAATTTTTTTTAAATAATGGAACAATTCAACATTTGGATGCAGTGAAAGAAACAAGAATTAATTCTGTAATATTCTCCCAAAGATGCATGAATCAATTCTAAGCTTTACGAAACTGACAAACCCAATTTACAGGATAAACAAATGAAGAGACATGACAATTGACTGTAACACCTGATTTTGAACATGATCTTTTGTCATTTAGAACACTTTGGAGATATTTGTCAAACGTGAATGGGGGTCTCTGATATGAAGATTGCCATAGGGTCAGATAACATTAATTTCCTGATTTGGGCTGTTGGATTGAGTTTATGTAGGCAAATGATCAAATTTATACAAAATTTATTCCAAAGTGTCACAGAGTGATGGAACATCAGGTTGGCAACCTATTCTATACTCATTGAGAGAGAATGAAGTTCTTCAGGTTGTCAGTGTGTATATAAACACACAAATACACACGCACTTTTTTGTTGTTGTTGTTACCAGGGATTGAACCCAGGGCCACTTTACCACTGAGCCACATCTCCAGCGCCCTGCCCATACCCCCTTTTTGTGACAGGGTCTCACTTAGTTGCTGAGGCTGCCCTCGAACTTGCCATCATCTTGCCTCAGCCTCCTGAGTTGCTCAGATCAGAGGAGTGTGCCACTTCACCTGGCTAATTACTTCAAAATTTTACAACATTTGAGTATATACTTAAAAATCAATAACATTTCTGAATGAATAAAATAAAAAGGATTACAGCTTTTAATGGTTAATTTTACATGTCAACTTGTCTAGGTGATTGTTCCCAGATATTTTGTCAAATTGTTTTCTAGATATTCCAGTAAAGGTATGTTTTAAATAAGGTTAATATTTAAATCAATAAATTTTAAATAAAGGAGATAACCCTATATAATGTGAGTGGGTTTTGTCCAGACTTCCCTGTAGGTGTGCACATGTGTGTGTGTACGTGTGCATGTGTGTGTTTATTTATAAAGGAAAGAGTGAAGAGTGAAAATTCTCCTATATCTTACTGGTTCTGTTTCCCCAGAGAACCCAATTAATATGCCTGAGAAATGCTCTGCAATATCTTTAACTAATAGTACTATGTGAGGCTTCATGCTCCATATTCAATGAACCCCAAATGATTCAGGAGAAGATAGAATACTAAAGTTTTAATGTTAATTTTACCATTTATTAAATATCGGCTCAAATTTTAGTAAATGTTATGAAATCCAAACCAGATACAACTCTGTGTCAGAACCAGCCCTTAGAAAGCCAGTTGGTAGGCTCTGGTCTGTGGATACCATATGAGAGATTTGCTGGTATTGGTACCACCATAACTGGAAAGTTAGAGATGAACGCCAGTGGCCAGGGTCCAGGCATCACTGTTACTTTACCCTGAGCAGCTGTGTCTTGCAGGTTTTCAGTGATAGTTTTCTGTTAAGATTTTCTTTGACAGATGGATTTCAAAAGAAATTGAAAATGACATGGAAATTAAAAATGGAAGATTTTTAAGAGGTTAGAGAATTATTATTAATTATTAGAGAATCATTGCTCTAAATAGCCAGCATCAACCCTTTTCATGTGGCAAAATGTCATTATATCAATGCTCTAAGTCATTCTCTTGTCCAGAGTTTGATCCCAGGAGGTCTGCTTTTCATTCTGTCACCACATGTGGGGGTCCCATAGCAGGACCATCTCCCATGACATTAAAAAGCCTTCAGAACCTCTTTCCCCTGGGAAAGTCTGGAGTCTTACTGTTTGTATGTGTTACCATTAAATGAAAAACAAAAATCAGCAACTATTTATTGGGTATTTTAATTCTGCATCCATGTCTACACTATGTCTTCTATCTCTTCTCTTGAGTCCTTCTTCACAATGCTTGCCCTGTATCTCACCAGCCACAACTTGGATCCACTCCATATCCTTAACCTGTGTGGAGAGGTAACAAACAAGATTATAGACGATCAAGGCCCAAGTCTACCTGCTTGTGGTGGAAATTTGGGGACATGATCTAGGGAAAGTGAGCACAACAGTGTGGCAGTCCCAGAATCCTAAAGGAGGTCAGTGGTGGAACATCACATCAAGAGGATACTAAAAAGATCAAAGCAACATCACAAATTTAGGATCCCAGTTTCCAGATCACTGTATCTTATAAGAGATTTTTCATATGTGTCAGGACACCAGAAAACATGCTAAGATATGGAATGAAGAATTCAATGGTCAAGAGGAAGTTAAAGTGAGCATTCGAACTCCAACCACATACTTGTGGGGTTATGGTGGGAGCTCCAGTTCTAGAATGAATTTGGAAATCTACTCTAGAAAAGAGGGCACTGGATGGACCATGAGGGGTTAAGGGTCAAGTCTGTAGGACAAAACTGACCAGGAGGTTGGGAGTGCAACAGTAGGAGGCCCAGTGACTATCAATGACTTACTCAGCAGTGAGGTCTGAATTGGGTTCAGGTAAAACATAAGGATACGGAAAGGCATGTGGGAATCCAGAGGTCATGGCTCAACCAACACAATTTTTAAGCAGTTCAAGGAATGGACAATGTGACTTTATCCAATCACCTGCCAGACAGCTTGGTTTGAGCCACCAAGGTAAGGTCACCCTGTTACTCAGTGGCCAACTCTAAGAGTGGAGCAAAATGATAGGAAACAAAAGAGCCTTTATGTAGCCTTTGATGACCATTCTTCCTTATAGCATTAATTATGCCACTAATTACTCTTTAGAGCATGTCCCTTGAGACAGTGATTGACAGCCTTTTTCTATCACCAGTACCTGTCACTGGACTGACACCTAGAAGCTTCCACCCAATCTTTTCCCCCTTCCAAGAACTGATATTGGCCAGTTATTTTTCTACTTAAAAGTATTTAATGGTTTTCAATCAGTGCACAACTCAACTTCTCACCCTTCCCTCAGCTCACTCCCCCTTACATCCTGTCCCTGTCATGCTAACCACTTCTAGGTCCCCAAACACATCAGGCTGGCAATAACTATTCAATTTTACCTTGCAAGCTCAGGGATGCAAGAAATGCCTTCCCCCTTTGCCCTCTTTAAACAGAATGAAATCTAAGTTTGCCCCTATATTCACATGATGAAGACAAAGTCAGTCTCAGTCATTATGGGGATCTCTTTCCATCCATCCCCTCTCTTAGGACTCCTTAAAATTTATGTTGAGCAGAGCATTCATAGAGACACCTCTGGTGTCATCCACCTTGTCACTGCTGGCTGCTGCTGATATGCATACTGTCCAAACCCAGGAGGATTGCAGACTGAAGTTTCCCTGAAGTGTCTTGCTTCCCCACCTCTGGAGCCTCCTGTTGGTATCATGCCCAATTAAGAGATTAAGTTAGTTCAACACCTTTTAGTATTCAAAAAACCAAAATCCCCAGGGATCTTCAGAGAGATCTTTCTGATTCGTTGCTACTAGAATTTATAGCTCCCTCTTTTGGTCTCCAAGCACTCAATAGGAATGTTTACTGTAGAAACTTATTCACCGATTTTGTGCTTTTATGAATCATATGTCTGTACACCCCTATATAAATTGTTAATTCTACAAAAGATTGGAATCGTGTGTTATTTTCATACCTGAGTCTTTAGTAGAATCCCTGGGCAATAATGAATGCTTAATAAATACTAGAGGTAATGAATGAATGGAGTTAAAAGAAGTCCCTGCAATAAGAATTTGGGTGCAAGTGATTTATTAAGTTTGAGGTGAACCCAGCAAGTGTATAGCAAAAACTAAGAAACAATGGGGAGTAAATCAGACAAGAGAGCAATTCCAAGCAGTGCTGCCAAAGTTTAAATTCAACTTGATCCCACAGAGAATTCCTGAAGGATAACTTCTGCCTCAACATCACTGCAATCCAAGGCAAAGAAACTGATCTTTTGAGTCCCTTTACCCATCAGTATTGGCCAAGAACCACCCTGGAAATGGGTGGGTGGGGGAATAAATTCCTAAGCACTTCCCACTTCTTTTATTTGAGGGGTAAAGTGACTCCAGGGCCTGAGCATGGTCTTCAAGGAGGAGCCACCAGGACAGGTCCCTGAAGGCAAAAAGCCCACAGAAGCCAGGAGAGGAGATGAAAATAAGTGAAGGAACTCTGACTTTGGAGAGATACTAGGAGTGTCCATTTAGACAGTACCACCCTTGAGCCTCAGAGCTAAAACTCATCATAGGGGCTCTAGAAAGGGTGAGCAGAGACAAGGATTCCAAGTCAAGAAACATCTCTGTTCACCACAGGTTACATCTGTGTCACACAAACATCATCATGGGTTGTCCTAAAGCAACAACTGCTCTTACACATCAGAATTTTGTGCAAAGCCTGAATACATGGAATATTGATAAAGACAGATATGTTGGGGATGAAGAGATAGAGATTAAAATACAGGAGGAAAAAATACTTGTGATTCCAGTTTATTTATCTTTTTTTTTGAACTGTAGATTGAAATCAGGGGCTCTTCACCATTGAGTCATATCCCCATCCCTTTCTTTTATTTTAAGACAAGGACTTGCTAAATTGCTGAGGCTGGCCTTGAACTTGAGATCTTCCTACCTCAGCCTCTGGAGTCACTGGGCTCACAGGCCTGTGTCACTGTGCCTGACAGATTTTTCATCATTTAAATGGGAGTAATGATGCCAGTCATACAGAAGTCTAATGAAAATTAAATACATGTAACAAAATCTCATGCAAAATACTCACTGAAACATAGGTACTCAGCATATGGGGGCCTACCGAATGATGGTTTTTCTCTTGTTTTCTGTTTTACTCACAAATGGTCTTCAGCACCCACAGTGGTAAATGCCAGTCTCTTATTAAACGAATGAGGAAATAAGCAAATGAATGAACCAATTAACACTAGATTTTCATTCATGCCCCAAATACTTAATAAGTACACGCCCCAGTTGCAGTACAATGAGGAATTCAAAATTAAATCAAATAGCCCACAACCTTGAGGAGCATAGAGTCTAATACGACAAAATGGCAGTAGCTATTATACCTATCACAACTATGTGATGAGGAAAAGTGCCGCTGTCTCTAGGGAAGCAAGGGAAGACTTGAGAAGACTCACAAGGGAGGTTGGAGATCAGAGGCGGCTTCATGGAATAAAGGCCATTTTACCTGGACATGAAGAAGTTGCCTAAACGTCAATCGTCAACAGCATTTGAATTGTTGCTCTGTAACAGCGGTGTGAAAATGGACACAACCACTACTCTCTTAGAATTTACACTCCGAATACAAGGACAGTGACCAAGAGGTGATGAACAAATAAATTAACAAATAAATATAGAATAAACATAGCGATAGTTCCTACAAAAAAAATAAAACAAGGTAAGAGGAATGGAAGAAAAGACAGTCTTTCTGATACATCAGCACGCCAAAGAAAGAGTAAGTCTTCCAAGCAGCTGGGAAAAGAGCATTTCCGAGGGTAGGTTGTCTCTACCTAAGGTCATTTTAGGTCAAAAAGTCACAAAGCATCCCAGCTCATGTAAAGTGCAGGGCATGACCAGCAATTCCAAGCTTGTATGTTCTGCTATACTGGAAGCAGTGGGTGCAATCGGCCCATCTCAAGCATTTTAAATCCCTTACACAAGTAAGGAGTTGCCAGGGAGCATCTGGCATCTCTTCTGTGATAGCTGGGGGACTGACAGGCTGTTCTTTCCCTTCACCTGCATCTTCAAGAGGTCTAGCATTCCTGGCCTCCTGAGCCAAGTGGGCAGGGATCTTGGATAAGAGAAGTGTCTACTGGGGACATTTCATTGGCAGTGCTGCCTTGGTCTATCCATCTTAATGCAGTGTAAGATCTGCATTTTCAGAGAAAGAGAGTTGGCAGGGAGCACACGGGCTCATGTTATTTTTGGTGATTCCATTATTTATCATCTCTTAGCTGGTTTCTGCTGACATGTGTGACAGCTAAATGGTAGTTTTGAAGGGGTCCCTGTGATGCTGAGGAATGACTTAAAAGCAATGAGGGGACCAGGGGCTTGGCTATTAGGCCAGACTTATTGCCGGCATATGGTATCCAAAGGTACCTGAGGCCCTTTATGATAGCTGGATGAGTTTTGCAGTGGGACACCCTGGACTTTATTGGAGCAAATGAATGATTCTGATTGTGCCAGGAGCTTCTGTGTTAGAGATAGACTGGCTGGCAAAGAGAAAGCCACAGCTACCTCCCATATGGCTCATTTTAGGAGGCACAATACCTTTACCCTAGAATCAGTTACAGGTACTGCGTCCCCTTGCTGATGAAAGGGAGAATCTGATATAAGAAGAGCTTACATCTACGCTCTCACACCCACCTTGATTTCCCAGCTCCAACTCTGCCTCCAAATCAGAGATCTAGCAGTAAACAAGAAGTTCAGGATAAGAAAAAGCCTGTAGAGACCTCACCCTAGAAAGCAGTAAAAGAAAAAATATCATTAGCTTTAGCCTGTCATATCAGCATAGGTGGGCAAGGTGCATGTGCTTCTGTTTAAAATTAGTTTTTTTCATGTGACTATCACAACCAGTCAGCAGGATATGTGTATACAGGCCAGAGAGTATTGCCATTTTAAAGATAAAAAAGAAAGCAAATGTACAAATCATTGAACAAAAAGAAAACCTGTGACACTGTGGATACTTTATCAGCAGGTGAAGGTTGGAAAAATGAAGAACTCTTATTCATACTCTTAGGCACACATTTTACCTGATGCATTTTAATTCAATGCTGCGCATAGAATATGCCAAAGAAATTGTTTAGTAATGGCCTTCCCTGCCAGTGTGTAAACTTATTGCAGACCCAGAGATTCAGCTCCCACAGCCCTCAAGGAAGAACTTGCTGATCAGCTCTAAGAAAAGCAGTCAGCACACAGTCCCCAGCTGTCAGCTCCTCAAGGATCTGCCTTACCTGCAGAAATCCATCCTGCCAAAATCATACCCTTGCTGGGTCAACCAGCATGTGGTAACTGAATGAGGCAGAGGTAGGAGGGTCTAGCCATTTTGAGCAATTGTGGTCAATATTGACTCCAGAGCTTTCTGTTGGATTAGCTTTGTCAAACCTGCGTCACAATTTGACCTCTTCCTCTTCCCAACCCTGCATTTTCTTTCACAGGTGCTGATCTATAATATACATCTAACACCCTGAATTTCAGTGTCTATTTCCTGTGAGCCTAGCCTATGGAAGCTGGTACCACAAATGCCCTAAGAAAATAGGTGATAAGATGGGATTTGGGAACCAGATCACTCAGGCGTGGCTGGCAATGAGAATGTCAATCCTGGGGGCAGGTAAAGCAGACACCCTCTGGTGTGGCCCAATTATTAAAATATGCACTAATGCTGAATTAGAATAGTGTGTTGGTGGAAGGGAATAATTAGCTGACATTTAAGAGAAATGGGGGAATTAGGAGCTGTTAGAATAATAGTATTGAATGCTGTTGCTAAGCATGATTGATGTACTACTGAAATATAATGAACAGGTCAGGGCTAATAAGAGGCAAATGCAGGTCAGGGGTGAATGGCAGAGGGTCTCTTAGCATGCAATTATGTTCTCATCTTCTGTCATGGGAGTTCTGAGAAATCTAAGTTTAATCCTTGATGGGTTAAGGTTCTCATAACCCAATCATTTCTTCTCTGAACCTTCTTGCATTGTCTTGCACATGAACTTTTGGGGGACACCACATCTGAACCATAACATTCCACCCCTGGCCCCCCAAAGGTCCCACTCATCTGACAATGCAAAATACATTTAGTCCATTCGCAAGAGTTCCCATAATCTCAACAGTTCCAAGATTGCTCAAAGTTCAAGTTCAAAGTCTTCTCTGAGGCTCAAGGCAATCTTACATTGTGAGTTCCTGTAAAATTAAAAGCAATTTACAAGGATCCAATATAGAATGGTACAGAGTAAACTTTTCCATTCACAAAATTAGAAGCAAAGAAAGAAGGATGAGACCAAAGCAAGACTGAAATCCAACTGGGCAAACAAGTCCTGTAGCTCCATGTCTGGTATCTGGGGCATGTTGGATTGTGATATTCTCTCCAAAGGGCTTGTGCAGCTCCACCCCTGTGGCTTTGTTGGTTGTAGCCCAAGTGGCCTTCCTGTTGGCTTGCCTCTGCTTGATTTCTGCAGCTTTCCTAGGACGATGCCCCACTTTACAGGCCTTTCTTAATCTCAGGGTCTCCACTGCAGCTTTGGCTTCCTCATCACATCTCCCCACTTTGCCCTCTCAGGGGCTGCCCACAAGGACTCTGACCCTGCTGCACTTTGCCTGGCCTCGCAGGCCTTCCTTTGAAATCTCCATGGAAGCAAAGCCTACATGACCCCCTAACTCCAGCATCCTGCCTTCCTGCAGAAACAGCACCGTGTGGTTGATGCCAAGGTCTGCTGCCATCTTGAGCAGTAGCCAAGCCTCCAGGGACCCTGACTGCAGCAGCCTCTGAGTGTCTGGGTGGCTGAGCACTTTGGACAAGAAGGGTGTCCCACTGTTCTCTTCTCAAGAGAATTTTTACTTTTAGACCTCTAAGCTTGAGAAGAGTGTGGTCTTGCCAGCTCCGGAGATGCCCTCAAGCCATCTTTCTTATTGTCTCTGAGGGAAGTCTTTAGCATTTCTTTAGTGGCAGTAATGCAGTTAACAACTGCAACTTCCCAAGTCCTAGTTTTACTCAGGCCTTTCAAGTCCAAAGTTTTCCAAATCTTTCTGCTCTGCTTTCTACTCCTGATTAGCACAATAAATTTGGCTAAAAGCCACCAATAATACCCATGCCACTTCCTGAATGCTATCCTGCCTAGAAATTTCTTCCACCAGAATAAGAAGTCCATTACCTTGAAAATCAGTCTCACAGAAAGTCTCAGGACACAGGAAAACTTCAGACAACTTCTCAGCCAGAACATAGTTCAAGTGTCCTCTACTCCAAATTCCAGTAGAATTGAACTCCAATAGAGCCCTCTTTTTCTGAAACTTCTTGAGCCCGGTCTTCACTGATAACAGTCCTATTGCTATTTTAGTCTTCTGAGCTCCCACCAGAATGAGCCATTAATCTCCACTTACAACAATCTAAAGCATTTCTAACTTGCACTGCTAAGCATCTCAAAAATTCCTCCCACCAATTCTAAAAAGCTCCACATGGTCAAGTTAGTCACAGCAACAACCCTACTTCTCAGTACCAATTTCTGCTTTAGTCAGCTTTCTCTCTGCTGTGATTAAAAGATCTAATCAGAATAATTTTAAAGGAGGAAAAGTTTATTTGAGGGCTCACAGTTTCAGAGGTCTTAGTCCACAGAAGGCTGACTCCATTCCTTTGGGCTTCAGGTGAGGCTGAACATCATGGTGGGAGAGGGTGGCAGAGGGAAGCAGCTCACAACATGGTGATAGGGAGCAGAGCGAGAGAGATTCCACTCACCAGATACAAATATATACCCAAAGTCATGCCCCAATTCCCACTTCCTCCAGTCACACCCTACCACTTCTGAAGTGGAGTCTCTGCTTCCTGTTAGTCATATGAGCCACACTCTTCTGCCATGATGTCCTGCCACACCTCAAGCCCTGAGGAATGGAGCCACAAGCCCTTAAATAAACTTTTTCTCCTTCAAAATTGTTCTGGTCAGATCTTTTAGTCACAGCAGTGAAAAAGCTAACTGAAACAATACTTAATAAGACAAGTGTCTAAACTTCTCAGCAAGTCTAACACTCGATTATTAAGTCAGGTCTGTTAGATCAAGGTCAGGACCTAGTTTGGAAAAACGTGAATGGAGTTATCTGGCTGGGTATCTCCAAAAATTTTGACTACCCAGACTCTTCTGCACATTCTGTGTTCACAGACGTGGTTCAACTTTTCTCAGTAAGAAGTGGCATTCCCCACCCCAAGCAGGAAGTTTATGCCAGGCATCTCTCCCCAAGGTAACAAGTGCATTCCTCTGGATTTGTCCCCAACCAGGCTTTTATCTAAGGGTTTAATCACAGTATAACCCATCCAGAAAAATGATGAGTCAAGTCTAGAAGGAAAGAGACTTTACGCATGGGGAGCTATGAGACTGGGCTGGCAAGGATGCAGGGAACTAGATCCTCAGGCTGCTTAACCAAAGGGGCTAGAATATGCAGTTGGATAAGGGAGATTTTATTGGTTTGGGAATACTCTCCTGAAATACAGGATCTGATAGCTGACAAGGATCCCTGGAATGTGTAAAGATGTTTCAAGACTTTTGGACACAGGATATGAGTTTGTTAGAAAGTAGGTAGCAATGAGCAGTGAAATGCAGGCAAGGTCACAAGTGTACTTTAAAGTACTTTAGGGTTCTTCTTTAACTACTTTCAAAGTAGATAAGAGGCCGGGTGTGGTGGCACATGCCTGTAATCCCAGCGACTCGGGAGACTGAGGCAGGAGGATCGAGAGTTCAAAGCCAGCCTCAGCAACTTAGCGAGGCCCTAAGCAACTCAGTAAAAACCCTGTCTCTAAATAAAATACAAAATAGGGCTGGGGATGAGGCACAGTGGTGGAGTGCCCCTGAATTCAATCCCCGGTTCCAAAAAAAAAAAAAGTAGATAAGAAAGCAAAGGGTAGAAGTTAATTTGTAGAAGATAAACAGAAGCAAAAGGAGCTAATTGGGAAATATGTCAAGAGAAAAGGATTAATGGGACTAACTCCTGACAGGTTCCATTGATGTTGATGTAAAGCTAGGAATTATGGCTTGGAAGTGTCTTCAATTGTCTGGAAGGAAGATTCCTTTAGTAGTGCGGGTGCACTAAGGTAACTTCTGACCAGTCATTGACCCCAGTGCCCGCATTAACTTGCACTTGACTTGTGGATGAAGCCCCCTTAATAGGATGGCCACCATGACAGCTTCAGAGAGGACCAACTAAGATCAAGGACTCCACTGCCCCATGTGAAGGAGGAGTTGGACACCCGACTGGCAAAGAGCACAGAAGGTGGTCTCCAGTTACCCAGGTAAACATCCAACAGTAATAAAATTGGGGACAGCATTGTCTCCTTTGTCATCCTCTGCTTGGAGATGGCCCAATTTCTCCCTTGAGGGTGCCTTTTTCTTAAGCCTCACTTTTCTTTTCCTTTATTTTCACCTCACTTTCACTTCTAATAAAGTTCTCTCGCATGAATTGTGGTGTCTGACTCTAAATCTTCTTTCATCAGAACACAAGAACAGAGGTTTGGAGTTTCAGCTCCATGCTTTCCTGTGACAAGCTGACATTGAAACCCAGAGACCTTTTTCTTTTTTTCCTTAAAGAATAGCTAAAATGGCAAATTTTGATAACTTGAAAAAATTACAATAAAATGGTAGATATTGTGCTATATATTTTAATACCAAAAAAAATTAAACACAAATAAGTCTAAGCAAGAAAAGAAAAAATTATTCTCCTTTCTTCTATCCTTTATTTTTTTACATTTATATTGAAAAAAAAAAAATATGAATCTATGATTTACCTAACAAATTCATGAATTCTTATATCAGTTGATGCATAAAAAATTGTATTTGAAGTCATTGTATATGAAGACAATTATATATTATGGTTCCATTTCCCTTTTTGGTATGCTGGCAATATAGTTCAATACAGTGTTGGAAAATTCTAAAAGAATAAAAAAGAGAGAGACCCAAAATACCATAGCTCTCAAATTGAAGGGGAAAAGGGGAGACATGGAAATCAGGTAATAAATGGAGTTCAGGACAAGATTGATCTCACAGCAGTCATTTCACCAGTTTATGAATGGAAAATTGGAATTGGTATCACTGACAATTAGCATCACCTACCCACACACACACAGAGGACCCAGAGTCTGTAAAGAACTCCTGTGGGAAAAGTTCAGCGGGATCCTTGAAACTAAAAGCAACACAGCATCCTGGGAAGCAGGAAATGGCCAAGATTAGTACCACCAGTAAAGATCTAAAAAGACCATCTCCAGGGTCTCTCCATTTAATTCTCCAGTGTGGGCCCTACAGAACGGGCATGGAACCACATAATGACTACAAGCCTACTACAAGTTCAGCCAAGTAGTAACCCAATCACAGCCACAGCACCACCATGGTGTCCTTGCTGGAGAAGAGAGTCTTCTTGTTTGTTGGTTGCTAGACACAGAAGCTCAGGCATCTTGCAATCAATAAAAAAGTCCAGGTAGTAGTTACAGCTTGTAATTCAATGGGACTCTTAAACAGACATATTCATGCACAATAAGAAAGAGGCAGTGAAGATTTTATTATTATTTTACCATTTGTAAACTAAGGCAAAATGTTAAGACCTAAGGCTTCTAATTATACACACTTATCTATCCCTCCGTCCCAAAGCATGCAAATTTAAAACACGCAGGTATTATGTCTACCCACCAGGACACCAAAACACACACAAATGACCAACAGAACATTTTGCTATCATGTAAGTAACTAGAATTTTCTGAAAATCTTGGCAGTGCTTTAGATGACTTCTAATTTCTTTGACAATATTTAATAATTCTGCATAACATAATGAAGTATTGTTCAACTCTAGCATTTGGTAATAAGAAGCAAGATTTTGAAGTATTTCTTTTAATTGGTACTAAAGGCTACAGTAATAAGTTCTTTGTAAATTTACAAATAAGTCGTTTCTGCTGCCACTTAATAGACAATAAATAAGTGAATAAAATTCCCTTTGCTGTATTTACACATTTTTCCATTGGAATTGGAAATTTGAGTTGCTAAGATTTGTTAATGCTAAAACAACATTAACAATGGACTATACAGTTATATATCTTTCAATTTAAAACTACCCTATTAAAACAAATGGAGAAATTACACTCTAGATATAGACACAGGACAAAAGAGACATTTAGTGTATGATAAAGAAGACATTTAAAATTACTGGGGGAAAAGACAGATTGTTCAATATTTGGTATCAAAACAAATAGTCAAGCTTCAGATAGAGCACTAATCTACAGAATTTATAAAGAACTCAAAAAACTTTACACCAAGAATACAAATAACCCAATCAATAAATGGGCTGAGGAACTGAGCAGACTCTTCACAGAAGAAGATATACAATTGAGCAATAGATATATGAAAAAGTGTTCAACATCTCTAGTAATTAGAGAAATGCAAATCAAAACTATCCTAAGATTCCATCTCACTCCAATTAGAATGTCTTTTATTAAGAATACAGGCAACAACAGGTGTTGGTGAGAATGTGGGGAAAAGGGTACACTCATACATTGCTGGTGGGATTGCAAATTGCTGAAGCCACTCTGGAAAGCAGTATGGAGATTCCTTAGAAAACATGGAGTGAAACCACCATTTGACCCAGCTATCCCACTCCTTGGCCTATACCCAAAGGACTTAAAATCAGCATACTACAGTGACACAGCCATATCAATGTTTAATTGATGCTCAATGCTCAATTCACAATAGCTAGATTGTAGAACCAACCTAGATGCCCTTCAATAGATGAATGAATAAAGAAACTGGTATATATATATACAATGGAATATTACTCAACCATAAAGAAGAATAAAATTATGGCATTCACAGGTAAATGGATGGAGTTGGAGAATATCATGTTAAGTATGATAAGCCAATCCCAAAAAATCAAAGGTCAAATGATTTCTCTGATAAGTGTGTGAGGATACATAAGGTGGGGATGGGGGGAGGAAGGGAAGAATGAAGGAAGGATGGATTGTGTAGAGAGAAATGAGGTGTGGGGAGGGAGCAGGGGGAAGGAAATGGAATGAGACAAACCTTATTACCCTATGTACATGTATGATACACAAACAGTGTGACTCTACTTCGTGTACAACCAGGCAAATGAAAAGTTGTAGCCCATTTGTGTACAGTGAATTTTTTTTAAAAATGAACAAATAGGCACTTAGACAAGCATATAGTGGGATCACACTCTTAAGAGCAAAATGACAGAATGAGCCAAATTTTTAAAGGTAAAACATATATCTACTTCCATAATCAAAAGTTTGAATTATATTATTTACTGATTTAGAAAATAATTGACTATTCACTATGTGACAAATCTTGTCTTAAATGTTGAGACTGATATGGTGACCAAAGAAGACTTTGGCCTTACCAAATTTAGAATTTAGCAGCGAGGGGAGCAATTAAAACTAGTAACATTATTCATGCAATTAAAAAAAACTAATGGAAGAGAAAATAGGAGTCTAGAAGTAAAACCACAAATGCAAGTTCACCCAATTTATGAAAAAATATCACTACAATTCACCAGGAGGAAGAATTGTATTCACAACAAGACATACTGCAGCTATTAGATATTTCTGAGGGAAAAAAAAGGAATTTTGAACCCCATGTCAATTTCAAAATAAGTTTTAAAATTAATTTAAACTAGATTTTGGACACACATGTGACAGCTAAAAATATAAAAAAAAGAGAGAATATCTTCATCACTTTGATGGAACAATTTCTCAATGAAACACGCCCAAAAAAATTAACCAGAAAGGAAAATGTTGGTAAATTGGACTTTACTAAAAATTAAAAATTCTGTTTATCAGAAAGCACCATTAGGAGCAGGCAAGAGCACACAGCATACCATGAGACCATGGGAAGTTATCTGTAGTACATGAACTTGTTAAAGGACTCCTTTCCAGAATGTTCAAAAAATCATTACGAGAATATAAGAAAACAAGATTTTATAATTGACTGTAAGACTCATGCAGAGACTTCATAAAAATACATCCTAGTGACCAAAGCCTATGAAAGAGCTCGGAAAGCTCTCAGTATCGTTAGCAACAGAGACAGCAAATTAAAACTCTAAAGAGATACCACCACACACCCACACAACTGAATCTGCTGTGGAGACTGGAAATGAGTACAACCACCTCTTTGGAAAACTCTCTCAAGAGTCACTACTGCTAAACATATGCCTACCAGCAACTCTACTTTTAGTAATATACCCATGTGAATATCAAATATACCCCAAAACCATGGACAAGAATATCCATAGCAACTTTATTCATCATAGCACCAACCTGGACACAAACCAAATGTCCCATCAACAGCAAAATGGATAAATCAGTTGTGGTGTATTCCCACTATGCAGCAGCACAATGCATGCAAAAGAATGGCTGCTTCACATCAACAGGTGTATAGATGTTATAGAGGGAACAATATGTAAAAGATAGACCTGATATCATATGCTGTACATTTCCATTTATAGGAAGTTAAAGAAGAGATAAAATCAACTGCATATGCATAAGAACCGATAACCCAATCAATAAATCAGCAAATGAACTAAGCAGACATTTCCCAAAAGAAGTAATTCAAATGGTCAACAAATATATACATACACACACATATATATACATATATATACACACATCCGTATATATACATACACACATATTTATATGTATAAAGTTCAATATCCAAATAGAGGAAAATGCAAATCAAAACCACTATGAGATTTCATCTCATCCCACTTAGAATGGCAATCATTAAGAATATAAATAATAGTAATTGCTAGTAAAGATGTGGGGGAAAGTATATGTGTTGGTCGGACTGAGAATTCATAAACCACAATGGTAAACAGTATAGGGATTCCTCAAAAGACTAGAATAGGAATCACCATATAAAATTCCCCACAGACAAGGACTGGTATTATCATATGACCCAGCTGTTTCACTCCTTGCAAATTGTACAAAAGAACTGAAATCAGCATACTATAGCAATATCACCATTCCAAAGGTTGTAGTAGCACAATTCACAATAGCCAAGTTATGGAAGCAGTCTCCAGTCTAGATGTCTTCAAATAGATAAATGGATAAAGAAAATGTGATACACAAACACACACACACACACACACACATAATTGAGTTCTACTCAGTCATTTACAATAAAGAAATTATGTCATTTGCTGATAAATAGATGGAACTGGAGAATACCATACTAAGTATAATAAATCAGATTTATAAAGCCAAGTGTCAAATGTTTTCTCTCTCATATGCAATAGCTAGAGAGATACAAGGAATTTAAAAAGAGAGATTTCATGAAAATAGAAAGGAAAACAGTAGAGAAAAGGGACAAAGAGGGAGGCAAGTGGGGAGAGAAAGGGGAGGAACTGCAGAATGAAGCCAACTAAATTATGATAAGTGTATGTAATAATATAACACAATCCCACCTTTATGGGTAAGTATAATGCACCAATTAAAAATAGTAAACAGAAGGAATATCAGGAGAGTAGAAGAAAGGGATTAAAGGGAGGAAGAAGAGGGACAGGGAAAGTACTTGGGAATGAAATAACACAAATTATGTTATTTGTGCATAGAAATATGTCCCAATGAAATCCACTATTATATATAATTATAATTCACTAATGAAAAATTAAAAATAAAATAAGAACAGTGATTATCCAGATATAGGGGATTACTTAGACTGAGAAGGAGGATACGGGGAATAAAATATGATAAGATCTTTGAAGGAAAACACGGAGGACTCTATGAGAATAAAATACAAGAAGATAATAGCACAGGAAATCAGGGAGGGAACTGCTGCCTATGTAATGTTTGATTGACACATGAGAAAGAATCAAAAGGCATGAAAAGGCATAAAGAGTATTCCAGACAAAATGAAGCAGTGGGCAAAGGCTTTCTGCACACAATGAAGGAACTCAAAGGTGAGTATAGCCAGAGCTCAGAGAGGAGCAAGAGCTTCCTTCGAGATGGAGAGAGCAGGAGCAGAGCAAGCCGGCACTGAAGGTCCTGTGAAGGATGCTCAATAGCAATTGCAAGGCACCAAAGGTGTGGGGCAAGGGCACGTGAGGGGCAGGCTTGGGTTATAAAAGCTCACTCTGGCTTGTAATGAAGAAATGGAAGGGGAGAACCAAGAGCAAAGGTAAGTTAACAGGTTAGGATCTATATTAGTCATCCAGCCATGCAGGATAGCAGCTTGGTGGGCAGAGGGAGAAACAGTAAATTGCAACTAGCTTATATTTGCTTGGAAGACCCAACTGTTAGATTTTCAGAGAGTTTGTGAGTTATTCTTTAACTAGAGCTATTACTAAAATTTAGATCTTGTCATCTTACATATATATTCTAATTTAAATAGAATACAAAATTCTACTTTAAATATTATATAATTGTATGCTATTGAGCATCTCCTCCCAACTCCAGAGATTCAGGTTGATATCTTGCAACTGGTGATGATGGAAGTTTTATGTACATAAACCATTAAATGATACTAATACTGTCTTGTGGTGGTTTTGCCATTGTGTTTTTAGGGAATTGGTTGATAAACACTTATTAGCACATCACTGGCAGGAGGATTGATAAAGACCAGCAGGGATAGATTTGAAAGATATTTGAGAAAGAAAATTGATGAATTTGATAGTAAGTCATACACTGAGGGTGAGGAAGAAGATGTGTCAAGGATCAGACCCAGTTTTCTAAGTTGTGCAAGCAGAGAATAATCTCCCACTTATGCCCATTGAAAAGCTAGTGAGTATTGAGTCAAAGTAACAATGATATACCTGTATTTATGTGGGTTTGTCTCTGTGTCTTCTACTCTGTACCATTGGTCTATATGTGTCTGTTGGTGGAAATACCCTGCTGCTTTTATTCCTATAGCTCCGTAGTCTAGTTTGAGGTCTGGGAGTAGAGTGAAACAGACATTATTACCTCTTGTACATATATGACTTCATGACTGATGTGACCCTATAATATATAAAATCAGAAAAATGAGAGATTACACTCCATGTATGTATGATCCATCAAAATGTAAAAAAGCATTCTACTGTCATGTACAACAAATTAGAAGAAATTAAAAAATTTAAAAAGTAACACTGAAATATTTGCAGATTTGCTTGAAGATGCAAACTTCCCAGAGGTGCAACCCCAAAAGGAAACAATAAATCTAAGAGTGAAATAGAAATGGAGAAGAAAACAATCTTTTGGAGAACCAGTCCCTACTCCAAAGATAAGGTATTACTAGAGAATTTGAGTCTCTAGAGCATGTAGGACAAACATACCATCAAAAGCCTAGACAGTCTAACTCCAGACTAGATTAACACAAACTCCTAACAGAAGGACAGATAAGTCCATTTCTAAACATAAACTCCATTCCATTATTTCAGTCTCTTCTGTCCAACACAAAGATGCCTGGATTTTAACAAAAAGTTTACAAAGCAAGAAAAAAGAAATTCAATATATTTCCCAGAGACGAAGAAATCAACAGACCCAGACTCAGATACAATGCTAATGTGCTAATGTTGAAATTATCTGACAGAGGATTCAAAGAAACCTAAACAACATGTTCAAAAACTTAATGGGAAAAGGTGACAACATGAAAGGCCAGATAAGTAATTTCAGAAAGGAGATGGATTCTATAGGAAATGATTAATTACCAAAGCTGGAAGTGTAAAGCACATTAACACAGATAAAGAATACCTTCTATGAATTCATTAATAAACAGGACACGGCTAAGGGAAAAGCAGTGAACTTGAAGAGAGGGCAAGAGAAATTTCCTGAACTGAAACATAAAGAAAAAAAAACTTCAAAAGAAAAAAGCATCCAAGATCAGTGAGACAACATCAGACGATTTTACATATATATATATATATGTAAAATATATATATATTTTATATGTATATATTTATATATATATATTTTACATATATATATATATTGAATCCCAAAAGGAAAAGAGAGAGCATGAAGAAGAAATATTTGAATAAATAATGACCAAGAATTTTCCAAAATGAATGACAGACACAAGTCCCTGAACTGAGATGCTCACAAAAACCCTAGTAGGATTTGTACCCATGAAAAAAATTCATAGGTAAAGTCACATCAAGTCTATCACAATCAAATTGCTGAAAACAAAAGATAGAGAACATCTGGGAGAAAAAAAAGAAACATTGCCTTTTTTAAAAAAGGTAAGAATTAGCAAACTTGAGATCAGATATCACAAAAGGCAGAAAACCACTGAGAGACATTTTTAAATTGTTAAAAAAGAAAATAAAGTCAACCTAGAATTCCTCAACAAAATATCTTTCAAAAATGGAACAAAATGGGCTGGGGATGTAGCTCAGTTGGTAGAGTGCCTGCTTCGCAAGCAAAAGGCCCTGGGTTCAATCCCCAGCACTGCGAAAGAAAAAAAAAGAAATAAAATTAATGGCCTTCTTAAACAAACAAACAAAAAACGAGAGAAGTAATGGCCAGGAAAACTACAAGAGAGGTTAAAGGAAAGGTTAAAGGAATTTCTTCAAGAAAAAAGAACATGTCTGACAGACTCTCACATGTTCCCCAAGGCAATGAGGAGCAAGGCAAAGGGAATAAATGATGATAAAATAAAATTCTTTATTTTTAGTTGCTTATAGATATAATTGGATATTTAAAGCAAAAGTAGTAGCAATATTTTGTGCATTTCTATATAAAATATTTGGTACCACATGAAGCACAAGGAGGAATTGAGAAGGTACTATCATGAAGTCTTCTCACCAACTGTGAAGTATAAATATGATTAGTCCATGGGCTCTGAGTAATTGGAAACACATATTGGAAACCCGTGGGACAACCACTGAAATAGTTTTTAGGGGTGGAAACAAGATGAAATTTATAAAAAATTCTCAATCCAAGGACACAGAAAAAAAAAATGAAAAACAAAGACAAGACTCAATAAAAATAACTAGAAAAATGGTATATTTTAATCCAAACAGATCAACAGTTACTTTGTTTTGTTTTTTATGGTGCTGGGGATTGAACCCAGGGCCTTGTGCATGCAAAGCAAGCACTCTACCAACTGAGCTAGATCCCCAGCCCTCAACACTTACTTTGAAGGATGTAAGTGCTCTATACATGCTAAATGACAGAGGCAACCAGATGGAAAGAGATTTGGAACATGAATAGTATTATCACAATAAAGAGAGGTTTCATAGTGATAAAGGAGTCAGTTTTTCAAGAACACCTCACATTTTTTAAACACATATGTGCCTAACAACACAGCTTTAAAATACAAAAAGTAATAAAAATTCCCTTTTTAGGAAGAAGTCAACAAACTCAATCTGAACATTATGTGGAAAATAAAATAAATAAAATAAAATAAAATGCCAAAGCAATTTTGAGAAAGAATTATAAAGTTGGTGACGCATACCACCTAGTTTTAAGTTTCAGTATGAAGTTGCAGCAATCAAGGCAGTGTAATGTTGGTGAAAAACAAATACCTGCCAATGAAGCAGAACAGCGAATCTGGAAATAGACCCTGGCAAACATAAGCTACTAAGTTTTGACAAAGTTGCAAAGACAATTCAATGGGTGAAGTACAGTCTTTTCAATAAATGGTGTTAAGCCAACTGAATATTCACTAGCAAACAAAATTTAAGCTCTACCTATACCCTGCATTCTATACAAAATGGACTCAGAATGGATCATAGACTCAAGTGTAAAAATCTAACACTTGTAAGTTTACTACTTACTACACTGTTAGGAGAAAATTCTTATGACCTTGAAATAGGAAGTATCTATATGAATACACATCTATGCATATTCATATGCATATATGCATACATACACATATATGAATATGCATACAAATATATGCATATATATACATATATAAGTTGATACAAAAAGCCTCACACAGAAAGAAACAAAAAAAATGTGAAAATAAATTGGAACTTTTCAAAATTAGCAGCTTTTGTTCTTTTAAAAGACACTGTTCATTTAGCATGATGTTCTCTAGTTTCATTCATTTACTAGCAAATGCCGTAATTTTTAATTCCTTTTCATGGCTGAGTACAACTCCATTGTATATATATAATGTATATATATATTTATATAATTATATATATGAAATTACATATATAATTATATATAAAAAGTATACATACAAAATTATATATATAATTATATATAAAATGTATATAATTATACAATGTATATATAATTATATATACATTATATAATTATAATTATAAATATATATTTATAATTATAATTATATATAATAATTATATTAATTATATTAAATATATAATTATATTATATATAATTATATAATATTAAATATATAATTATAATATACTTATATATATTATAATTATATATTATTAATTATATATATAATTATATATGACTTAAATATAATTATAATTATAAATATATATTATATATTATATATAATATTATATATACATTATATATTATATATTTATTTATAATTATATAATATTATAATTATATATATTAATATATAATATATATTATATATACATTTTATAATTATAAATATATATTTATAATTATAATTATATATAAGTATATATAATTATATATATATAAAAACATAAACACACACACACACCACATTTTTCTTTATAGACTCAGAAAGTCCAGGGTCAAATGTGTTCTCTCATATGTAGAAGCTAGAGCAAAGCAAAGGAAAAAAAAGTGGTTGGGGGGATCCCATGAAAATAGAAGTGACATCAATGGAGCAGAGGAAAGGACAGAGGGGAAGAGAAAAGGGACAGAAAAAAAAAAGAGAAACTGCAGAATGAAATTGACCAAATTATGCTATGTACATATACACATTCACCACAGCAAATTTCACCTTTGTGCATATCTACAAAGCACCAATAAAACGGCTATAAATACAAAGAAGCAAGATGAGTACAGTACAGGAAGGGGAATGGGGGCAGGGAGGAGGGAAGGGAAAGAGGAAGCACTAGGGACTGAGGTGGACCAAATTATATTCTATGCACATATGATTATGCCAAAATGAACCCCAATAGTATGTATAACTTAATGCATTAATAAAAACATTTTTAAGAAGACAATATTCAGAGAATAAGAAGACAAGCCATACCCTGGAAGAAAATATTTGCAAATCACATTATCCATGAAGGATTTGTATCCAGAATACAGAACTCTTAAAACCCCCAAATCGGAAGACCTAATAGAAACTTCACCAAAATAGATATACAAGTAGGAAATAAGTTCATAAAAAAGATGTTTAACATCGCTAGTCATCAGGAACATTTAAATTAAAACCACAACCATGCATTACCATTAACATCCATTACAATGACTAAATTAAAAGAAAAGAAAATTGCAATACCCAGACAAGAATGAAAAGCAACTGTCACTCTTGCCGGTAGGAAAGTAAAATGATACAGTTATTCTGAAAAACCATTTGGTAATTTCTGATAGAGTTTAATACACCTACTTTGTGAACCAGCAAATACACATCAGGGCAGTTACCAAAGAAAATGAAAAAAAATATTCACATAAAAATCTGTACACAATGCTCATAGCAGCTTTATCTGTAACCACAAACATTGGAAAACACCAAGTTCTCCCATAGGCAAATGCAAGACCAAGCTGATACAACCATGCAAAGGAGTACTATGCATCAAAGAAGAAAACAAAAACAACTGATAATCTCACAGATGAACCTCAAATGCACTTCACTAAGTGAAAGACGCCAACCAAAAAGGGTATATGTTTTATGATTCCATTTATCTGAAAAAAAAATAAGAAAAAGAAACATCGCTATTGAATATAAGAAAAGTGGGTGAAGGTCACAAATTTACATACATATATAAATATTAAGAGATAATCACACAGGAACTCAGCCTTTAACATGTGATTCTGTGTAGACATGACTCAAATTCAAGCCATAACAGGCATATATCTGATACAGATATATACTGATAAATATTGAGGATGGAAAGTCTTAAGCCCTGTTTCCTTTGTATTGTTCTAAATATTGGTCCATACGGGTAACTATGCTGAAAAAGTTGAACCCCTGAAAGTCTTCAGAAAAGCTTCATTTTTGTTTTGAAAGTCATGCTAATCTCTCTGTAGAAGCCATGCCCAACAAAACTTTGAAAATCAACAACTTCTTTAAATTTTTCATCTCCTTCTCTCTAGGAAAAAAAACCTAAAAAGTAAAAAAAAAAAAAAAAAAAAAAAAAAAAATGATAATGAGATCCTATTATAGTAAGTTTAAAGATAAATCACTGGTCGGGCTTTTAGAAAGGAGGGAAAGGAAGAAGCAATTAATTTATTTTTCTTTCATAGAACAACGCATAGGTAATAGCCCATTATGTGCATGAATTACAGCCGAGCTGCAAAAATACTGCATAATTTTAACATTCTACTGGTTTTTCCCCATCAATCTCATTGACGTTCTTTCCAAGTATAAAGAATGGAAGCCGGGTTTCTTCAACTTAAAGAAAATGTAAGATCTCCTTCTGTGCTTTTCTGTTTCTTTGTTATGATCCTTTAATGCCTCCGGTGTAATTGATTTCTCTCTTTTTCCCCAAGTTGAATGCTCATTCTTGATTCTAGAATGATAGGACTTGCTTCTTGGAAGCTGTGACGAATGATGTATATATGTACTTCTCTGACTCCTCTCTTTATGTCCAAAAGAAGTGCCGGAAGAAGGGAATTGCTGGCTGCCAGAATCCAAGGCTCAGCTTTCCACACTGGTGAAGTAACCTCACCACCTCTAGCCCAAATGGAAAACAAGCTGAAACACTTACCCTAAAGCCCTGAGGGAGCCTGCAAAATCCTTGTCGGCCTTGCCCAGAGAAAAATCTAAAAGAGAATTTGGGAAATGCATCAGTTGTAACAGGACATGGATGAGCATTTGTTAAGCCATTTCTCTGCAAATGCCTGTTAGCTACTCCCACTCCCTTTGAAGAACTACAAGGCCTCAAACTGTCACCAGAATGGAGGAACTTTAGATTATGTAAAGGGAAATGAGAGGGGGGAGGGGACGAGGGTAGGAAAGATGGTGGAATCAGACAGACATCATTGCCCTATGTAATTATGTATGATTACACGAATGGTGTGAATCTACATCATGCACAACCATAGAAATGAAAAGTTGTACCCCAAAAGTAGTGTACAATGAATCAAAATGCAGTCTGCAATAATAAAAAATAAAATAAATCATTTAAAAAAATTGTCACTGTGATGGACTGACAGATTTGACTCCTTAGAAATATTACAGGTCAAGCTATAAGGGCAATGACTAAACAGACTCTATTTTGCTCTGAGACTCCATGTTATGTAGGAAATGAGCTTCTTCCATGGGAACACCCCACCTCTGTACCCTTCATCAGTTACTTAGCATGACATGTTTAGCAAAACAAAAGGACAATTCCTTTGTGATGAAAAATTGTTCTCTTTTGATTCCTGTTTTTCCTAAACAATGCACCATGTGAACGGTGATGCCAACAATGATTGTGTGGATGTTAGTAACCATTCTTTAGTTTGTACCTAGTTAAGGGTCATTTTGGCCCACTTCCCCCTCTGCAGATAATTTCATGATGTAAGTTTGTAACTTCGAATCATAGCAGCAGACAATTATGATTGATGTGATTTTTGGTATAAGAACCCCTGCAACCCTATGGTCAGGGCTGTTCTCCCAATAGCCATTTTTTGGGGCAATAAAGACTCTCAAATTTGGACTTCTCAGTGGTGATGGGTCTGTTCTAGGTTGTGCCCCACAACATCACCAGAGCTAAGCCACATGTCAGGAATATTACATATGTTATTATTACTTTTTACAATATCCTATCATTAATTATCTTCACGCATGAAAACAATGTGACTCCCACAGCTTAATTAACCTCTGTCGCAAGGTCGCTGAGCTAGCAAGAGTGAAATTGAGATTTAAACCCAGGACCATCCATCTTCAAATTCCAGGTTCATCCAAACAGTCTCATTGACAAGGACATAGGTGAGCCCAAGAAACATCTTTAACACTTGATTTGGTCTCAGAAACAAAACTAGTGTCTACCTCTTTATTTCACTCTCCTTGTATCAACCAAAAATCACTGTTCCTACTCACACCAAGGAGACAGGGTGGGAAACAAGGACCATACTTATTTACAATACTTTCCTTGAATTCCAATGGGATATAATTTGAGTAAATCCAGTGACAGGCAATGAACCTAGATTTAAAGGTTTTTGCTTGATAGACTTGGCACTTCAAGAAAGTTGACTTTTATCATTTTGCTGCTAATATATTTTAGATCCTCTGTAGCAAATGAATCATAGGAGGCCACAGTGCCAAAAATGCTTGTTTCCTTATGATTCCAGAGAGTGGCTTTGATATCCAATTCTGCCTGAAAGGAGATATTTCTGGTACCTTGGGTGGATAGTGCATCTCATCAAAAACCAGTTTTCTTCCTTTGTCTTTCTTTCCTAGAATTTGTCACTTTTTAAAATGTGACTGTGTATGGGCCTAATCAGTCCCAAGAAACTTTCATCTCAACTAGGAAAGAACTGTGATGTGTTTCCTTCTTCATGTCCAAGATGGCCTAAGTACTCGGAGATGAACCTGAGACTTAACTCCTGATGTCTCTGATTCGAAAGTCCATGAACTTCCTATCATTTCATGGGGCATCTCTGTGAGCCTTCCTGGGTCTGTATGCATTTGTTTATTTCTCTTAAGTCTTTAAGTCTTCTGTTAAATTAAATCTTTTAGTGTCCTGGTCAAAAATATGTCACCTTTATTTCTTCCATCTTTTTTCTTCTCACGTCCCTGTGTTGCGGGGAATAGACAGGTGGAGAAGCAGCAAGCAGCACTCAGAGAGGAAGGGGCCTCCAAACTTTATTTTAGGCCAACGGGCCCAGAGGAAAACAAATTTCCAAATTCTGAGCCCTGATCCACAGTTTCTCACAATATTTATGGGTTATTTGACATCATCTTAGACCCATTTTATCATTGAGTTTTTTTTTTTTCCCTCTTTTTTAAAAACCTTCCTAGTCTATAGGCTGAGGGCCTTGTGCAGGGTGTCTAACCTAAAGCATGCTCACAGAAACAGATAAGAAGAAATGGCTGTTTTATGAGCATCTGTTACATTTCAAGAGGGAATAGCCAGACTCTTAGGGCAGTTATTTATAATCCAAAAGTTTGGGACCTGTTATGGTTTGGATGTGAGGTGTCCCCCAAAGCTCACAAGTGAGATAATGCAGGAAGGTTCAGAAGAGAAATGACTGGGTTGTAAAAGTCTTAACCCAATTGGCAAATTAATCCCTGATGGGATTAACAGAAATGGAAGGATGTGGCTGGAGGAGGTAGGAATTGGGGCCTGTCTATGGGGTATATATTTTGTATCTGGGAATTAGAGTCTCTCTCTCTTTCTGATCACCGTGATATAAGCTGCTTCCCTCTGCCACCTTCTCCCACCATAATGTTCTGCCTCACCTCCATCCCCAAGGAATGGAGTTGGCCATCTATTTACTGAGACCTCTGAAACCAGGAGCCCTCAAATAAACCTTTCCTCCTCTGCAGTTGTGCCGATCAGGTCATTTAGTCACAGCAGCAAAAAAGCTGACTTAAACAGGACCCATGGTTAATTAGGCTACCTAGAGAAAGGCTGAGGGAGGGGAGGGGAACTGACCCCTTCCCCAGGCATTGTTTTCTTACTATAACGTTTTTGTCATTTCATTTCACAACCACATCTGGTTTTGCTCTCACACCTGTGGTTCCTTTACCACACCACCACCAGGATCAGCCCTTCATATCTAGAGTTGTATAACTCATTTATTCAGTCAGTCAATCAATCATTCCTTCATTCAATAATTCAAAAAATGTTTATGGAACACCTATTAAGAGCCACTCCCCTTTGATGATTCTCACAAAGATAAAAATAATGTAATATACCTTTTCTATCTATGGGCAACCGAGATAGAAAAAACATATGCTCTAATGGAAAGAAAAATCCAGGACCAGATGGCTTCTCAGCCAAGTTCTACAAGACCTTCAAAGAATAACTTATACAAATAGTCCTTAAAATTATTCCATGAAATAGAGAAGGAGGGAACCCTTCCAAACCCATTCTCTGAAGCTAATATCCTCATACCAAAACCAGACAGACATATCAAGGAAAGAAAACTTAAGACCAATATCCCTGATAAGCCTAGATACAAAAATTCTTAATAAAATCCTAGCAAATCACATACAAAAACATATTTAAAAGATAGTGCACCTTGATCAAGTGTGATTCATCCCAGGGATACAAGGCTGGTTCAACATACAGAAATCAACAAATGTAATTCATCACATCAATGGACATAAATACAAGAATCATATGATCATATAGATGCAGAAAAAGTATTTGACAAAATACAGAATCCATTCATGTTCAAAACACTAGAAAACCTAGGAATAGTAGGAATATACCTGAACATTGCAAAATATTTTCAGTTTTAATCATTTTAAACACTTTCATCTCTCAAAAATATATTTCTTAAAACATCATAAGATCTAACCTAAAATTTCAAATATACAATTTTAAAGTACTACTTTTGATGTTTTAAATAATTTTGTAAGTTCTTATATAAATTGTGGATTTTTTTTTCCTTAAGTTATTTTCTATTTTCTATTGAACTTTCTTCAGGTTAATATGTCAATTTCATTGTGTTTTAACTTTTCCATAGCTACTAATATTGATAAGGCAGTTTCTCCAATTATTTTACTTTTTTCAAATTTATTCTATTTCAGAAACTAATGTTTTTACCAAATTTCCCAAATTCCTCATAATAGTTTAATTGATATTGTCTTAAAACTATAGAAACACTTAAAAATAGGTATAAAGATACTGAGTCTTCCTACTCAGGAATACGATGTTTCTTCATTCATGTTTTTTTATCCTTTTGGTAAAATTTTACCATTTTGTTCACATTAATTCATATTTATTTTTAAATAAATATGAAACAAAATAATAAATAATAATAATAATAAATAAACAAAAATCCTGTAAGATTTTTGTTCCTGTTGTTATTGTTAGTGACATTTATCTGCAATAAATATGTGTTGCTATTATTGTTAAATTTCTCTTTCCAGGGCTGGAGATGTAGCTGGTGGTAAAGTGCTTATGTAGCATGAATGAGGCCCTGGGCTCAATCTCCAGCTGATCTCCTCAGTATTTATTTCCATGTTTCTAAATAATCACTTATATTGCTATTTATTGATTTTCACTTTTAAGAATTATATATTCACTAAGCTTTCTCTTTCCATCAATCCTCCCATCCTTCTAAATTCTTGATTTTCATTTGATCAATGTTTACATGATTTTTATGTCAATATTATAGACAGCTGAGCAGTAATTTAACTTTCCTGATCAAATTTTTATTCTTCTTAACATTATAATTGTCTTGTTTCATTTTGTTTGTTTGGATCAGTTTGTTTGCTGGGATTTTATGTGTGTGAGAGAGAAGGCATGGTCTTCTGTACACCACTCTTTATCTCCACATTCTTTCCCAGTCGTGCAAGATCCTCTCGAGATATTAAATGAACATTAAGTGTTCTATCATGTTTGTCTTTTGATTCCTGGAGACAGGTTCTTTTTAGGCCTACTCCAAGTAGAGTCTCACTTTGTGATGGGCTGACATATTTGACTCCATGGAGATGTTACAGGCCAGGCTATAAGGGCAATGACTGAACAGACTCCATTTTACCCTGAGACTCCATGCTATGCAGGAAATGCTTGTCCTATGGGAACACCCCGCCTCTGTACCCACCAACAGTTGCTTAGCACAGCATGTTTGGCAACACAAATGGCAACTCTTATATAACGAAAAGTTGTTCTCTTTTTGATTCCTATTTTTCTTAGACAATGTACCATGTCAACAGCGATTGTCTAGACGTTAGTAGCCATTCTTTAACTTGTACCCAAATAAGGTCGTTTTGACCCACTTCCCCTTCTGCTTATGATCTTAGATCTCATGATGTTAGTTTGTCGTTTTGAATCATAAACGCAGACACTTATGATTGATGTACTGACTTGTGGTATAAAAACCACTGCAACCCTATGGTCGGGGCTGTTCTCCCAATAGCCATTTTTGGGATGTTGTGTGAGACAGTCAGCCAGCCGGCTAATAAAGACTCCCAAATTTGGACTTCTCAGTGGTGATTGGTCTGTTCTTAAATTATGCCCCATAGCAACTTCAGGTAGTTACTCCCTAGAGTTTTCTCTTACATTCGGGTCTCTATCCTTGCTTCCCAGATTCCCTTTGTTCCTCTTGTTTCATTACTGTACTTTGGAAAAGCATATCTTCCAGTCATTTCCCGAGGGAAAAAAAATCACAGGAGATATTTTTTGTATATGCCTTGCATTTCCATAAATTTCTTTCTTCTGCCCTTGCACTTAATTGAGACTGTATACCTAGGACAGAATTCTAAGTTGGAAATTATTTTCCTTCCAAAGATGTTTTCCCCCGTATTTTTATGGGTTGGTTCACCATAGTTGTACATGATGTCGAGATCTGTTGCTACATGTTCATATATGCACAAAATATAACAATATAACCTGACCAACTTCATTCCTCAGTATTTCCCTTCTCTCTCTCCCTTCCATCCTCTTTCCCTCTGGTTCCTTCCCTCTACTCTGCTGATCTTCCTCCAGATTTCATGAGGCCTTCCTTGCTCGGCTGCCATCTTTCTTTTCCTTTTTTCTATCTAGCTT
Source organism: Glaucomys volans (assembly GCA_020662805.1). Lineage (NCBI taxonomy): Eukaryota > Metazoa > Chordata > Mammalia > Rodentia > Sciuridae > Glaucomys > Glaucomys volans. The sequence goes on along the minus strand of JAJEJO010000333.1, from coordinate 110,185 downwards.
CCGCATATGAGAAAAAATATACAACCCTTGAGTTTACCTAATTTTGTTGAACATAATGTTCTCATGTTCCATCCATTTTCCTGCAAATGACATAGTTTCATTTTTCTTTATGGCTGAATAAAATGTCATTGTGTATTTATACCACATTTTCTTTACCCACTCATCCACTCATGGACACCTAGGCTGGTTCCATAGTTTGACTATTGTGAATTGTGCTGCTATAAACATGGGTCTGCGTGTATCATTGCAGTAGGTTGACTTTAATTGTTTAGGATGAATATGGAGGACTGGTTAAAGCGGGGTCATAGGTGACTTCATTCGTAGTCTTTTGAGCAACCTCCATCCTGATTTCCATAGTGGTTGTACTAATTTACAATCCTAACAACAGTGTAAAACTGTGCCTTTTTCTCCACATCCTCTCCAGAATTTATCATTTTTCATATTCTTGATGGTTGCCATTCTGACTGGAGGAAGATGAAATCTCAATGTAGTTTTGATTTGCATTTCTTTAACTGCTAATGGTGTTCAACATTTTTCGTCTATTTGTTGGCAATTTGCATTCCTTCTTTTGAGAAGTGTCTGTGTAGTTCATTTGCCCATTTATTAATTGGGTTATTTGGGGGCTTTATGGTGTTAAGTTTTTTGAGTTCTGCTTATATTCTATATACTAATCCTCTGTCAGAAGAGTAGCTAGCAAAGATCTATCCCATTCCATAGGCTCTCTCTTCACATACTTAATTGTTTCCTTTGTTGTGCAGAAACTTTTTAATTCAATGCCATCCTATTTATTAACTCTTGTCTTTGATTCCTGAGCTTTCTCCTACTGAGAAAGTTGTTGCCTGTGCCTGAATACGGGAGTGTTGACTCTACATTTTCTTCTAGGAGTGGCTTAGATTCTGGTCGAATTCCTAGATCTTTCATCCATTTCATCACTCAAATGTTTGAATGCATTTGCTTTTCTTTTCTGAAATCACAGTTATTTCCTAACGCTCTATTTTGTCCACAAAATGTTTTATTTTACTCCTGTTCTTGATAGATTCTGATAGATTTGTGCAGGGGATTTGGTCTTTTTTCAAAGTACCTTTGGAGTAGTTGATTTCTTCCAAGTTTCTTTCCGTTTTCTAGTGCCTCTGTTGGGAAACACACTGTCATCAATACTGTTCTTCTACATGAACCTGTTTTATTTTCTCTGGGCAATTTCAGGATGACCTGTTCTCAAGTGTTCTAAAATTTTACAGCAACGTGGGATTGATTTTCATCCATTTTCAAATCTGGCAATTTCAGCCCATATGAGCCCTTACCTCCTGGAATGATTTCAGCTTTCATAACTTTGTCCATTTTCTTTTCTCTCTTTTTCTGAAAGTCTTCTGTGTTATTGTGTTTCCGAGATTCTTTCTTTATCATTCCCTTCCCCCTTTTTTTCCTCATCTCTTTGGTAATTTGGTTCTACTTTCCGGGGCATTTCTTCAAGTTTATAATCCAATTCTTCCTTTAAATTTTGCTTTACTGAAATTGTAGTTGTAATTTCCTAAAGCTCTATATTGTTCTCAAAAAGTTCTTTTATTTTCTTCCGGTTCTTGATAGATTTTTGGTTTTGTTTTGTTTTTTTTCTCTATTGTAATTGTTGGTTTCTTCCAAATTCCTTTAACCTTTCTTTGTGTTGGCCTTGAACTTTCTGTTTCTTCAGATTTCAGAAAAAAAAATTTTGAAGTTGTTAAGAAGTGTCACCTATACCATCAGCACCTACTTCACAGTGGAACCATCTGATTGAACCATACCTTATGAACTCTCCAACCCCAACGATAGTTCAGTTTAACACCCTCAACCAAACTCACCAGGGAGATCTGGAAATCTCTTAGGTTCTCTTTACTGGAGGGCACAAACAGTTCTCAGACTTCCACAAGTCATTAAGAAAGAAGGCTGAGGCTCTGAACTGTCAATGAATACACACGCACTTATTTTCTTCTATTTGTACTAGAATTCAGCTGAGCCTGGGGGTTCACCCCTCAGGCAAGGACCCATTACCTTAAATAGGCTTCTACCCCCACAACAGGGAGAGGTAATCCCCCATGGAGATGGAAGTGGGGGTGGAATCAAGTTGTTATTACAGCATTTCAACGTTTTTTTATTTCAGTGCTGGGGATTGAACCCAGGGCCTTGTGCTTGCGAGGCAGGCACTCTACCCACTGAGCCATATCCCCAGTCAACCTTTTTTAAGGTCCATAATCACCCACAACCTCACCTCCCCCATGAACCTACTGCTATGAGTTGCTTAGCCTTTGATGGATAAATTAGCTTGTTTCCTATTTTCCCCACTGGCAGCTTAGAATCCACAGTTCTCTTGTCTAATAATAAGCATGGTCTTCCATCTGCTTACAAGTTTCCAAAATATCTCCTGTATTCGTTTTTCTTATGGATATAGGCTTTTAGCTGGTATTCTCATTACTTTAAAAAAGCAGTTTTGTAACGGAATACTGCACATTCACCTTGTCTATTCTAATGGGAAGCATCCATTGATTTGACACATTAACTTGGTAAATAAAAGATCTGCAGACTTGCTCTCACTTTTTTATTTATCTATTACACTAAGCTTTCACTAATTATGTTTGCAAACTCATTCTTTTATATTTCCAGACTTACAAGCTGCAAATAGAAATATTTTTTGACATTTACATTTATGCTAAATATATATACACATATATACAAATACATAGATATATAAATGTTTAGAATACATACATACAAATATACATATGAATACATAAATGATACATATACATACAGAATACAAATATATAGACTCAGATATATATATACAAATATATAGAATATGCATATATATAATACTATATGCATTATTGCACTTATCAGAATTTCCAGAAAAATGTATAAAAATGTTTTTAATGGTGGTGGTTGTCTTATTCAATTGAAAAGCTTCTAATGGTTTTTACCACTAAGCACTTCTTTCTCTATTAGTTGTTGTAATAGATTTTTTTTTTATTTTCTTAAGAGAATATATTCATAGCATCTTAAGTATCAAACTTCTGTTTGCAGAAGATAAGAAAATTTCATATGATATATTAAGTTCATATGCATTTTAAAACTGTTTACAAACAATAGATTGATTTGGGACATTGTTTACAGAAATAATTTTCTAAAATAAAATATCCCCCATGTAATATTTTTAACATTGATTGAATTTCAGTTTGTCACATGCATGTTCATTCATTACGTGTTCATTTCTGAGCACTCTCTGTATTCTACCATGTGACAGATTGGTATGCCAGACACTGGGAAATATAGAACAGGTCTGTCTTTATACCCATGCAGCTAACATCCTGGTCACCTTTAAACACAAGCGTCTAACTATTCAGATTTGACCGTCAGAAAGACTATTCAGAATGGCTGAATATTTAAGCAGAGGTTAAGGCCTGAAGAATATGGTCAGTGATGGTATCATTTAATGAAATGGGAAATACAGGGGAAGTGTAGTTTAGTGGAAGGCAAAAGGGAAGGATTCAAATGTTTTATTTGGACATAGTAAGTACAGGCTATCTATTAGGCAACCTGGTGACAATGGCAAGTAGTCCATCTCTAGGAATCTAAAGCTCCGAGGAGATGCAGAACCATATATATAAGCTTATAATTCTTCAGAACAAATTATATTTAAAAATATGGGGCTGGATGATATCATCAAGGGAGTGAGTGTCTAATATTAAAGTGGAGATGAAGAACTAAGATGGGATCCTGAGGAGTCCCAGGAGTTAAGGAATTAGAAAGGAACCAGCAAAAGAGCCTGAGAAGGAGCATCCAGCAAAGCAGGAAGAAAAAACAGAGACCAGTGTGGACAGAGGTGATGTATCATCTTCATGATGATGAATTATGAGTGGCTTAGCATTAGTCATTCGATTTTTGTTAGTTGTTGCTGATTTTTACCACTTTGCTCTCTACTTTGAACAAGAATGGTCACAGTAGCAGCAATTTCTTTTTTAAGCCAAACCTAAAGGCAGTGAGCCAGAGGATCATTAACAATGTATGAGGACAAGTGACTGGCAATCAGTTTATAGCAACCCGAAGGAATAGCAAATTGTTAAAACTACCAGCAAGAACAGGCATTTGGGCAAATTCAAAAGTAGACCAAAAATACTTCTGGGAAGTAGCAATGGTGATCAGGGAGGATACATAACCCCAAGCTCCAAGGCACTCCAAAAATGAATAAAGGGTTTAGCGGGTGTAGCGTTTTGATGTTGCTCACATGCAGAGTTTGCAGTGAAGGAGCTAAGAATGGAAGCAGGAAGGTTGCACAGATTATAGACAGCATTTCATACCATGGTAATCAACCCCAATATTTCCTATGGGTAATGAAGAGCCATGCAAGGTATCAAAGCCTATATAATGCTTTTCCCTCACAGCTGTGGCACAATTTGTAATGAAAGGGTCAAACACAAAAGACCACTTCAGAAAAGCAGCCCCATGAGAGTAAAGCTTGCTATGAATGAGGCGATGCTGACACAGACTTATGAAGAGAAGGTTTAACACTCACTCATTCATTACAAATATCTTGAATTTCTGCTTCATACCATTCACTGTGCTGGGTACTGACATAGATGAACAAATCACCAATGGGGTTGTCATAGGATTTAAGAGTCAAGGTAGAAAACAATTGAGGTGAAAGGTTTTAATTGGTTGGTACCTAATAAGAAGAAAAATTGAAATTTTTTAATATATTTCATTATATATGAATTCAATATGAAATATAAGTTTGATCTATATAGCTGTATATTAGAGACATGTTATTTCATTACAAAAACATTAAATGAAGCATAGATTTTTGAGGTCACCTATTTCAGTTATCTATTTAAGAACAAAGAACTGAGACCCAGAAAAGTCAACATGAATTGTCAAAAGTCACTGGAGTAGTAACATCTGTAATGTTAGATCCATTACACTTACCACTCAAGTTTGCAACATTGTAAGTGAAATGACTTCACACAAATTCTCCCCCAACTCCAGATGAAGGAAGACTCTGGGTAGTAAGAGCCTGGAGAATGAAATGGATGTAGGATGTGTTAAGAACTTATTGACTCATTTTGTGAGACCAAAACCTTAACAGCACTCGCTAATTCACAGATGAATTATCAAGGAGTGATTGCTAGGAGTCCCCAACACCCTACTTATGTCCACCACCCCTTGGAGAGAACTCAGTAGCCCTTTCATTCCTTAGCCAATGACTTTATACTCAGTGATTTTGCTTAGATACTTTCCATGCAGAAAAATTACTCAACCCAAAATGCCTTCAAAGACAAGCTGGAGAAAGGCATTTAAAGGCTCAGGAAGCACTGAAAACTGCTCTTAATTTCCTGTTTACCAAAGGTGACTAGCATTCTCTGTTCATCAGCAAAAGCCTTCATTTGCCTTCTTCTATCTAAGTCATTATTTCTTCTACATTTAAAAGAATTTCAAAGACATAGTTAAGAATAGAAAAAGTACCTTTCAAAATTTCAAAAGACCATATTTTGTCAATTGTCCTCTTTTTAAAATTGCAAAACAAAAGAAGCTCCATGGTGTAGGGAAAAGAATGGACTTCAGCATCAGCCACAGCAGGGTTTGAATTCCAGGTCACTTGCTGTGTTACCTGGGAGAAGTAGCTGCACTTGACAGAACAGAGGAAGCTTCATTTCAGTCAGGTGTAAAATGAGAATTACCTGTACTAAGTTTATTTCATCGACTTGAACTATATGAAGAGAGAATGGTGCATTCTCAGCACTCAGAAAGTATTAGACATAATAATAATAAAAGAGTATTGAACTCCAGATTACACTTGAGTGAAGAAGGGGCCACAATGCGTATTGATAATGGGGACAAATGTCACAAGAAGGGTGCAAACAGTTTTCCATGATAAGTGGTCATTAACCTCAGCAGAAATGTTCAAATTAACTCTTGTACCTCCTAGAATAGTGCACGGAGGAGGATACAATACCACTTTCATGGTTTACATACTAAAATCCATAACCTGAATATAGCCATGATGAGATATCAGATAAACCTCTATCAAGGGACATTCTACTAAATAACTAATATGTTTTACAAGTGCCAAGGATAGAAAAGAAAAGAAAAAACTAGAGACTTGGAGGACTAAAGGAGATGGAGGTGACATAACAGCTATATACAGCATGTGACCCTGTATTGATCCTGGACCAGGAAAAGGACATTAGTGGGACTAATTGGCAAAACATGAATAAGATGTTTTAGACAATAAAGATAGTAAGTAAAGCACCAATATTAATCATGCTTTTCATAATTGTGCTGTGGTCACATAAAATGTTAACATTTGAGATATCTGGAACCAAGGGAATCCCTTGGAGTCTTTCTGCAACTTTGTTTGAAATTCAAAAATATTTCACAATAAGCAGTTAAAATTTTAAAATAAATTTGAAACATCAAAGTGTTAGAAAAAACACTAAAAGACTAGGGGAGAATAGATCAGTAAAATGATGTTTTTAAAGAACTTTCTAAAATTCAAACAAGCATTTCAAATCAGTGCCATTTTACCTCTGGAATTTCAATTAAAAATTTTCGTGGACAATTTTAAGAAACTTTAAGTAATTAAACATAAATAGTACAGGACTTTCCAAATTAATGAAGGCATCTGTTCTGAGTATCCACTGAATGCAAATACTGGGGATACATAATATAGATGATGCAAAAAGAAGGTGCAATTTCTTTTCTCAGTCAGTTTCAAGTCCAGTAAATCAGACAATGCTTAAAATAAAATAATCAAATTAAAGAGTGACAAATAATGACAAATAAATCAGGATAAAGAGCTGCCATTACTTGGTGACATTGAAGAAGACGTCATTTTGATCTCTGGATGGGTTCCGGATGGAAAGAGCTGCTTCCTGTGGTAATTCTCTCCTCCATCCCAGCAGACTCTAGTTCCATCTACTTAATGGAGCCAGACTACAGCCTTGGGTCACAGGCATGTCATGAGAAACAGCCCGGGACAGCACTGCAACAGACAGATTCAGAAGTCCGAGTTCAGGTCAGGGCTCTGCCATTGATCAGCTGTGTGCCTCTGGGGCATTACTTGACCTCCCTGTGCCTCAATTCTTCCTCTGAGTCATGAAAGTAATTGAAGAACAGGGTTGTTAAATGGACCAAGTGAATTAATATGTGCAAAACCTAGCAGGTAATAAATACTGTCTCAAAATTATTATTCTGCATTTCTCTTTCTCTTACCCGCCCACAACAGCTCTTGCACATTCATACATAATTTTTCAGCAACCCCTTTTGCTATCCCCCCAAAATATGCACTAAATCAGTCTACTTGTGTCTCTCTCTCCATTGCTAACTCGTCCAAGTCACCATCACTTCTTGCCTACAGTATTGTAATTCCATCCTAACTCATCTCCCTACCTCCCCTTTACCTCCCTACAAATCCATTCTCCACACAACAACCAAAGCATCTTCCTAACATAAAATAGATGTCATATATCTACTTCAGTGAACCAGCCACTTCCAACTGCACTTAAAATAAATTTCAATTTCTTACCATGGTTTGAAGGTCCCCTGAGGTCTACGTGGTGCTTCATGACCCTCTCTCCCTCATTTTCTCCCTGACCTCTGCACCTTCATTCCATGTCACTTCCATTGTATTTGCCCTTCCCTTCTTTCCTTCTCTATCTATTCTGCCACATACAAGCAAAATTGTATTTGCTAAGCGAAAACATAAAAGGAAAGAGTTACAACTGAGGTAGAACTTGAATTAGCATTGGGAGAATGCCAAGCCCTGGGATAGCCTGGAGGGATTCAGAGCTCCTGTTTTTTCTAGGGAAATAGAACAAGACAAACCCAGGCCACATTTCTTTGTCATGAATATGTTGGATTTATCAGCCTCTTTTTTATAAAATATGCTGAGATTGTACCAGTGACTGTTGTGGTTGAGATGTTAGGAGTTCCCCAAAAGCTCATGTATGAGACAATGCTAGAAAGTTTAGAGATGAAATGATTGGGTTATAAAAGGTTTGATCTAATCAGTGCATTGATTCCCTAATAGTGACTAACATGCTGGTAACTGTAGGCAGGTAGGGTGTAGTTGGAGGAGGCAGATCCCAGGCAGCATGCCTTTGGAGTTCAAATTTTGTCCTTCCTAAGCAGAGGTCTCTCTCTACTTCCTGGTGTGATGGCTTGAGCTGCTGTCCTCCACCACACTCTTCCACCATCATGTTCAGCCTCACCTCTAGCCCTGAGGAATGAAGTTGGCCAGTCTATGGACTGAGACCTCTGAAACTAAGAGCTCCCAAATGAGCTTTTCCTCCTCTACCTGTTCTCAGATCTTTTGGTCACAGCAGTGAAAAAGCTGATTAAAATAGTAACCTAGTTGCACAGGGAAGTAGGAACTAGAAATTGGGACTAAGAAATTGGTCCAGTTATAGGACAGATTCTTGAAATCTAATATAAGTGTGTTAGGGAGGGTTTCGAGTATTTGGACAATATCAATATCAAAGAAGATCTTATATCATGTTTAAGGTAAGCAGGGAAGGGGGTAGATAAAGGTCTGCTACTCCAGGTGATTGTAGCTTCTCATGATTCAATGTGATCTTTCTGTAACAGGACAGAAAGATAGCAATCAGAGGGGCAGAGCACAAAGACCCTCTAATGACTCAGGAAGAAAGAGTTTACAAGAGCTGGCAAGTGACCAGTGCTCCAGCCAAGCAAACTGAGGTTCTGAGTGGGATTTCAGAACCAACCAGTGGACCAAATGTGAATCATATAGAATAAATCAGGACAGGTAAAACTCGAATGTCTACTGACCAAACCTAAGTGTGGATATGTGAGTCAGTGAGTCTGCACCCCATCCAGAGGAGAAAATAGCTACTCAGACACATCTGATTGATGTCATGAGCAAGGAGGAAAGCAAGGTAATTAGAAATTTGTATATTTGGGGCTTGGGGAATAGTTCAGTGATAGAGTGCTTACCCAGCATGTGTGAGGTTCTGATTTTGATCCCCAGCACTATAGTTAATCAGTCAATCAATAAGAAAATTGCATATTTTAATCTGTGAACCCCACATTTTACATGTCAGCAACCCATATGAATATTAAAACAATAACATGTTTTAACATGTGAGGGGCAAGTATAACCTCTCTCAATCCAAACATGGTAGTGGTGAGACTGTTGCTCAAATGACGTGTGGGATGCAACTAAAGAATAAAGACAATGCAGATCCTATTTGTTATCATTATTTGGCAAATGATGCTAATAAAGAGACAGAAATCTCTGTGCCATTACTGGAAGTTTGATGAACGTGTCAGGACCTAGCTTGCTTGGTAGGAATGTTTGCACACGAGTGAGTAAAGATACCTATGTTATTAGCAGGCAACCTGAAATCAAATGAACTAGGGGGAAAAATTCATATCACAAATCCTCTAGAAATTCAAATTCTAATTTAAAAAAAATGTAACTGCGGAGTTTGCCCTGAAGTTATGGGGATCAACACTGAATATTTGAAATCAAAAGTCTGCAAAAAGTGAGAAGCATGAGCTCCGACTCTCCTCCCAGATTCCTAAATTTATTGTCAAGACTGGAAAGGAATTAGTCAGGAACGTGGTCTTCCCTTCTTGCCCTCAATCTGCCTCTTATCAGCTTGTATATAAACAGTGATAGTGTCTGAACAGAACACAGACTTTGGGACCTGTCCATTTAGCTCTTCAAGTGAAAGTAGAGGAAATCTGTATCCAGCCTCTTGCATGTATAGAAAGGAGTCTGAGAAAGCAGAGTGTCAGCACAATGGTGCCATAGAGCCAGTCTCCCAGCCGCCCTGGCAGGTAACATGATCCACTAATAAAAGGCTGAGCAAAACACTCTGATACAAACTACTCAGGCTTTTGTTGATTGATTCCTAACCAACAGAAAAAGATCTGGAGCATGACTCATGTGTAAAAATAATTAGGCCATGAGATTTGAATCTGCTATAAAAGAAATTAAAGGTCTTGTACCAGTAAATTCGTATCTTAGGACTTCAAACTGTAACTGGATGCTTTCACTTAGCTGTGCTTGGTCTAATTTGTTTTCTTTATCAACACCTAAATCCTCACCATATTCGTAGTAAAAGTTAATAAATGTGCAACATTCACAACATGCTGAACACAATGCTAAATATTTTACATGATTTATCTTAATGAAGATGACAACCCTGTAAGGTTAATATTATTTAGTCCTCCTCTAACTGAGAGAAAAATCAGGCTCAAAGTAAGAACTGGACCAAGGCCCCACAGATTATAAGTAACAAAATCAGAATCTGAACTTTGGTCTCCCTGAGGCTAAAATCGGCACCCTTAGGTGTTAGAATCTAACTAGACCAGCTCTTTCTGTTGAAGACTATCATAGAATTTCCTAAATGGTATGTTTAGAAGTGTCTATCTGTCCCATCCCTCTTCTAAAGAAATCCAGATGTGCAAAAATGCAGGAAGTTTGTGAAGGGTCCTTGTCCTGGCTGTGTGGCCATTGTGCCCTGAGGCACTCTCTCCTCCTCAAACCCACACCTCACTCCATTCTCCTCCCTCCCAGCTCTGCATCTCTCTCACCAATCACTTCTTCAAGCACCATTTGCCTCTGACGCTGGGTTCTGGGCTTTCCTCTCCAGCTCAACACTGACATTCTCCTTTGGACATAGCTCACTGAAGGACCCAGGCCATCTTGGACCTATCCTGGCCTTTCCTCTAGGAAAGAGAAATCTGACAAGCTATAGGATTTCAGCTGATTTGACTCTAAATTTCAAACCTTCTGCTCCTGCTTCAGTAACTGGCAATAATATATGCAGATCCCACACAGCAAATGTCAAAACCCAGAAGACTCTGCCAGCATTTCAGGTCATTTTCGGCTTACAACTCGGGCAGACAAACAGGCAGCCAATTACAATGAGCCAATTACAGGTTCCTGACCAAGGGTGGGTCTGAACCACGTCTGCGACAATGTGAGGTAAGAGATTTAATGAGAAGGAAAACAGTTTGCTTTCTATTTTCCTAGTTTGCTTTGACTCAAGACCCGCTGCCTAATTCCACATGTTCAATCACTGTATGGCAGGGCTTTTAATGGGCTGGTTGCCGTTCCCCAGGGAAGTACCACCGAGCCAGAGCTGGAGTGTGTTTGCAGCTAATAAGGTCAGAGTGTGAATGCCCAACCCAAAATGGAATAATAATATATAGTCACTCCAAGTGAGAGAATTAAATTCCTATAATTCACATCATTAAACAATAATAATAGTGCCAACACCCTCTGGTCTAATAATATATCTGATTCTTCAAAGAAGGTGAAAGGTAATAACTGGCAATAAGTCCTTTTGGTTCACACTAGTAGATATTTACTCTGCTCAGGGTTGTTAGAAGCTATGTCCAAAGACCTACAGGGGAGCTGGAGCCCCTGACAAAGTTAATATATCTATTTGCTTCATTAGGCTAACATAATTTTTATTTTTAAAAAAATCCTGATTAATGAAATTGCTAATTGATCTTCCCTGCTGTGCTAGTCTCTGCTCATATTTTTTTTTCTTTATGTAAATACACAACCTAACTCGTGTTCACAATTACTGTGGCTCTTATTTCAATTACCAGGCTCTTGCATGCTTCTGTTCTTGGCCAGTGCTCTTCCTGGAGACTCCTTCCTTTCCTCTGGACCTGACAGACGTACTGAATCTTCAGTAAACAATGTGGATGTCTTTCCCCTGGAACTCCTTCCTAGCTCCTTGTGTAGATCTCACTGACTCTTAAGACTTCAGATATGACCACAGTGGTGCTGAAAATTGCTATTCCTTTTCTTAGATTATGTGCAAATCAATTTAAAGCCATGTATTAGACTATGGTTTTCTTTGACTTTCATCAGCTTCTGATACTGTACATAGGAACCAAAGAACTTTAGCATGCACCAAATTCTTAATCAACTAGTACTATTTATTACCATTTCTTCTAAATCTGAAATCCAATAACACTGCAAAACTAGAAACTTCCATGATCTACTCATGGAAGATGGTCTTTTTAACACTCTACATGAAAGTATTTTAAAACTTCTCCCTGATTTTATGAATCCATATCTATTTAAAAGTGAATTGGGATATGTGTCTCCTCACCGTGCCAAAATAGGAGGCTAAAAATTCTATACACTAAGCAAACATTCACAGAAAACACAGTCTTGGTTCAGTACCCATTACTGTTGACACACAGGCGTATAATTATTCTAGAAAGTAAATCACTGACTTTTTGCAAAATGTCTTTAAAATTGAAGAGACTGTACTGATCAACAGAACTCCGTGCTCTGGGTCACCAGTGAGGAAGTGCAAGAAGAATTGCCTTGGGCAAGTTTTCATTGGAAGGGAAATTTCATGTTCACATTACAGCTCATCTGAGATAGTCAGCCAAACTCACTTCAGACTGAAGAATAGAAGTCCAAACTACAAAGTGTATATTAACAAAAGGACTTAACTTCTCAGAGCCTGAAAAGCCCACATTACCTATCCTGTTAAGAAGTCAGAATGTGGACAATATCTCTCTTAAACTCCAGGGAAAGCCCAAGTGACTGGAATATTTTAATATTCCAAGTTTTTCTCCTTTGGACAGGCTGTATTCATATCAATAACATTAATGTCTTGATTCCATTTTTTTTATTATGACCTCTGAATCAACTATCTGTTGTTGCATAACATCCCTCTTAAGAGTGGATTAAAACAATAACCATTTATTATTAATGCTCAAAAGTACATTGGGTGGTTCTGCTGACCTAGGTAGCACTCAGCTGATCTTGGCTGCACTTGCTTTTATGTCTGTGGTCAATTGGCAGGGTGGCTGAGGGCTGGCATATCTTTAATGATCTCATGCAGGTGTCCAGCAGTTGGCTGACTGTGAACCAGGGTGATGCATAGAACTGAGCCATGTGCCTCTCCTCCTCCAGCAGGCTAGCCTGGGCTTGCTCACATGGCAGGATTCCAAGACAGCAAGTGGAAGTGCCGAAGCTTAGGGTTTAGAAGTGGCACACTGTTAAAATAATCCACTGGGAGGCTGTCAGCTTGAGTCAACCTCAGGACCCTGAATTCCTATATAAGCAAACTAAAATATAACTTCATATAACATAAAATGAAACTTTAGCTTAACCAATCAGAAACTGCCAACTACCCTTTGACTGGGGACTTTCCACCAATGATCCAAATAAGGCCACTGTTCCATTTGAATCAAGCAAATATTTTCTTTGCCTTGCTTCTGTGTTCACCCTATAAAAATCTTCCCATTGGCTCAGTCCCAAACTGCCTATGGTGTGGCGTGCCCAACCCAGGAATCTGTCTGCTCTAATAAACTCCAAAATTTTAACATGCCTTGATTTATCTTTTCACACCATGACTTCTACTGCATTCTATTGGCCAAATGAGATAACAAATTCAGTCTATACTCAAGGTCACAATGTCTTGAAGAGAAGCTGCAAAGTTACACCGCAAATATCAGGAATTCAGAGACTTTGACAGTCGTGGGTATTTTTGCAGTCTATTACAACCTCTACTTCCTGTTTGACACATTCTTTCTTTAGATGTGCTAATATCATTGAGCTAAGTTCAAGTTTCCTCCAGTCCTTTACCCTGGGAAGAATTCTGTCCCATACTGTTCCTACCTTGGGAGGGTACCATGCACCTCTTGACTCTGGTCATTCATTCATTGCTCAGGCAATTCTTTGATGCTGGCTCATGGTCATTAATTCTTTGCTTCACTCAGGACCTTTCCTTTTTTTCAGAACACTTGGTGATGATCATTTTTTCTTTTGACGGACACGATACCTTTGTTTTATATATTTATTTATATGTGGTGCTGAGGATTAAACCCTGTGCCTTAATTGTGCTAGGTAAGTGCTCCACCAGTGAGCTACAACCAGCACTCACTTAGAAATTTTGTGGCTGCAGTTAATGAACAATGGAGGGTACAACTGCACAGGGTAATTTTTGCAAAAAAGAAAAGAATAAAGCGAGTTAGTTACCCCTATATAATTTTGTAGCGCCATGTATGCATATCTAGTGAAACCCCAGGTCACAAAGAGCCAACTTCCATTTCCTGCAAAATTTCCTGCTAAACTCTTCTAGCCTTGGTTTGTTGTATGTATCTGGGATGTTTTGTAAGGGATTTTGAGTGACCTTAACCACAGTTTTATAACAGATGCAAAATGAATCCAAAAGACCATAGTTTCATCCAAATGTAGGGACATATCTGAAGCTTGTTCCTAAGGGAAATCCTGGTTTGACAGCAGGTTCCTCTGTGCACAGGCCCCAGTGGCCCCACATTGAGGCAAGAATACAAAGCAGGTATTTTAATTGTCATGGTCTTATCTATTCTTCTGCTTTCCAGGTTAACAGGTCTCTCATTAGTCAGCAGGTTAGGTTATGGCACCTGAAATCTCAGATCATTATAAATTTAGAAAATCTATAATTCGGCTCATGTCAAAAACTGGTATATTCAGGATTCAATATGCAAGAAGCCACCCTGTACCACCACTGGTGAGTAGCTTGGGGTATAAATGCCTCTAAAGCTGTATCATCTTGCATTGAATATTCTTACAAATTACTGTGGAGAGAAAAATCCATGGGACATTCTTTAGAATCAAAATGAAATAATAATGGGGGATTTTCTGCAAATTGGCAATTGTAGGCATCAAGCCTCATGCCTAAAGTTTTTGCTTCAATAGATAGTTGGAAGTCAATATATACAGGCACAAAATATTTGGTTCAAATAGATCAAGGTGAAGCCAATCTTGTTGGGAAGATTGTAAGAAGAATGCACAAGTGGGAGAGAGGGACGATAACTCATCAAATACTCCTTGTGTAGCTGATTCTAATAATAGTGTATCAGAGAGCCACTGGCTGGAGGAGTAAAGGGAGGGACTCTGAAGGCAGCTTCTTTGAAAAATGCAGCTCTTCTTCAGGAAAGGAGAGTGTTGTGCATGCTATCCCCTGGTGGGTCTATTCTATCCTAGATGTTCTGATAAAGAAAATATTTCAGACAGTGAGCACCAGGCAGTTGTTTCAAGGGAGCTGCTTATGAACTCACCCTAGCCAGAAGCACCAAGCTAAAAGGGATGCCATCCTGGCTGTAATGCTACTGGAAAGCTCAAAGGCCCATGTCATGGACAATCTGTAAGGTCACAGAAGAACAGAGGAAATGCAGTCAGACGCTGTGGCCATCAATGATTCAACCCAGAAGAAAGAAAGGCAGTGCACTGCATCCATAATCACACTCCGAATTTGCATCACGCTTTAAAAGACTTTTCTGCAGAGTGTTCACAACCTTCGGTTTATTTTATCCACACACCTCCCCTTGGAGACAATTCAGACAAAGCTGCAGAAAATTCACAGCATTTTGTAAGGGAGGAAATGAAGGCAAAGAGAGGAAAAGGGATTTGTCCGATGTCACCTAAATAATCAGGAACAAATTCAGAAATAGCACTTCTGCAAGTCTCTGATTCTGAAGGTCACTCTTCTTTTCAGATGCCTGCAAATTTGACAGACATATTGTAACAACCCGCCCAAAGGCGGATTCCTAATTACCCTCCGCTGCTCCTGAATTGTTACCGTCCACCTTTTCCTTCCCTCCATTTCATTCCTGGTCACTCTCCATCCATTTTCTTCCTCTCATGGCTCCTTGAGGCTAGTTAACTGACTATGGGGTGATGGGAAATGAAGCATCTACTTATTCTGCTTTATTAACTCAATCTAACTCTAAAATTAGATTAGATTGATACTGAAAAGCAACAATCAATAGTGGAGTTGGCCATTTGCTATAATTTCTGGCTGCGCTAAGCCTGCTGTTCATCAATGGATAGCGATGGTAAGCAGGGCCATCCCAGTGGGGTAAACACAAGTCTTGAAATCAGCCAGACCCCATTCAAATCTGGAATACATCCATGTGTTTATGCTCTGACCTTGGACAAGTTATTGAACCTCTCTAAGCCTCAAATTTTCAACTTCAAAATAAATCTTATAACACCTACCTCTTAAGATTCTTGGGGATATTAAATGATATTTAAAACCTCCCAAATGGTATAAGAATTAATACTTTCTTCACACACACAAAAAAAATCAGTTGCAAAATAATGTATAAGATAATGAACACAGTTAATTCAAACACAATAAGGGGAAATTTTTGTGTAGATCATCTAACATATTGACTTAGTCAATTTGGGCTGCTAAAACAAAACACCATAGACTGGGTGGCCCATAGGAAACATAAGTTTAATTTGTGTACTTCTGGAATTTGGAAGTGTGAGATGAAGGTGCCCACATGATCTTCTTGCTGAATACCATCTTCTTGTTGCATCCTCAAGTGGCAGACACAGTGAGGGAGCTCTCTTATCAAAGAGGGTATTTCTCTCATCTATAAGGGCTTTTTTTTTCAGGACCCAATTACTTTCCAAAGAGCCCGCCTCCAGACCAACACATGGTGGTTTAAGATTTCAACACATGTATTTTGGAGGGACACAAACATCTTGTCCACTTCACGTCATTCTATTATTTCTTAATTATTTAAATATATTCAGAAACATAACAGCTAAATGTTTCCAAGCTGACAGCAATACTGATTTACCTATTTTATTCAGTGAATACTGTGTCATATGAACATTATTTACCAACGTTAATAAAGTTATGATAGGACTGGGGATATAGCTCAGTAGGTAGAGTGCTTCCCTAGGTTCAATCCCCAGCACTGCAAAATAAGAAAAAAGCACATAAAAAAAAAGTTATGATAGAATTAAGTGGGATAGACATTTCTTCTTCAGTTTATACATTTATTAACTAAATTTCTGTGATGGACTTTCTGATGGGTCAACAAGGCTAGACTGCAGTCCCCAGTTACTTAATCAAATACTCACCCTAGTATTGCTGGGAAGATATTCTCTGTATATGATAAAGTCCACATTAGGTTCACTTTAAGTAGAGGAAATCATCCTAGATATCTTAGGTAGACTTGATTCAATTCATTGTAAGACATTAAAAGCAGAGCTGAGGCTTCCCAAAGGAAGAAGAAATTCTGTCTCTGGGATGCAGCTTAGCTCATGCCTTAGAATTCCAGCCAGTCCTTCATAATGGCCTGCCCTACAGATTTCAGGTCTGCTTAGGCAATACCTGGTATACATACATATATATGTATGTACGGAATTCCTTTACACACACATGCACACACACAAATTTGGGTTTATAAAAGTGTGTGTGTGTGTGTGTGTGTGTGTGTGTGTGGTATGTGTGTGCGTGTCTGTGTGTGTCTGTGTTTCTTAGGATAGACTCAGTTCTCTGGTTTAACCATGACTGATGCACCTTCTTTTTTTCCCATATAAAAGTATGGGTTTGTTTCATTTTGTGTAAAAAATTATTGCTTAAATATGAATGCATGATTTTTCTGTGTGTATCTGTATGTGACTCTGTATGTGTGTGTGTGTGTGTGCTACATGACTTTGCTCTTTTATGGGTCAAAGAGATTCTTATGGAAAATTTATCACCTTTTCTTGAACCTGTATATGCAAGAAAGTAGGGTCCCAGTCCACTTTATCTGGCAAGTACTGGTAAAATGTGAGCACTTAATGAGCCTCGTGATTAACCAGGCACCTGACCCTCAGTTCCTTCACAGTCAGCATAATGAACTAGGAGTCCATAAGAATTTTATGTCTTGCAGTTCTTTAGAGTACTGGAAACGCCCACAAGTTTTGGGAAAATGTGCAGCTGGTCTTCCCTGGATTCTCCCCATGCAGCATACTTTCGGACTTCAGTATCATCCTGATTTATGCCAAAACTTCAGCAAGGTTTAAGAGCAAGGTTTGGGAGAAGTTAAGAACTGAATGGGTACAAATAACTATCCCTTTGTCAAACCAAAATTAAAAAAAAAAAAAAAAAAAAAAGCCCCCCAACTTACAGGCCATTCTTCCTTTCTTTCCCAGACAAACATAATCACTACTGCTGAGTTTGAGGATATAATCTTTTCTGCATTCCCCAATCTCCCAGACACTGCCATTGTTGCCAGAATTATCTCCAGCATAATACTGCAATGAGGCTACAGGTCTACTTTAAATTCAGCTAAAACATTTCTCCCAGCCAGACAAAGCAGGGGAACTCTGCTTTGTGCACTTTTCAGCTGAAATGCAGCTTCCTATTATGTGAGCAAGTAGGTCACAATCCATCTTCCTTTGGAAGGTTGTGGCACTGCTCTGCAGCTCCTAATGAACTGGCAAGGCCAATTAAGCACCACATAGAATATCTGTAGCCAACTAACCCAACAAAAAACAGAAAGATGCATTAATACTCTGTCTTTGTAGATGAAGATGATCAGGAAACAGGACTTCTGTTATCTTCCAGCCTCGAAGAAAGTAGGTGCCCAAATTTAGCAGACCAATGTCCTTTTGTTCCCTTTGGAACTCCTTGACCAACTTGAGTCAACTAACATTGGCTGAATGTCTAATATGTGCTGGATGTTGCACTGGTCAGTTGCATAGCACAATGTCATTCAGGCATCACAGTAAGAACTGGACATAAGGCTCACTATTCCTGGTCACAAAATGACTGGACATGTGACCAAGGGACCCATGACCTTGTCAATTCATGAGCTAACACAGGGATGGGCCTGAGATCCAAATGTAGAGATTTTTTGTTTAAATTTTTTGTTTAAATTTTTAAAATTTGTTGTAGTTATGACAGTAGAATGCATTATGCATTTTGATAAATCATACATAAATGGAGTATAATTTCTCATTTTTCTGTAATACTACACTGTAGGAGTGCCTGAGGATACAGAGCTCAGGCTTTTTCTCTTCCCTTAATTGGTCTGATCACGAGCGTACCACAAGCCTAGCACGAGCATGCTCGGGAACGTGGCACGGGGTATTAACAGCTGTTGGCAATTGTAATCAGTGAATGTTTGCTATATAAGCTTGCTTGTTCCACATTAAACAGAGCCTGGTCTTCAGAACTCGAGCTCCCAACGTGGTGTTAGCGCCATCACACTCATACTCCTTACCCCCAAGGCCACTCCTGTTCTACTTTACAACACTACACCCCATGGACTTTCCACCCTGTTGCAGAGTGCATATGTCCAAGAGCTTGTGTTTATGAGATGGCTGATTTCATGGGATGGATACTTGTTAGAGGAGCCTCCTCAAAATGTCTTCTTCTCTGGGAACTATCCCTCTGCTCCTTTTCTGGGTATTGCATTTCCCCCATCTCTAAGTGAAATCTTCCCATAGGTTTTAAGTCTCACCCTGGATGTCTGAAACTGAAAAAAATAAAATTAAGCTTGAGAACTTCTAGTGGCTATGTCCTGCCAAGAATATTCGATCTCTGAGAAGGAAAGGTAAGAACCAGGCAGGGAGAAACAGAGCAGCAGCAAGAAGAAAGAGCGCTTGACTCTTCTAGGGGCTCCTGTCCCTCTGCCAAGTTTGTTGGTGGCATCAGTCAACTTTTGGATATCTCCAACATACCCCTGAATCATCCTCTTTTATTTAAAAAAAAGTGTTTCTGTTGATGCACCAGAGAATTGAAAGCATGTACCTGGTCATTGAGAGTGAATATGAAGCTGTGCTTAAGGTTGTATCAGGATCTTTTCTGAAGCCTTTCTTTGGCAGGCAAAGGTGATTGTAGATGAGTCAGAGAGAGTGTGAGAGTAAAATAGAGGTCAACTTAGGCGATCACCACAGTCACTGCTGAAACTGCCCAGGAAGAGGTAGAGAAGAACTTAAGAATTTATATCCACAGATAATGGCACATTTATAAATAAGAACAAGGTGTGCAAAGGAAAAGAGAGAGGAACCATTCTTACAGTAGAAGGAACAGGGTAGCGCTGAGTCATAGAAGTTAGTGGCAACATTTCCGGAGGGGAACAATCTTCCAGCTGCAGTTAATGCAGGCAGGAGGTGAAGGGAATAGGGGCTGAAAACAGGCTGTCTCTGACACAGGAGAATACTTTTCATAGAAGACCCAGGCACAGAAGTCAGACTGCAGGGGTTACAGTAAGTAGCTGGTAGGGAAGCTTTTGTATGGAGAGTCAAATGCTGTTTTCTAAAATTTGGGTGGTGAATGAAATGAGAAAGTAGCAAACCAAGACTCATTTGCATCTGGCCTATGGGAAATTCAAGTGTCCTGTCAGCTGATGAGAAAGCACATTTATTTCTTTAGAATAATATCAGTCTACAAAACCTGGTAGAGGGTGATAACTGCCCCACAATACCCATTGTCTCCTTTTGATGATAGACTTTTTCTATGGCTAGATGCTACATGTCCCAGCCTCCTTTGCTGCAGATTCCCACATACTGATTCTTATCAATATAGTACAAGTAATGTGTGCTGCCTTCACCTCTTTCTTAAGTAAAAATCCTCAGCACTTTATGTGAGTTCTTTCCCTTCACTCATAACCTGGAAAATGTACCTGCTGGTGAGTACTCTAAGGAATGGTAGAGGAGTTGAGATGGAAAGTGAGCTCCTCACAGAATGAGCTACCCATCTGTCCCTATTTGGCAACCCAAAGACTTCTAAGAAGAGAAGGGGGGGGGGTACATGGCCCAACACAAAACACTATTATGCTGGAATGACTGTGTTTGGGGTTCTACATTTCAGCAGCTTTGCCCATTTCCCAGCATAAACCTCCATCAAAGAAGAAAACTACAATTATCGTAGGTAGTTGTAATAAAGGGCTGTCTTACTCATCACTGAATATGATTGCTTGCATGGAAAATTTTGAACAGACTCTGTCATACCAATCTAGATCATGCACTATAAAAATGTGTATAATGAATCAAAATGAAGTCTGTAAAAATAAAGAAAAAAATTAAAAATAATAAAAATCTAAAAAAATAAAAAGTTTTTTAAAAATGTGGCTATTTCTCATATATGAAATAATTCCGACTTGGAGCATCCTCTTTCAGGAGGAGGGAGGAAAAAGAGGAAGGGGAGAAAACTCTGGACTTCAGAGACAGAGAAATGGAAAATTTTACAATATTCACAAAATTGGTTTATAAATGGGCAATAGGCAGAACCTCTGCTAATAATGGCAAAAGATTCCATTTTGATGCTGTTCACAGAAGTTGGGTCTTGCAGATGACAGAACCGGATTTTGGTGAGCCCTGGCAAAAAGAGAGGTTGAGTGGTTTGTACAACTAAAGCAAGGTGAGGGATGTAAGAATATTATCCAAGGAAAAGTGGTTTCAAGGCACTCCTCCCCACAGCAGTCCCCATCCCCTCACTTTTATCACAGACTAACATCAGTCTTTCAAATCAGCTTTCTTCACAAGAAGGAGAACGTGGGTATGGTTACATTCTAAACCTACCTCACTTCACAGAAGGGCTTCCAGATTTGCTCTGTTCCTGAATCCAAAAGACCCAGAGAAGGACTCCGACTGGGCTCATTTGGCTCTGATTTCCTACCTTGGGTCAACTCATTCTTGGCAGGGGAAAGGACATCTAAGAAGATTGTAACTCCCACTTCATTATTTATTCAATAATTTACATTTGAAATGGAGTGAGCACATCCCTTGTTCGAGAAGGCTGACTAGAGCATTTTGAAAAGTTGGATATTGTTGATTCCGATTCTCGGAACTCATGTATTAAGAAGCGGTCTTTCCATCTTACCATAAATAAAGTTCAACCTCCAGACTCTTGAAGGGAAGCACGTGTGGCTGAGGTAGGATGACAGGGCCAGTTTATGCCCTCCCCATTTTTTCTGCTCATCTCTGGAACAAGGACATACAATGAATTTGTGGGAATGAGGCCTTCATTCAACCATTTGATCAGAATTTCTGAGTTTGAAGTCTCTGTGAAGGAATAAACAAGCCCCAGCCTGATGAATATAGTACCTGAATGAGTGGAAATTTCTGGAATCAATACCCAAAAGAAACAAAGGTGACTTCAAGAAGGATCTTTGCTGGCCATTTTGAAAAGTAGAAGGTCCTACACACAGGATGTAACTGACCACAAGGCCACAAAGCTCGCCATCACTTGAACTCTGAGCAGGTTTGTGCTCCTGAACTGAATTAGGGTTTTGGTATCATCATGTAGAGAGAATCCCCTTTCAGCCCCATGACCAGGTCAGGGTCTGAACCATCTGTCTCTTTCTTGGTTGGTGCAGTGAAATAATGACCTGGGTTCAAAGCTAAATAATGACTCCAGGTACCAAAACCCCCCATCTCCTCCAGTCCAGAGGGAGCAGATGTTCTCAATGTTCACCAGCAGAGTTAAATAAGCTAAGAAGCTGGAATCTTTGAGTCCAGATCATAAAACTTATTTGAACAAATCTCCACAGACAGTATAAAATATTGTATCCTGTCTCGCACAGATGGGATTATTTAGCCTTCACACAACCTTCAAATAACACGTTGTGCTCCTTTTAATCAATCCATAATTCAAAGAGGACATCATCTAGCCTCCAGAGGTTTGCTGTATGACAATTGGTGTGGACAGGCTAAGGAGAGGTATGTTTTATGACGAAAGTCAAAGTCAGCTTGGGCCATAATGTTATAAATCTCATTAGTGATTATAGTTTCTTATGTCCGGGTATGATAAAATATCATTTTTATTTTGTAAATGTATCTCTGCCAGGAGGAGGGATCCCAGGGCCTCTCCACCAGGCTGGGAACAAAGGGATGCCTGGTGTGGAGAGGCTGTGCCCACACTGATAAGGAGCTCTGCAGAGGACTGTCCTTTGCCTACAAACAGCACCTTAATGAAAGGTCAGAGAGCAGAGCAGCCTCTATCCAAGTCCTACCCAGAAGAGAGAGAGAGGCAGGAGTTTTGTGAATACCACAACAAATGGCCTTCCTCAGATTCCCCTGTATGGCCCAGTGTCATACGAATTGGGAATTGACATTCTTCTAAACACCAACTGCACTCGAATTTGCAGAGGAAGAATTGCAGACTCTCACAGAGGTGAAGCTGCCGCTGGAGAAACCCCTCATGGAAGATGGTGAATCTTCCTCCATCAATCAGTCAGCTAAGCAGTTGTGCCCATGTGGCCATAAATCTGAGCTGCGATAAGAGGAAAGAGGCAATTAATATTCATTTGGAAACACTTTCCAAGCACCAATTCCAGGCAAGGCCATGAGCAAGGAACTAGGGAGACACAAGTGTAAAATGGTACATTTTGTGTGCTCAAGAAACAGGTGAAACTATGGGGGGGGGGTCACAGATCCCAGAGCTGGTCCTAAGAGAGAAATGCAGATGTGGAGAGGCCATACAAATGGAAATTACTACCTGGTGGGTGGTGATCTTGGAGGAGAGTTAAATGCTTAAGACAAAACTTGAAAAATGAATGGGAGAGAACTGTAGCAGAAGCAAGGAGAAGGGACGTTCAGTTAGAGTAAAGGTAAATGCAGGACGTGGAGCTCAGACAAGCAAGACTACACATGTGATTTGCTTGGGCCAGTCCTAGTGTGTGCTTGTTACCGAGCATCACTACTAACAGTGTACCTTCTGCATCTCAGAAGTGCCCCAAGTTGTTTGGACAATAAATTATGTCATCACCTTCATGATCAGGCAATAGATGGGTAGGAACAATTTGCCTTCCCCAGGAGATAAAGTTAAAGACTGAAGTCTGATGAGCTTTTCCTGGGGTATTGGGAGGGGGGCCTGGATTTTATTCAGCAGGCAATGAGAAACCAATGAAAGGGATTTAAACAGGAGCATGAACAAAGCCAAATTTGTGTTTAAAGAAGTTAACTCTGGCAGCAAAGTGGAGGATGGATTATTGGAATGGGTAATACTGGACTCAGGGAGACCAATTAGTTCAGTGAGACTCGCAATTCATACCCAAAAGAAATGTATTCTCTATATCAGTGCTTTCCAATAGAAATATACTGCAGGGCACTTCTGTAATTTAAAATATTCTAGTAGCCACATTAATCAAAGTAAAAAGAAACAGATGAAATTAATTTTAATATGGTTTATGTAACCCAATATATCAAAAATAGTATAACTATACTATGTAATAAATACTCAAAAATTAGAACAGTTTTTTAACATTCTCTTTTCTTGGCTGTACTCAGCCATAGAAATCTGGTATGCATTTACACATACAGCATTTACACATTACTGACCACATGCCAAGCACTCGATAGCCAGCACAGCTAGGAGCCATGTATCAGATAACACTGACAAAAGTAGAGAAGACATCTATACACATCAAAAAACTAATTATTAATACTGTGTCCAAAAAAAGCTGAATACACAATTTAAATGTTTTACCACTTAAAATTATATTTTTCACATGCATGTTGTATTTCATATAAACTTATCAAATTAGTCATAAAACAGCCTTACATATTAAGCATGATTTTAGCATTATTCCATAGCGTTACCTAATATAAAACCCATAATAAAACCTAACATAAAACCCACAATAAACACCCCAAAGCTAGCAAGTCTCACCTAACTGGCTCCACAGAGCTAAGAGGCCACAGAAGTGGTTCTTGAACCTGGATCTTCAAGCTCCCTTGCTCTCTGTCTTTGCCCTCTGAACTCAGTGTCTCCATTCCTTTGCTCAGCCTCAGGTACTATGAGTTCCCAGAGCTGGCCTTCCCATCTAACCATTTCTGCTTCTGTATGAAGGCCAAGAATAAAAGACAGAATTATACCAAGAGAGAATTCATTGAGGAAAAGCATAGAAATAGGAATTGTCTGGTATACACTAGAACAAAATGAAAGGGAGATGTCTGCCTGGGCTGGAAGGTAATTTGGTCTTTTGAGACAAACAGATCTTGTTTTAGTCAGCTTTCCATTACAGTAACAAAATACCTGAGATACCAACTTATAAAGAGGAAAGGTTTACTCTGGCTCACAATAGTGGCTGTTTTAGGCCTTGGTCAGGTGGCCCCATTGCCTTTGGCCTGACATGAGGCAATGCATCATGACAGGGAGCACATGGCAGTGCACCACCACCTCAGGGACAGGAATATAAAGAAAGAGTGAGGAAGGGGCAGGAATCCCACTGTGCCCTTGGAGAGCATGTCCCTAGTGACCTAGGTCTTCCCACCAGGTCCCTCCTCTTAAAGGCTCCAACCACCTCCCAACAGTGGGGACCAATCCTTGAGTACATGGGCCTTTCAGGACATTTAAGAACCAAACTACAGCATACCTGAACACAAATACCTAACTTAGCTACATAATTCCATGTGTGAGGTACCACCCTAAACCCTAAATTCCAATCTCTACATCTGGAAGTTAAACTTAAAGATGACTATGTGATTCAGGCTTGCGAAAAAAAATTTTAGATAGTTTCCAGAAATATCTGGAACATAGTAGGTATTCGATAAATTGCACCCATATTCATTATAGTAGAAAATGGTGGTAATTGAATCACTGACTACTTTTCCTTCCTGGTTGTGAATTTTCCATGGCTCCCCATCAATGCCTTGAAAATCCTGCCAGAATTCAATAAAAATGGGGACGCAAAGCAGCAATATGTAAGAACTGTGTGTTCAGAGAAAGTCCCAAATAAGATTTGGTGAAAAACATTCAGACAGAAGAAAATAAAGAGTAAACAGGCCAGGCACGGTGGTGCATGCCTGTAATTCAAGCGACTTGGGAGGCTGAGTCAGGAGGATCGTGAGTTCAAAGCCAGCTTCAGCAACTTAGCGAGGCCCTAAGCAACTCAGTGAGACCCTGTCTCTAAATAAAATACAAAATAGGGCTGGGGATGTGGCTCAGTGGCCGAGTGTCCCTGAGTTCAATCCCTGGTTCCAAAAAAAAAAAAAAAAAGAGTGAACAGGAAAAGTCAAACAAACCTTTTAGAAGTGAGTATGGGAATGGGCTGGGGGTATAGTTCAGTTGGTAGAGTGTTTGCCTTGCAAGCACAAGGCCCTAGGTTCAATCCCCAGCACAGCAAAAAGAAGTGAGTATGGAAGTATACTTTCATGATTTTGTAACAATTAAGAATTTTAAATATAAGATATAAAAGCTTTAATTATAAAGGAAAATACTTACAATATATGAATCAAATAGAGGATTAATATTCTACCAGGTCAGCAGAGAAATTGCAAAGAACATGACTGGCAATTCATAGAAGGAAATAGAAATGACCAGGAAACATTTGAATAGATGTTCAACCTCACAGGCAATCACAGAAATGAAAATCAAAGCAAAAACCACCCAGAAATTGTTCACTTATTAGATTGGGAAAAATGAAAGAAGATTGTAAACATCAAGAACTGATGATGATGTGAAGAAATGGGTTGTTTTGTATAATTTTGCTATGACCATTTTAGAAAGTAATCTGATAATATTTATTAAAATAAACAATGTGCACATGTAAGCATATCTTTTGGACCACCAATAATATGACTTTTATTAATAAATAATATTATGTCCAAAATATGTCCAAAATAAATACTAGTTAGAACTCTAAGGGGGTGAGTAAGGAAAGTCAATCAGGGAAGGTGAGTACTTGATTTTATTATCCAACATGAGGTGGGAGTCCCCAGAAAGGAGGGCAGAAATGTGAGAATAGTCACTGGAAAAGTCCATATATTAGTATGAAAAAAAAAGTGTAGGAAATATGAAGTAGAATTGGTAAAAGTTGAGATTGAAGACTCAGTCATCGAATTTTGAAAATCTATACGAAGGACTTTCAAGCTTTTTCCTACAGGCAAAGAAATCCTGGAGAGCTTTAAGCAAAGAAGTATTGAAAACTGATTTGTGTTTCAGATCATCCAGTAGCAGCAAAGGGGGAGGAAAATAGGGCTGAACCCATAGTTGGGAGAGTACTCATGATACTGGGTGATGAGTTCTGCTTCCTCAGGGGTTGAAATATTACACCAGAGAAGCCCACCAAGGCAAGCATTTTAAGCAGGTTTTATTTAAAAGTAGTAATACAAACTTCTCCTGGGAAGGAGAAGGGGGCCATGGCTGGTGTTCTAGAATCCCCCCAGAAGTGAGTGCACCCTACATCTTTTATAGGTTAGGGTCTTCTTTGTTTTGCCTCTTCCTTTGACCCTTATCTCTCCTTCCGGTCTAGAAGGCGGTCTAGAAGGCGATGGTGACACAGCAAAAAGGTGAGATGCAAATTGCAGGGGGAAGGGCCACATGGAGATTCAGGTGGGGCCCCAGGAGGCATTAATTAGCAACTCCCTGCCTGCAGCTTTTGGGGAGGGGCAGTTAGGCAGGTAACCTTGGTGATAGAAAGGACTCTAGAGATGTTGACCTTCCAATCTCCCAGGGGCATCTCCAACTTCCCAGACTCTGATGGCCTCCATTCCTGGATTTAGCCAGATTTCTTATTTTACGCTAACTGCCTGTCCTCAATTCTGGCTTCACTCATGGCCCACATTGGGCTCAGGGAAAACTCGTTAAATAAGTGAATGAGACGGGCAAGATACAGTCAGATCTTCACATTTAAATAGAAAAAGATGTGCCTCTCCATTTCCTTGCCTTTTTATAGAGTCAACAGATGACTAACAGTAGACTTCAACAATGATCCAGAATTCCCAACTTCTCATCGAGGAATTGCACTGTTACGTGGCAAGCAAGGAGGGAACACTGAAAGAGAAGATCAGGGTAAAACAGATTTCATCAATGACTGGAGATGGAATTTCATTAAGTTGCATGTCAACAGCAGGAACGATTTAACTAAGAATGTCAATGACTTTATTCCTTTTTTTTAAATCATGTGCTGAAATAATATAGGTACATTTCAGCAGCAATACTAGGAGTTTGGGGAAAAATAAGAAAGCAATAAAGTAGTGCATAATTTATTCTCATCCTCATTTTATTATGAAAACCAAGCCGGAGAGATCTTGAATGGAGGTTTCATTTTCTTCTCTGTCTTGCAGGAATTTGGGCTGCATCGCTTAATCACTGTAACCTTAAGGGACAGTCTTATTCTCTAAGCACCAGTCTGGCCTCTTTGTCTTCATGAGATAAAAGGTTTAGCTGCTTAAACATTTTTAAATATTATGAATGAGAGATGAAGGGTTGTGGAAAATAATATTCCTATAAAATAACTCCCCAAGTAAAATGAAGGGACAGTGTGGCTTGAGAAACGAGAAAGGAGACTGATCAACCATTAAACCTCTCCCAGTGCATTCCTGATAACAGTGGGCCCTGGGGAAAAGGGTGGATATGGAATGCTAGGCCCAAACCTTGACCTTCCCAAGGTCAACCTAATCCTGAATGACACTGGGCAAGATTTGAACACTCATCTTTCAGCATCTAATTTTAACCTGTACTGCTGGCCCCTGATGGTCAAAACTGCACGTACACAATGATTACATCCTCCTCCTACCCTATAAAATCAGGACCCCCCCTGTAACCGATGGCCATTTTTCCATCCGGAAAGTGGACCCAAATGGGGCCATTTTCCATCCGGAAATTGGACCCGAATGACCACCGACTCTGTGAAGGAATAAAGGCTTCTCTGAATCCGTCGAGGTCTGCCTCCCGTGTTTTTTCCTTTTTGTGCTTACAAGAGAGAGTAAGATTACATTCTTTTTAAATTTGGAAAACAGCTATCCCAGGGGTTCACAGTCACGGTGATCACAATGACCCACAGTCATTTGGCTGTCTCTGGCTCCATCCCTTATAATGATAATCAGAGAAATTTATATAAGCTTGCATCTGCCTTTACCCTGCTGCTAATGAAGCCAGATTTAACAGGCAGTTAGTGTAGAAATCAGGGAATCTGGTCAAATTGAGGAATGAAGGACATGAAAAACACCTACATCGGGAAGTTGGAGGCTGCCCTGGGGAATGGAATATCAAAGATCTCCAGAACCCATTGATAACCAGATCTACCTGTCCTCATCAAGAACTGTAGGCAGGGAATTGCTAATTAACATCTGCTGGGACATTACCTGTTATCGCTTCAGCCCTTCCCCCACCCATCTGCTTTTCTGCTTTTACCACTCACAGGCAAAAGTGGGCCTAGACAGAGAGGAAGAATGAGGGGGGAGGGAACAAGAGAGTAAAACTTATAAAAAGGACAGGATTTACTCGCCACATGGATTCCGCCTTTGGGTCCCCTTCTTCCACCCGGGAGAAGTCTGCTTTTACTTTTCTTTAATAAAACTTTATTTTCCACTCTACACTCGCCTTGGTTTGCTTCTACGGCGTTATTCTTCAACACCTGAGGAAGCAGGACTCGACACCGGTTACAAAGGGTAACACTATCAACTCCTTAACTCCAAAACCCGAGCCCTATTTTAATGCTGACACTGGATTCAGTAAATATTCTCTCAAGATAATCATTAAGCTCTCAAAATTAGCTGTGCCTCCCTGGACCTCCGTTTCTCTATTTATAGTGACCTCTCAGATGTTCTGTAAGGGCTTTCCCAGTCCTAACAGTCTAGGATTTACAAAAGATGCAACTAGTAATGCACCAGAGATAATTAAGGGTCAATACCTCTAATGATTCCAACTCAGTTCTGTTGGCCTTTTTTTGTTTTTTTTTTTTTTGCTGTTAGCTTTTAAATACCAAGTTTTTCTCATTCTCTTCAAATCATTGGTAAGATACAAGGTTTTGGCAGAGAATGCTTTAAAATGCCCTAGATCAGAAACTTATGGCTCCCCACCCCCACTTGAAATATACTGCCTTTTAAAATGAGAGTTGTCAAATCCACTTCTTTTGTTAATTTTTAGTGCAGTTAATTTGACATGGCTGCATTTTGTCTATGGGACCTGCCTGGCCTCTCTGCTCTCAAGTGCATGGTGTGGTAAATCTGTTGCTCTAGATGCCACCCAGCGTGCAAGACTTAATACGTTTTCAATAAAACACATGGACTTGCGCCTGGGGAGTGGTGGGGGGCATGGAATTGGATATCAAGCCTCTCACCATGTGAGCCACGGGAAGATCCGGCCTTATGTGTTTTAAATGAAAACCTTTTGTCTTTGGAGATGCCTCTCTGGATTCCTACTGGACTCAGGTCTGTTTCCAGGATACTGTATGGATCATCCCTTCCTGCCCCAGCAGGGTGACTATGTCCGAAGCGCAGATCCAAAGACAGCTCATTGTTTCATATATAGTTGCTTTCTCTCGGTTCCTTTTCCTTCTCTCCCCAGCCCCCTGAACGTCACAGACCCTCAGCAGAACCAACATATGTCCTTCGTGCAGTCTTTCTTTGGAAAGAAGGGGGTTGGGGAGGCATGAGTTTGTTCTACTTGCATGTTCCTGTTTTTCTCAGCGGAACAATTGGACTTTTTTTTTTTTTCCTCCAGTGTCTCTCACCAGACCATTTTAGATTTCCTAAAATAAAAGTGAGGATTCCAAACCCCACTCCCCTCTCCTCTCCTGTCTCATTCTCACTCAGATGCCAGGGCTCGTAAGGGTCATGTGTCTGGATTCCTCTGCACCTTTTTCTATTTCTTTCCTCTCTGGCTCCTCATTTCCCATTTCATTCACAGACGGACATCACCTCTGTCTCAGCTGTTTCTCTCACTAATGAAAACCCAATTGCATTGTCTTTCTTCTCCCCAGACTGACTCAGATCCTTGACTCAGGAAGCCAGGAGAGAGAGCTGGGAGGAGGATCAGAGCTCAAAACAGGTCTCTGTACACCTGATCTGTTTGGCCACTTGGATAAAAACGCATCTCTTGCTCCTTAGCCAACTGCTGGGCAGCTTACCTAGGAGAAGGATAGTTTGAGAAAGAACAGCATCCTTTATAATGCCTAAAATCAGAAAAAAAAATACAAGAAGAGTTGTTAGAACCTTAATCTCTCTCTCTCTCTCTCTTTCTCCTGGACTCTGAAGGGCAGCAGAATATACATCCCACAATATACCACTTTGGTATAAGGATTATCTTGAAAGCCACTAAGAAGAAGCTGAGGGGTTGTGGCTCTGTGGTAGAGCACTACCCAGCATGCATGAGGCCCTAGGTTTGAACCTTAGCACCCCATAAAAATTTTAAAAATAAAGGTATTATGTCCACCTACAACTAAAAGAAGAAGAAGGAGAAGGAGAAGGAGAAGAAGCAGCCGCCGCCGCCAATACAAGAACATCTCTCTGCCCTTCCCATTCTTGGTCTAAAAGCAGGACATGAAGACAACTTTAGACCCTGTTCAGGTTGGAGACAAAGCCAGAGGAATCTACATAGCAAGCCTTACTAACTAACCTTAATCTGCCATTTATTGGTCTTCCCACCATCTACTGCCCCTAGAGACTCAAGTCCTTTTCCTTCATCATATTCTCTAAAAATATACCGTTCTTTGTTGAAAATTCACATAAAACCGGAGTTCTAAGCCACCTCTTTGAGATTTTCTCATTCCCTAGGTCTCGTCCATGGGTATATGTGATGCACATGTTGACAAACTCCGTTTGTCTTCTCTTATTAATCTGTCTTTTGTTATAAGAATCTCAGTCAAGAGTGCAGAAATGCAGGGGGAAAATGGTTTTTTCCTCCCCTACTCCTCCTCCAAGAATGTCCTAAAAAGTTCCCTGCTGCCAGGTACACCTTTCCAAAACTTTATCACAATCCCACTAGAGGTACCTCTCTGAATGTCAAATTTGATGTGTCACGGGGTTATGTGACATATTCCATAGCACTCCAAGCCTCAGGGATGAGGTGTCTGTCCTTGGCAGGATGTGCCAAGCCCTCCAGGCCCATGTCTTCCCCCTCAGCTCCCTCCTCCACCCCAGCCCAAGTCTATGCTTGAGCATTCTCCTCTGCCCCAAGTGCCCTTGTTGATAACATGCACACACAGATCAACCTCTTTGGTTTTAAAGCTCAGATCATTCTGGGAAGCCTTCTCTGACAACTGTCTTCAAGGGAAATTGAATACTTTCTCTTTAGAGTTACCAACTTGTTTTGAGTAGGTATCTAACTGTATATGAGCAACATGTGGCCTTAAATCAAGAACTTGCTTTTCCCTAGAAAGTCTCTGAGTTCCTTAAGGGCAAAGACATTCTGCTGTGTTCAGTTTTGACTCCCTAAGGTCTACCAGCACGGTACCTGGTACATAATAGTTGCTCAGTGAACCCTCAAAGAGTGAGTGATATGAAATATTATTTTCCTTTTCTAAAATCTTCCTATGAACACTTTAGCTGAGCTCTAAACTGGAATCAATTTCTACTTTAATTTACTCCACTGATTGATTCTGTTCTGTACATTGCACCCTAATCAGGAAAAGGACCTCTCAGTCAGTTTGGTCATTTCATCCTAGGACCACAGGACCCCAGGGGGAACACTAGGTCAACTGTGACATATACTATGGTATTTTAAAAAATTATGCAAATAGCCATCTGTTCAAACACCATTTTGGGTTCATTTAATATGTATGATTTAGGATAAAGGGGAAACAAGAAAAAGTGTATCTCACTTTGGACCCATAAAACTCTGAGTGTTACCTGATTCATTTCAAGTTATGAAGGGTCTCCATTTTAATGGAGCATCCTTTCTCTGTGGTCAGAATTCTAAATCTTTTTAATTGCAGTTTAAACACCTGTAGCCAAATTTTAAATGTCTTCCTCATTTAAATTCTAAACATTAAAATTCCAAACATCTCAATTATGTAAATGGTAAAAGTAAGGGACAGAGTTTTTCTTTAAAGTTTTTTTTTTTTTCCTTTCCCCATCTCATCCCACTGCTCCAGTTAGGGTTCCTCTTTGAATCCCCAGGGTGGTGATTAAGTTTTCTAAATAACCTCAGAATTTCATTTTTGCACAGAATGAAAAGGCTATATGCTGGCAATGTATTTTCAAGATTATATATATATATGTATGTATATATATATATATCTTGATATATATATGTTGATATATATATGAATAACAAAAAACCACCAATTGTTCAGCACCTATTATTTGCAAGTTACCACACTGAACCTGAAAAGCAAAGTTGTTACATATGTTTGAACTTCACTATAATTCTACAGTTTAGTGCTGTCAGACCCATTTCTCAAGTCAGGAAACTGAGGCAAACGTACATAAGTGGCCTACTCTTAAATTTTTTTTTTGCGGTACTGGGGATTGAACCCAGGGCCTTGTGCTTGCAAGGCAGGCACTCTACCAACTGAGCTATATCCCCAGCCCTATTGACCTACTCTTGAAGATGCAACCAGCCAGTGGCGAAGCAAGGATTCGGGTTAGATAGATCAGGGCTTACCTGATCTCTTCTTCACATCACTGTCTTTTAAATGCCTGTCTCAGGGCACAGTGTTGAAAAGTTTCTAAAGAATTGAGGGCTGGGGATATAGCTCAGTTGGTAGAGTGCCTGCCTTGCAAGCACAAAACCCTGGGTTCTAATCCCCAGCACCACAAAAAAAAAAAAAAAAAAGAATTGAAATTATGGAGGGCGATTGATGAAATGGACAGACAGAAATAGAAAAAAATATGATTTAATCTAAAAAAGAAAAAAAGAGCATAACATACAGAATGAGTAACATTTGTAACCAACACTGGTGTCACATCCGGTTGGGCCAGGGTAATGGGATAGGTTACAGACAGGCTAAAATGGTGCACAGACACGGTATGGGAAATATGATTTATTGTGGAAAGCCTATAAGAGATCAGTGGTGACAGATTGACCAGATAACAGCTCTGTCCCTCACAGTGCTTTGACAAGCAGCACCTCTGCCCCTCATGGCATTTTTGTCCAGAGGCAGCCAACTGGATGAGTGGCGAACATCCTTTCCACAGTGCCCTCAGTTCCACGCTTGTCCTCACCCAGAGAGGGGGTTTTATATGTTAGGTTGCAGAAGCAGTGACATCAGGAACATTAGCTTGCTTGGTTTGTATGCCTGACCAGCATCTCAAGGAGCAACTGTTCCAGTATGTGCACAGGAAAGTAGCTTTCTCCAGATCCCACTGCCTTGCCCAGGTTCCCAGTGTGCCTAAGAGACCCAGTGTCCTTCAACATCATTTGTATCTAGATTTCCGACTCAGGCATGCTCTCCCTGTGCCCTTGATTTGGCTAAGTTTTTGGGAAAGGAAAGGGGACATTCAGGGACCTAGTATTTTATCCTTCCCCCTTTTCTTTAGAACTGGTCTTTTAAAAAGGTCTGTTATATAGCCAGGCGTGGTGGCGCACGCCTGGAATCCAAGAGACTTGGGAGGCTGAGTCAGGAGGATCGCGAGTTCAAAGCCAGCCTCAGCAACTTAGCGAGGCCCTAAGCAACTCAGTGAGACCCTGTCTTTAAATAAAATACAAAATAGGGCTGGGGATGTGGCTCAGTGACCGAGTGTCCCTGAGTTCAATCCCTGGTTCTAAAAAAAAATTAAAAATAAAAAAAAATACAAAGGTCTGTTATGCATGCCTTGCTGAGGTGAGGAGACACCACCACGGGGCTCCATCTGTGGAGGATCTTGTGGGGCTCACCTTTCAGCCTGAGACCACCTTCTGTGCTTCTGCTCACTTCTAACAGATTATCCTGTGACACAGGATCATCTTTACCAGGCCTCATGGGCACAACTCTGCTCTTGAATGGTTCTGATCCTTTTCCTGGTACCCATAATATATATGGGACGTCTTGAAACACAGAGCAAGCACTCTGGGCATCTTATTTATTCAGAAACTATCAAGAATGCTGGATGCTGTTCTGGATGCTTGGAATATGCTGGAGAACATGCAAAAAATTCTGGAACTCTATCCTTGAATATGGAGTAAAACAGCAGACTGTTTAGTATATATTATGTTATAGGTGTACAGTGCTATTGATTTTTAAAAGAGTTAAGTGTAAACAGGAAGGTCAGGAGCATGGGATGGTGAGGGCAGAGGTGTAGGTCAGAGTATTAAAGAGGGTGGTTGGTGATTGAAGGGTTCAGAGAATGAGGCAGGTGATATCTGGTAAAAGAGAGTGTCAGGCTAAAGAAACAGCCACTGTCAGTGGGAAGTTGAGGGAACAATCAGAAGACTGTGATGCTGGATCTGAGTAACGCAGGAGGAGAGTGGTGGAGGATGAGACCAGAGAGATCAGAGGGATCGGATGTCAAGGGCCACTGGAAGGACTTGGACCTTCACTTTGAGTGAGATGTTAGCTGACTTAACTTTCCTTTGGAGCCTGGTATGAGAGTTGATTCTTCAGCCTTTTTCTTTATTCTTGTGAATGCTCTGTATCTTGAATTTAGTGCTGACTACTCAAGGACAGAACTATGACTTATTCATCTTTTTGTTGCCAATGTCTAAAGTTATACCCGAGACACAGACTACACTCACTGACCGTGTCATGAATGAATGATATTATTGCGGCTATTTGTCCTGGAAATTTTTTAGTGAATGTCATGATTTTTACCTGGTTAAAATGTGCATGTTTCCTGAAGGTTACTAAGAAAGATAATTTTATAATAAGCCTTCTTCATTTTCTCTCAAGTCACAGCTGTAGATGGATAAGTGCCCTGTATTACACTATTTGGTACAAGGTCTGCTAGGCACAGTAGTACATGCTTGTAATCCCAGCTATTTAGGGGTCTAAGGCAGGAGGATTGCAAGTTCAGTTCAAGGTCAGCCTGGGCAACTTAGTGAGACCCTGTCTCAAGATAAAAATAAAAAGTTCTGGTGATTTAAGCTCAGTGGTAGAGCACTTTCTTAGAATGGATAAAGCCCTGAGTTTAGACCCTGGTACCACGAAAAATATGTTAATAATTCAAGACTCAGAAAATCTAGGTTTGGTTACCAAAAATTTCACTGACTGGTTATATGAGTTTAAATAAACTATGTAATCCCTCAAAACCTTTTGTGTTACCCTAAATGACATTCAATTCATGGGATGATCTAAAAATTTCTTGTATAGGACAGTATTTGGGTAAACTGCATTGCAATACATCATGCTGAAAATTTTTGTGAAAATTCAGACACTAGAAATATTTGGCATACAATATGAAATTTTCTTTTAACCTGATATATGTGCTTTTGGGAAGAGAAACCAGAAATTACATTGTGTTGCTTTGGATCCTCAGTGAGAAGACCCATTTCACCAAGAACTTAAATGGTTTTCTTGATTTAATAGCATGTCAAGCTGCTGGGTTTTTCTCACTTTTCTATAACGACTTTACTTATGTTAAAAGGTTCTTAAAATAGCATTTTGCCTAATTAAGGAGCCATTAAAGATGCTGAAGTCATTGTGCCTGATCAATAACACCACTCCAGACCACATGACCTACATGGAGACCCAGTGATAAAGGTAAAAGAAACTCTCAGCTCTCCATCTGCATCTTCTCAATTGATTGGGCACTTCAAGGGAAAATTGTCAACTCTGGGAGTGGAGGGTCCATGATCTGAAAGAGTTTAGTAGGATTCACACCCAACTGGTACCCTGGGAACCAAGTGGGAGTTTCCCAGTGGTGTAGGCAAGGCAACTGCCCAAATGATCCACAGGAGTCCCCCCTCCCAATTGCTATCAGATTCTTTCCAAAATGAACCATGTTTGTAAAAATCCATGCCTTGAGCATCTCCCCTACAGGAGATTATATAATTCTACAAAGAGAAGAGAGAGGAGCATCTATTTCCCATGACTGGGTGGGATAACATATTCTGCTTTAATTGACTCTGGAGAATCCAAGTCAATTAGATGAAGGGCATAATAGGAATGTGAAGCTGTATATTTTCACTAGCTTGATTATTTTGTAAAAATAGAAAGAAATAAATGTAAAATTTGAATAGTCCCACAGCATTGAGATGTACCATCTATATACCAGGCTGTT
>JAJEJO010000333.1:0-68572 GCA_020662805.1 Glaucomys volans | reverse complement strand
CAGTTCTGGCCCTCATGGAGTTGACATTCTACTGTGGAGATAAAGAATAGACATGTGAAAGAGATACTACAGATCTTCCTACAATAATGCTAAATTGCCTCAGGCACTCACTGGTACCACATTACAAAGATTTCATATTTAGTTGATCACTATCATCCTCACCAAACATCTGTGGAAGTTTCTTTTTATGTATCTATATAGCATAACAGCATTTTCCTATTGAGTTATAGGCATTTGCCAGTGAATTTAGGGTTGAGCGGGCTCAACACAAACCATTGTGATATCTGCAAGATTTTTTTGCTATCCCAAACACTTATAAATTACTGAGAATCATTACATTTTGCTGGAAACGAGAAATAGCCAAGCTTTTCTCAGCTGGAGTCTTTGAAATGTATGGGATCACTGGTAAAAAGGACAGATGGCTGAGCTAATGTTAGTAATTGCCGAGAGGAAAAAGTCCACAGTTGACCTAAAAATACAAAGAGAATCTATTTCTTTATGACTTTCTGGTGAGTGTTTAGCTTAAGTCCTAATTATTGCAAAATTGAGAATGAATACCTTAATGTCAGAATATTTCCCTAAGAACATAAGAATACTAGGCCACGTCTATAAATGGGACTCTTAGGCCATTTACTTAACAACTTATTTAACCAATCTTATTTGATCTGTGATACATCCAAGAATTTAATTAAGTACATGACATACTACAGGGATGAAGGTGAAGGTTAACCTCAGTGGAAAAAGACCTCGGCATCTAATACGAAAAGATTTCTATGGGACTCTTGTTTTTCTCTGACAACTAAAACTCTCAAGTCATGTTTAAATGTATAACCACATTTTGATAGCATCACATGAGTTTGCTATGGATGCTGTAACGAAGTACCACACACTGGGTGGCTTAAATAATAAAAATGTAGAGTCTCTTGGTTCTGAAAGCTGGAAATTTGAGATCAGGGTGTCTGCAGAATTGGTTTCTCATGGTGGCTGGGAAGAAGAATCTCTCTCAGGCCTCTTTCCTGCCTTCTAGTGACAATCTTTATTGTTATTTGGCTCATATATGCATCACCCAGATTACCTCTACAAGACACCTCTCTGTGTTCCATGCCTGTTGTCTGCCTCCAAATTCCCTTTTTATAAGGACACCAGTCATTTTGCATCAGGTTCAACAATAATTATTGCACATAAATTGATTATCTCTGAAGTCTCTAAATCTAAATAAGGTCACAATTTGAGGTACCAGCAGTTGAGATGTCAGAATGTGAACTTCACGGAGACCCAATCCAATTCATGAGTGATGGATGTTCCCTGAGTTGAAGAACAAACTTTCTTTTCTGCAACAAAATTTCATCATCCTTGCAATAAATAACAAATTCCTTTTTTAAAAAATTGTTGGATTTTGTAAATATGTGTAGTTTATTTTTATTTTCCACGTAGTCTATACTTGAACATTGAGAAGGTTTTAATTACAACAGTTAATGTTGTAATGTTGGTGTGTATCAGATGATTTGAGGAGGGGCTGCCCAGTCCAAAGCAAATACCCCTTCTCTGAGACTGACCACCAGGGCACAGGGACTTGCCCCAGTACCCTTGTCTTTTTGGTGTGATCCTACTCCATTGACCATGACATTTTAACCCAAGGACAAACACCTGACCCAAAATGATGCAGTGAGATTTTGACATTTGGAATGACAATATTAGAAAAATAGGAACAGCTAAAGCTGATTCATTGTTACCACCAAGGAGAAGCCCCAAACCTCTCCTGATGAGAGGTCCATGCTGCCTCCTTTCCCCCTTCATTTCTGTGAGATACCATATTAGGACCAGAATTAAATGCATTTTAATATGCCTAAGATTCCCAGAGTTTTGTCGTTTTGAATGTGACCAAGAGGACCATAACAAATATAAATGGCTCTGTACTGCTTGTTTGTAAACTTCTGGTTCCCTAACCTACCTCAGTTTTTCTAGCTTATGTTTGAAGATGATACTCTGGCCCTTGTCAATCTGTCATTGGTCATAATGGGAACTCAGAGAAAAAGGTAAGAGTTAGCATAAACCCACCATGACTCCCAGAAAAACAATGAAAAGCATGCATTTCATCCAGGATGGACCTATAATATGATCTTTGTTTATCTAATTGTAAAAACAAGATGATAGACTACAAAGTTCATTTTGTTTTAATTCCAAGTAATAGATAACAAATCAAAGTAAGGAGTCCTTACTGTACTGAGAAAATTGCAAATATAAATCCCTTGAGGACTGGAGGTATAGCTCAGTTGGTAGAGTGCTTGTCTCAAATGCACAAGGCCCTGGGTTCAATCCCCAAAACCACATAATAATAATAATAATAATAATGGTAATAATAATAATAAATTAAAAATCCCTTGAAGCTCATATTTACAATCCATGATTTTCATTCAGGGTCCTTCATCAGTGTTTCTGCTTCTACCTTCCATGGAGGCAAGAGGGATCACATTGCCTGGGAAAAGCAACATATTAAATTTGGTCACTGGAACACAGCAATCTGATCCCCTAAGTTCTACTCCTTCTCCTCAAGTGCCCGCCAGCACCTACACAATGCAGCTAAGAGCTCTAGAGCATTCTGTTATCAGTTGTATAAATAAAGGTCTGAATTAGAACTAGTTTTAGTTTTATTATACTCAGCTGCCTTTGAGGGGGCTCTGTATAGATTTGTCTACTGCCATCTAAGACATTTGCAAGCACATCAACAGGGCTCTTTGGAGGATAAATGTGTAATGAAAGTGGAAGCTCAGGATACATACCTTGTCCAAGGAATGTGGGTCAACATCAGAAGGAAGGGCAGATTTCCAACCACATCTTTGCATGACCCAAATGACTGCCTGCTCCACCAAACCTCTAGGAAGAAAAGGGTTGTATCACTGAAAATGGTAATTCTCTGAGAATTTAGCTGTGACTTTGCATCATAGAGGAACAATATAGCTCAAGGGAAATGTGCATGTATGAGAATATTAATGCCCTCCACAGATTAGCTGCATTCATGATATCTACATTAACCTTCTCTTTTAACCAAAAATCTGCTAAAGACTTCTTAACTCAGGGCAGCTTGGTACAGGGAACTGTGGAAACTCATCAGCGGAAGGAAGAAAATAAGCTGAGTTGCAATAGAATCTTGAAGGATGAATGAACTAAAATAGAAGATTAGGACCTGGTGGCAGTAACCCACAGTCCAGTCACACTATTGAGAAGGATGTGGCCAGCTCGGATTTATTCTGATACTGTGTTCTTCTGCAGGACATAGAATGTACATCATGCACAATCATAGAAATGAAAATTTGTACCCCATATGTGTACAATGAATCAGAATGAAGTCTGCAAAAATAAGAAATAATAATAAAAAAAAAATAATGAACGGAAAAAAAAAAAAAAAAAACAAAGAAAACATCCATATGCACAGGAGCCCTGCAAGCATCAGGCACTGCAAGTGACAGTGTCCATCTCTAAAACAGGAGGTTAAGGACTCCATAGAGGGTCAGGACTCAGCACACTGTTGTGGACTACACTGCAGGAACCAGCATGCAAATCAGGACAGTGTGATGGAAGTTCAGGCCCAAACTAATGATAAAAAAAGAGTGATGGAAACATACAGGTGAGGGTCCAAGTGTATGTGTTAATACACTGTGGGGCATGGGGGTCCTGGCCCTCATGGGCTGGAATGGCTGATTTCAATGCTGGGTCCCCTGCCTTGTTTGGGTTAACTTAAGGACCTGGACAAAGTGCACCCCTAGTTGAAATAGCCTTCAACATCTCAGTCGACACTGCCAAGGGAGGTAGGATTAACATTTGTGCCCATTCTGGGTTTACAAACTCACTTTATCTCTCTGTTCCCTGTACCAGACGCCTGCAAAGTGCACATTTCCTATGTGAGTCAGATTATATAAAACTCTTCATCACTTATATAAAAGTTGGGTTTGATGTTATCTAATAAAAGCTGCAATTTTTGAGCACTTGTTATATTTCAAGCACTGCGCTAGGTACTTCACTCACAGCACTAATTTTCACAACAGTGAAAAATAGGCATCCTTATGCACAGAAGAGGCAACTTTCTTAAGATGGTAACAGAGAGCTGAGATCTAAACCCTAATCTGTCCGACTCCCAAGCATGCATATCTTATCTTTTATTCCACTGAGAAAGTTTGAAAGGGATGGCTCCTTTCAATGTTATTTTGCTTTGTGAAGTTTTTGATACAATTAATTAAACATTAGTTCTTTCCTTTAACTCAAGTTTTGTTTGTATATTCCATGTTTTTTAAAAAATATTTTTCTTATTAAAAATCAGTTTTAAGAGAATGAACTGATCAGATAGGAAATTTGAAATCTCCTGCCAATGAGTCATATTAACCTTGGAAAGTCAATTTCTCTGGGGAAAAAAAATGCCTTACTTTTGAAAAGGAAGTACAGGAAAAAAAAAAAAAAAAAACTAGAAATAAATAGAAGGAAGGCCAGGAGAGTAGAAGAAAGGGAACAGGGAGAGGAAGGAGGGGAGAGAAAACGGAAGGACTGGGACCGAATTGGAGCAAATTAAATTCCATGCATGCATGGTTATGCCAAAATGAACCCCACTATTATGTATAATATGCACAAATAAAAACACAAAAATAAAAATTCATACATATTTCATACATATACATATATGTGTATGTATTTCAAAAAGAAAACAGGGAAGTAAAGAGTACAGTGGCAGAGGCTGAGACAGGAGGATCTCAAGTTCAAAGCCAGCCTCAGCATCTTAACAAAGCTCTAGCAATTTAGCAAAATAAAAAATAAGAAGGGCCAGGGATGTGGCTCTGTGGTTATGGTTTAAGCCTCAGTATCAAACAAACAGACAAAAAAACAAAACAAAAACGTTCCATGTCAGGAGGTTTGAACCTGAAAGATCAAAAACTGAGAGTCTCTTTAAGCTTTCCCACCTCTAGGGGACTACCCAGTCCTTTGGAATTTGCTTTCTTTATATATTTTCCACATTGTTCTTTGCATAGAAGATAATTCCGAGTCTATTTTTAAAGACAAATACTCCAACTGCCTGTGTATTCCAATAAGTTAGTCAACGTATTTCATTCATCTGCAACTTGAGAGAGCAGTGAATCACAGTCTTTGAAGTTGACAAGTGGAAGCTATCTGAAGTCTTGTGGACCAATGAAAATAGAGAGATGCGATCAGAAAACAAGTCGAATTCTTGTCTTCGACTAGCAATGCATTTCTAACATAATCATATTTTAGAAACTGCTGTTTTAGTTTTAATCATGACAATGTCATTAGATGAGCTGAGTGAAAAAAAAAATGGAGATGGAATTTAATCATATCCTCACAAAAGACTTGGCAACTTCGACATTAACAGAAGCTCCTGGAGATAAAAGTACCGTCTGACCTTAAAATAAGGAGGCTATGGAATGGTTCAGGTAGACAGCTGTTACAAAATCACCTCTCTCACTGCCTTTGTGGCCAAAGCTAAGAGACTGTGTTGAAGACAGAGAGGGGGAAAAAAAGAGAGAAAGAGAGGGGATGGGAAGTCCTGGACCGAAAGACATAATGGAATGCTTTAGCTAGGTAATTTCTCACATAATGGTAGGTGCAGACGGTTAGAATAGTTCACCGTGATTTTGCAGTCTGGTTTCAGATTTATTGCTGGAATTAATTCCTACATTTCTGTGAAGGGCATTATACATTCCATTCCTTGTATTTTAAATAATAAATTAATTTTAATGCATTTTTGCCCTAGCTTGAATGGAAAAGATGAAGAGCAATTGATAGGCGCTGAGTTTTTAGAACTCCTTTCAACAAGATTAAAAGCATAAGGCATCCCAAGTCTGCTCTTCTAAAAACAGAAAGTAGCCGTCTGCTGGGGCTGCCGAGTTATTCTCCTCGACAGCTGCGTCGTCCAGCATCATGGGCACAGCCCAAGTACACCCTAGACCCAGCTGATCTGAGACAGTCACGGCACCATGTGCTTTCAATCAGGGTACTGACTTTAGGTCTCCTCTGTTTCTATTTGACAGAACCAATGAAAAAGGATGCTAATTATAATGATCCCAGACCCAGAAGATAAAGACAACCCCAGTGAACTCCCTAGCCATCCTAAAGACTTCTCGAATTTCACTACAGTTATGGCAGCTAGCAGGTGGTACTAGGGAGGGAAATTGCCTATAAAGTAAGTGCTACACTGGGACTTGAGTCGAGAGAGGCATGAAAACTATTTTAATTTTGTTTGTTCATTTTATTTCTTCCAGCATCTCTTTTATGTTCCTAAGCCTTCACCCACCTTCATTTCTCTTTTGTCTTTCTACACTGTACTAGACTGGAAACTGTGATGAAGAGACCATTCTCAGGGAGTCCCTCCTCTTTCCTTCCTCTTCAGCTTCTATTGGATACATTTTCCTAGGGCAAAGCATAAAACTAGAGTGAACTTCTCTTCCCCAAAAGACAGAACTTCATAGCCTTTACTTAAGTTTTTTGGTATCTGAAGAAAAGACCACACATCTGACAAGACCATATGCAGCAAAATGAAACTAAATCCCATCTCTCACCCTGTACAAAACTCAACTCAAAATGGACCAAGGACCTAGGAATTAGACCAGAGACCCTGCACCTAATAGAAGAAAAAGTGGACCCAAATCTTCACCATGTTGGCCTAGGACCAGACTTCCTTAACATGACTGCCAAAGCACAAGAAATAAAAGAATCAATAAATGGGATGGATTCAAACTAAAAAGCTTCTTCTCAGCAAAGGAAACAATCAAGGATGTGAAGAGAGAGCCTACACAGTGGGAGAAAACCTTTGCCACACACACATCAGATAGAGAGAGCACTAATCTCCAGATTTTATAAAGAACTCAAAAAACATTACACCAAAAATACAAATAACCCAATCAATAAATGGGCTATGGAATTGAGCAGACAATTCATAGAAAATCTATAAGCAATCAACAGATACATGAAAAAATGTTCAACATTTCTCTAGTAATAAGAGAAATGCAAATCAAAACTACCCTCGGATTTCATCTCACACCAATTAGAATGTCTATTATTGTCTATTATCAAGAATACAAGCAACAGTAGATGTTGACGAGGATGTGAGGGAAAAGGCACACTCATACATTGCTGGTGGGATTGCAAATTGGTGCAACCACTCTGGAAAGCAGTATGGAGATTCCTTAGAAAACTTGGAATGGATCCACCATTTGACCCAGCTATCCCACTCCTTGGCCTATACCCAAAGGACTTAAAATCAGATTACTACAGTGATGCAGCCACATCAATGTTCATAGCAGCTCAATTAACAAGAGCTAGATTGTGGAACCAACCTAGATGCCCTTCAGTTGATGATGGATAAAGAAACTGTGTTATATATACACAATGGAATATTCAGCCATAAAGAAGAATAAAATTATGGCATTTGCAGGTTAAAAGGATGGAGTTGGAGAATATCATGCTAAGTGAAATAAGCCAATCTCCCAAACCAAAGGCGGAATGATTTCTCTGATAAGTGGATGATGATACATAATGGGGTGGGGATCAGGGAAGAATGGAGGAAGGATGGATTGAGTAGAGGGAAATGAGGGGTGGGCAGGGAGTGGGGGGAAGGAAGGATAATGGAATGAGACAAACATCATTACCCATATACATGTATGATTACACAAACGGTGTGACTCTACTTTGTGTACAACCAG
Source organism: Glaucomys volans (assembly GCA_020662805.1). Lineage (NCBI taxonomy): Eukaryota > Metazoa > Chordata > Mammalia > Rodentia > Sciuridae > Glaucomys > Glaucomys volans. The sequence continues at coordinate 60,869 of JAJEJO010000333.1, read as the reverse complement.
AGAAATGAAAGTTGTACCCATTTGTATACAATGAATCAAAACATAATAATAAAAATACAAAGAATAAAAAGACATGCTGACTCTTCATTAGTCTTAATGATTAATTCTTCCCTGCTGGAAGCAGCTTTGAGAACACAAAGCTATGCTTTATTCTCCTGTAATTAATTGAAAGCTGAGTTTTTTTTTTCAGGAAGATATTGGTGGCAAACACCGTTAGCTGGCAAACCCAACCTCCCTTCCCAAACCGTCTTCTCTGCCCATCTCCAAATAAAGGCTGAGAAAACCAAGCTCTTCTCCAGCCTGCCATGCAGCTCAAGGTGGCCATGTCAGTTCCAGGCAGAGAAAGGAGCAGAACTCGGATGAGAATGCTGGAAAAGTGTGTGTTTCCTAATGAAAAGAGCAAATGAGACTTGCGTTCCCCCTTTCTTCTGCCATGGAGGCGGATGTGAAATCTGTAACTACCGTAGTCATCTTTGAGGCAACAAGCATTAAGACCAAAGCCAACATGCTAAAGATGATGAAGCTAAAATAGAGACACATCCTGAGTCCCTGATGCATTATTGAGCCAACCAGAACCACTACTTACTTCCATATTTCCAGTGAATGAGGACGATAAGCCTCTGTTTGTTTATGCCATGATTTTTCTGATTTTGTTTCTTGCAATTAAAATCATTCCAAATGATAGGGCCCTTGTGTTTCTGATGCCTGATGAACAATTTATGTGTGGTGTTCACAGTGTTTACCTTTGGGTACCATTTCCCACTTTTACAAAGTTTTGGCTTTGCCATATATGATCTCATTTAATCTACACGATGTGATGATAAGACAAAAACTGTTGTTATCACGACTTAAAAGACAGGTCAGTTAAAGCAGAGTGGATTTTGGTAACTTTCCCAAACTCCTAGATAGAGAACATGGCAGAACTTAGACCTTGAACCATTATCCTCTGATTCCAGTTCCTGAGATTAGTTTGCTCATGTTGGAAGACAAATTCTTGTCTTTCCACATTTGTTTTATTTTTCCGAATAGCTCTGTGATTCAGTCTTTAAAGGAGAACATACAGGAATTGGTTAAAGTTTCTGACTCACAGTCTGGAGTCTATGAAGGTGCTCTGATAAGCTCCGGGGGTTTTGAAGACAAACAGTCTGAGGAATCCAACTCCTGCTGAGGCTGTCACAGACTTTTCAGGAAAACAAACATATAAATACCTTATTGCAAATATAACTTTGAGTGGAGATAGGGGATGTATGCTCATTGTCATGCAGGAATAATTCTTCTTACTTTGGGGGAAAGTGGGAATGAAGGGTGTACAGAGGGTGGGGCTAAAGGATGTAAACACAGAGCATATCCTAGGCTTTTTGGTGTGGCTATAGTACATTTGGGAAGGTGGTAATTTATGGGGTTCCAAAGCCAATCGTGTCTAGATCAAGTTCTTATGTGTCATGGGGTTTTGGACGCATGTGAGTGATTAAAATCAATAGAAAGACACCAAACATGGTGATATTATACAGAGAATTATATTTTTGAATACTTTTCTGGCACCAGGCAGTCGACAGGAAGTATGCAAGACTGGATACTGGGGGTGGGTAGGATGCTGGGGCTGTTATCCAAGCAAAATGTTTTGAAACCATAAACTCAAGTCCTATCTGTAGGTGGAACAGGAAGAAGTAGATTGGAGAGATATTGGGACCAGACCACCCATGGATTGTAGGAGACCTTAGACACAGTTGGAGAGGTGGTTGGCCTGTGGGAAGGAAGAAAAGAAGACTAAAGAGGCGGTGTACCATTCATGATGTAAAATACTGGAGGATAAGTTGAGAGGGGTAGAGAAGTATAAGACAGGGAATCAATTCCACACTGTGTATGTGGAGTTAGATAGTCCATCAGAACACCCAAGGAGAGACATTCATACAAGAATCTGAAATAAAATGTGTATTCTAGAGAAATCAATTTCTGAAGTTACAGAAGTGAAGAGAGTCTCACTGGGAGCATGGGTACAGAGAAAAAGAGGAGAGAAGAACTCTGAAGGAATGCCAACATGGTGTTGGTATTAGGGAATGGACAGACATGCTCCTCGAAATAACAGATGACTTGACTGAGCACTGACATCACACACAATATGGCGTTTCATATCTGTACTCTAAATTCCTTGGAAGAGGATTAGTGATACGAGGGCTGAAAATTCACAATGGAATTTGTCCACAAGCCAATCACTTCGACTTTCAAAAAAGGAGCTTCAGTCCATACAACTCAAGGCAATCTGCAGATCTAATGTAATCCTCTCTGCATGCCAATGGCATTCTTCATGGAATTAGAAAAAGCAACCCCAAAATTCAGATGGACCACAAAAAAAATATTCCAAATAGTCAAAGTGATCTTGAGCAAAAATAATAAAAAAATACACTATGAATCTATAGAACTCAAAATAGCATGGTGCTAAGCTAAAAACAGTCATAGAATCCATGCAAGAGAATAAACAGGCTAGCATGATACTAGACTCCAATTTCTTACCATATGTTTTAAAAAATTAAATATGGGTTAAAAACCTAAATGAAAGACCTAAATGAAACTACTAGAAGAAAAGGGTAAAACGTTCCAGGCCATTGGCAAGGGCAAGGATTCTTTGGAGAAACCTCTCAAAACACAGGACGCAACAGCCCAAATGGACAAACGGGATCACAGCAAACTCAAAACCTTCTGCAGGGCAGAGGAAACAATCAGCAGGATGAAGAGACAACCTACAGAATGGAAGAAAATATTTTGTGAATTGTGCTTCCAACATCCAGAATATATAAAGAACTCAATCAAAACAATAATCTAATTTAAAAATATCAAGAGACCTAAATAGATATTTCTCAAAAGAAGACACAGAAGTGGTCATTGGGCATAGAAAAATGTTCAATATCATTAATCATCAATGAAATGCCAATCAAAATTTTGATGACATATAATCTCACTCCAGTTAGAATGGCTATTATCAAAAAGACTAAAGTTAGCCAGTCCTGGCAAGGATGTGGAGGAAAGGGAACCCTTTTACGATATTGGTGGGAATATAAATTAGTACCACCATTATGGAAAACAGTTTGGAGGTTCCTCAAAAAGTTAAAATTAAAACTACCATATGGTCTCACTATCCCACTACTGGGTATATATCCAAAGGAAATGAAATCAATATGTTCAAGAGACATATGCACGCCCACATTTATTGCAGCACTATTCACAATAGCCAAGAAATGGAAATAATCTCAGTGTCCATCAGTCAATGAATGGATAAAGAAAACAGAATACACATACATAATTGAATACAATTCAGCCATGAAAAAGGAAATCACATCACTTCTGATAACATGCACTGAACTGGAAGTTATTACGTTAAGCGAAATAAGCCAGTCACAGAAACACAAATCCTGTGTTATCTCACTCATTTTTACAAGGAATCTAAAAAGGTTGTTCTCACAGAAGTTGAGAATAGAAGAGAGATTACCAGAGACTGGAAAGAGAATGAGAGAGGGAGGGATGGGGCGAGGCTGATCGATGAGTATTACATCACAAGCTAGATAGGAGAAATATGTTCTGTAGATAGGACAAAGGCGTTCCCTTGCACAGTGGGTGACTCTAGATAAAGAGAATATACTGCATGTTACAAAAAATGTTAGAGGATTTTGCATTCTTTCACTACAAAGACGGGACGAATGTTGAAGGAGCTATATGTGTCTACCTTGCTCTGAACATTGCATAACGTATACTTTCATCAAACATCACATGGAACCCCCATAAGTAGGAGCAGTTTTTAATGTCGATTTTAATAATAAAAGATGTTTCAGCTAAGTGGCAAGAGTAGGTGCCAGATGGCAGTGGGCTGAGGAGTCAGTGGGAGGTGAGGAAGCAGAAGACAGTGAGAGGAGTCTATTCTTTTTAAGAAACAACTGAAAATACAAAGAGAACATCCCAAGGGTCACTTCTGTGACTATACTAAAGATTCCAGCCATGAAGAAAAAGTGGAAAGAGGGAACTATGAGAACTAAAGAGAAGGCAGAGGCAATGCAGCAGGGTCCCTGAGAAGGGGAGACAGGATGAAAAGGACTAGCCCTGGTAATACACTTAATTGCAGAATTTGATGACAAACACGGGAATGTAAAAAAAAGAGGAAACATGGAATCTGTATACACATAGCCACAGACATTTCCCACAACTGCTCTAGTAGTTGTTGACCAAAGTCCTGGCTTGATGCTCTTCCTTGGTCACGGGCCTCCAAGGACACCTGCTTCTGCTGTCAGTCTGGGAAAATTCACTTGGTGCAGATGACTTTCTTATCTCAAGCTGATGTGCTAACTGCAGAGAACTCTAAGGTTCTCTATCTGCAAGTGCTCAGACCTTAAGAAGAAAGGTCTCTTAAGCTGGTTAGCCCCAGAAGCTAAACCTGAGATTAAATAATTTTAGTGCAAGGAGTTCCTTTTGGGAGGTGATCCAGTCAATGCCAGCAGGGAAGAAAGGAATTGAGAGAGAAGAGGAGGAAGTCAATGCTGGATACACTGATAAATAGGTTTAAATAAGTTCCTGATAGTGACAATCAAGGTTCCATTTTCCTGGCCGACTCCAGGAGAGGGTGCTGATTGGATTCCAGAGTTCTCAGCAGTTTGGACTTGATTCTACAGGCTACAGGGAACCACAGAGGTTTTCAAATAGGAGAGAAGTAGGATGAGCATCTTTTTTTTTCTTTTTTTTTTTTTTGAAAGATCATTGTCTTAGTCAGTTTTTCCGCTGCTGTGACTAAATGACCCAACCAGCACAATTACAGAGGAGGAAAGGCTTATTTGAGGGCTCAGGGTTTCAGAGGTCTTAGTCCACAGAAGGCTGGCTCCATTTCTCAGGGCTCCAGGTGAGGCAGAACATCATGGCAGAAGAGTATGGCAGAGGGAAGCAGCTCACATCATCAGGAAGCAGAGAGAGAGAGAGGCTCCACTCTCCCAGATACAAAATAAATACCCCCAAAGCCACGCCCCAATGGCAAGCTCCTCTAGCCACACCCTACCACTTCAGTTAATCCCATCAGGGATGAAGTCACTGATTGGGTTAAGACTCTTACAACCCAATCATTTCTCCTCTGAATCTTCCGGCATTGTCTCACATGTGAGCTTTTGGGGGACTCCTCACATCGAAATCAGAACAATCACTTTGACAGCTATGTGGAGAAGAGTTCTTACCTTTTGACAAGAGAGCTAGAAAATGGAGACAGGAAGACTAGCTAAGAAGCTGCATTTAAACTCCTGTGTCTGGGATGTATCCAGCAATTTCCTTTTGGGTGAGGGAGCGGGGGTTAAGGAAGGGGTGGAAAAATGGAGGAAGAAAGTTCTATTGAGGAAACAGCTCCAAGGTGGGGGGAGCAAGAACGTGGGCACTTGCCCACTTCAGCCACTGGAGTTCTATCTCCAGACTGTGAGGATGCAGAATCTGGCATACAGCTCAAGGAAGGAGGCAGGATCTCCCGCAGTGTTTGGAGGTAAAATGAAGTCTGCACATAATGCTTATAAATCCATGAGACTTCCAAACTGTCTTCCTGATTCAGCTCAAATTAAATATAGTTATTTTTGAAAGGTTAGTGAGCTTGGCTTTTGCTGAAGTATTCCTTCTCCACACTTTGTTTTAATATTGCACTGACAAATTGCCTTCACTTGGAGAATTTATTTCCCTTTAGATGTAGCTCACCAAATAGAGGCTGTGAAGTGATAACACTTAAAGGAGGTGAATAGTGGAAAGATGTAGAGGGTGGGGGCCGGGGCAGGTGAGAAGTCTGTGTGGGGCCATTTCCAGCAGAGGAAGCATCTCCAGAGCCAGCTGCAAACATCTGCCTCCCAGCTGCACCAGGGGTCACCACACCCCCACCCCCACCCCCACCGCTGGCTAATCCCCTCTGGCATGCCACGAAGTGCAATTCTGCACGCAGGACCAGACTGGGTAATCAACCCAGCCCAGTGGTTTTCTCTCAGAGCTTGTTCAAGAGCAATGTTAGCGCCTGGCAAAGGAAGGTTGCCTTCTGATTCAGCTCTGGGCTTCCAAGGATCTCGTCCCGACAGCCACGAGGCTCTTGTCACTGAGAAATGAACAAAGCAGCTTCAATGCGGAGAAGGCAGCCCTCTGGGTAGTCAGACTCCTTAGGAAAAAATAGTCTGCCCTATTTTGGTCCCTGCTCATGAACTCCCCTGGCAGCAGTGCCTGGGAGATATTTCTGCACTCAAAGTTGGCACTGGCTTTTCCAATTCATTGAGAAGGAAGCTGGTTTAAAAAAAAAAAAAAAAAAAAAAGCGGGTATTGTAAGGGCACAGAGAAAGGCTAGCTTAGCAAGCTCTTCACAAAGTGGGGGCTCTTATCAGCCTTCAAGGAAAGTTGATTTTTTTTAGTATAATTATTTTTTAATCTCACCAACCTGATGAAGTGCTGACGTAACTATTGCAATATATCCTACCATTCCACTTTACTGTAAGCATTTTAACAGGTTTATTGAAGTTTCATTTGATACACAGAGAATTTCACATACTTACCACATACAATTCGATGAGTTTGGACGTAGGCAGACACCTGTGACCCCAAGACCGCAGTCACAGCAATACATTCATCCAACACCTCCTGGTTTTCTGGAGTCTCTTTGTTTATGTTTTGTTGTTGCTGTTTTCTTGGTTATATTTTTGCTTGAGTTTTGTGACAAAAACACTTGACATGAGACCCAGCCTCTTAACACATCTTGAAGCACCTCATACTTTGTTGACGATGGGCGCTAGGTTGTATGACTAACTCATCTAGCATAACTGGACCTCTATAGCCATTGGACCACTCCACATTTTCTGCATCCTGAACTACTGGCCACCCCATTGCTCTCTCTGATTCCGTGGATTTGACTATCATGAGCACCTCGTCTAAATGGAATCATGCAACATTCATATTGACTAATTTATTTCACTTCATGCAATGTCCCCCAGATTCACCCATGTTGTTGAAAATGGCAGGATTTCTCTTTTATTGAAGGTGGAAGAGTGTCCTATGGTATGCATATGCCACATTTTAAGATAAATTCATCTGCTGATGTATATTTGCATTGCTATCATGAAAAATCAACACTGCAACAAACGTGGGGGTAGAAACAGCACTTGGAGCTCCTATTTAAATTCTTTCAGATATCTATCCAGAAGTGTAACCATAGGTAGTTCGATTTTTCACCTTTCCAGAAACCTCCACACTCTTTTCCACAGCAGCTGTACCTTTTTATATTCCCACTGGCAGTGTGCACAAGTTCCAAGTTCTCCACATCCTTACCAAGACTTGTCATCTTCCATTGGCTTCGTTTTTATATATTCTTAGGAGAATTGCTATCCTAACAGGTGTGGGTGGTATGTCCTTGTAGGTTTGACTGGCATTTCCCTGATGATTAGTAAGCACTGTGGAACATCTTTTTGTTATACCTGTTGGACTTTCATGTATCTTCTTTGAAGAAATGTCTGCTCAAGTTAATTTTCTGTTTCTTTATTGGACTTCTCCTTTCCTCTTGAGTTGTAAGACTTCCTTATGTATTTTGGAAATTAACCTCTTACCAGGTAGACCATTTGCAAAGATTTTCTCCCATTCTCTGGGTTGCCTTTTTTTTTTTTTTTTTGTTTTTTATTTTTTTTTGTTTTTTTTTAAGTTTTTTTTTTTTTTTTTTTTTTTTTATTCTGTTGATTGCTCCTCAGGAGCTTTTGAGTTCTATGTTGGGCCACTTGTCCATTTCGGCTTTTGTTGCCAGGGTTTTGCTTGTCATACATCCCAAATCACTGCAAGGCCAATATCAAGAAGCTTTTCTTTTCATTTTCTCCCAGCAGGTTTATAGTTTCAGGTCTTACATTTAAATCTTTAATCCCTTTGAGTTGATTTTTTTCATGGGATACCATAAGAATCCAATCTTATTTTCTACATGTGGGTATGCAGTTTTCCAAAGACCATTTATTAAGAACTCTCTTTTGCCCATTGTAAATTCTTGGCACCTTGTTGAAGATTAGTTGAATGTATATTTGGGACTCTCCATTGTATTTCATGGTGTATATGTCTGTCATTATGTCAGTACCATGCTATTTTAATTGCTAGAGCTTTGTAGTATATTTTGAAATCAGGAAATGTTACCACTCCAACTCTGTCCCTCTTTTTCAAAATCATTTTGGCCATTTTGGGTTTTTCTATGGGTTATTCTATGAATTTTAGAGTGTTTTTTTTTCTATTTTTATGAAAAATGCCATGGGCATTTTGAGAGGGATGACATGAATCTGTATATCACTTTGGACAACATGAACATTTTAACAATATTAAGTCTTCCAATCCATGAACATGGGATATCTTTCCATTTGTTTCTGTTTCCTTTAATTTTTTTCATGATTTTTGTTCATTTTTAGCATTTGATTCTTTCACCTCTTTTGTTAAACTTATTCCTAGGTATTTTACTCTTTATGATGCTATTGTAAGTTGATTGCTTTATTCAATTCTGTTTTTAAATAGTTTATTGTTAGTGTATAGGAATGCAACTGATTTTTGTAGGTTAATTTTGTATCCTTCGACTTTACTGAATTTGTTTATTCTAACAAATTTTTATGCAAAATCTTTAGAGTATTCTACATATAGGATCATGTTGTCTGCAGACAAGATGATTTTTTTTTTTCCAATTTGGATTCAAAAATCTTTAACAAAATACAGTTTGTATTGATTAAAAATGGGATACATTCTAAGAAATGTGATGTTAGGCAATTTCATCATTATGAACATCATAGCATTTACTTACCCAAACCTACTACTTAGCAGATACAGTTTTTATACATCATTGTATATACAGTCTTTCATTGACTAAACACCATTATACATCAAATAACTGTACTAGCAAATTAAATGAACAAGACATTAAAAAGGACATATATCATGATCAGTGGAATTTACCTCTGGAATTTAAAGACAGTTTACAATAGACAAATAAGTAATTATGCTACACTACATGAACAGAATGAATGATAAAAATTACATGATTATCCTCAATAGATGCCAAAAAAGCATTGGGAAAAATTTAATACCCTTTTATGATTAAAATGATCATATTTTAATGCTCAACAAACTAGGTTTAGAAAGAATGTACCTCAATATAATAAATGACAAACCAATAACTACATCAGATTCAACAGTGAAAGGCTGAAAGTTTTTTTCCTCTAAGATCAGGAACAGCAGAAGAGTGCCCATTCTCACAACTTCTATTAAACATTATACTAGAAGTTCTAGCCAAACTTTTACCTAGAAGTTCTAGCCAAAGCAATGAGACAAGAAAAGTGTAAGTTTTTTGTGATGGTAGTGGTGATGGGGGTGACTCCTCAGTACTTTGAGAAAGGGCAAGTTACAAGTTGTCATCAAAAAAATAAAAATCACTATTAGGCAATCTTAAACTCTTAGAGAATAGAAGTACAAAAAAAAATGTTTCTTACTTTTCTCATAAAATACCAATTAGTTCACACAATGGGGTCCCTTTAATTGCTGATCTCTCTTGCTCTTCCTCCTTCCAACCCCTCCCTTTTTCTACTCCCTTACTTTCTCCCTAGGATCAGAAAGTTCCATTCTTCAGAGGAGGGACTGATCTTTTTATGATATATACTCTGGGTAGTGACTGTAGGTCTTTTTGCTAAAGAAGCAATACTCCTAATGGCAAACAAACTCTCTTAGCCTGTATTGACTTCTTTTCAGAGTATAATTTCAAAGTACTATTGCACAAACACTATCTCTGTTTCATCTTTTCTTTTCTTACTGAAAACCACTAATCCTGGAAGGGATGAGAATATGCAGAAAAGGAAAGAAATGTGTCTTGCCATAATACTGCTGCTACTGTTATTGCTTTATTTTTATTAGAACTGGAGACAGGAGTTCTCTACTCAGACCCAAACTCCAGTAATTGAAAAAATGCTTGTGTTTTTGTATAATCAATGTTTAAGTCTCTATTTGTTTTCCAGTGAATAATTCAAAAACATTTTTGTGGTTGCAAAAGAAAGACTATTAAAAACATATCTTAGTTCAGAAGCCAGTATCAGAAAAATAGTGGTAACAATGTCAACAAGGTGAGGAGAATTGGTTTATAACACATTAAATCTAGGTATTAAGGGAGATGAAAAAACAAATTAGGAACCAAATCATTGGAAAGCTGATTCAAAAGCTGGTTTAGAACTGGAAGCAATACATACTCAAAACTGAGCCCCAAAGTAAATGACATGGAGCTCCTTCTTTCACCCGTGCCTGGAGCCAGGATTAGTTTTGGAGTCCTGAGGCTGAATTTAAAGACAGATAGCTGCCTTAGTTTGAGGCTGCAGGATGTGATAGTTGATTTTCCTATATCATCTGTTAATAAGAATTTTTTATTTGTATTTGATGTCAGAAAAATAGTTAATACCCTTATCTCTCAAAAAAATTAAGAATAAAACCTTTTAAATTCTGAATATTGCAATGATGGCAGTGATTTCTAAACATGCTTGGATGGAAGTTATTGCTACTTTATTCTCAATTAAACTTTTAAACCTGCTTCTCAAGCCTTAATCTGATCTCAGAGAGGGACAAATGTGAGTTTCCAAAATAGAAAAAAAGTACGTGTGAAAACATATATTCTGTTTTCAAATTATAGTGTGATGTCTGTGCACAATTAGATCTAACATAAGAGCACTCATCTCCTTATTGCATTGCCTGGACCTCTCTATTTTTATTTTATCAAAGAAGTGAGTCATTGATCCATTATTTATTTGTGCTCAGAGCACAGTCGAGCTAGTGAATGTTTCTTTTCTCTCTTCCCCGCCTCACATCCAAAAACAGAGGAAACAGAGAAGGTAGGTGCTTTTTCACAGCTGCTTCTCTTCTTTGTTCCTTTATATTCTCTTCTGCACAGAGCCAGCATCATCTTTTAAAGCAATGACTCTCACCTGGGAGTGATTTTGTCCTCCAGGAGACATTTTGCAATGACATTTGGACTGTCACAACAGAGAAAGGGAGTGCTGGTATCTAGCATGTCAAAGCCAGAGATGATGCTGAACATCCTATAATGCACAGAAGTTCCCCTGCAACAAAGAATCGCTCAACCCCAAACATCAGCAGCATTTTTCCCTCTCTGGGATCAGACTAAGGCTTGAGAAGCAGGTTTAAAAGTTCAATTAAGAATAAAGTAGCAATAACTTCCATCCAAACATGTTTAAAAATCACTGCCATCATTGCAATATTCAGAATTTAAAAGGTTTTATTCTTTACTTGAGTATGTCCATCTCTTGTTCACATCAATTCAGAGGCTTTTAATGCAACTCAGAAGGAAATTCAGCTCTTTTCAAAATTGTGATTATAAAGAAGTGAAAACATACATCAATAAATTACAAAATTTGCTTGCATCTTCCATAAAGGTGTTGAAAAAATATTAATTTTAATACCTATCAGGCAAGTGTCCTATGATTTAGACTGAGGGCTCAAATGTAAAGTTGACAGAGTTTAATAGATATTAGATGTGGAGGAAGGGCATTTCATGTAGTGACTAACATTATCAAAGGAGCAAAAGTGAAGAACTAGAGGACTCATGAAAGAGGAGACAGGCTAAGTGGCCACAGGTTTCAAATACAGGAGGAAGTCATAAGGAATGTAAAGTCAGATCGCAAATTTTCTGGAGAAGGTTTGAAAGTCACAATGAGTTTTGAGTGATGTGAAGCCATTGAAGGTTTTCAGACTGCTAACCATAAGTCGAAATCTGCATTTTAAGGTTATGGGTCTTTTTGTTGTTCTTGTTTTCGTTTTTCTCTGTAGCACAGTGTAATAGGGATTACAGAAGAATGACTGGAAACAGGAGATAAGAAATTATAAGACCAGTTTGCGAGTGGTGTAATTTGTACCTGAAGAATTACAGTGAAGGCGGTGAAAATAAACAGGAAGACAGGAAAACATTCATGATTTGTAAAGGCTTCGAAACTCATCCAGCAACAATTAATAAGTGCTTCGTAGACCAGGAAAAGATGTTGGCACTGGAGATATGAAAACCACAATAGTATTGGATTCCCCACTCTGAAAGTTCCATGTTGAGTAAACATCATTCATTTATTCATAATTTGTTTATTCATCATTAGATATTTAGTGACTATCTATATATGCCAATGTACAAAGTGCTTGCAATGCATCCAAGAACAAACTAGATAAATCCTTCCCCCGTGGAGTTTAAAGGCCAGGGGACACGATAGATAGAAGTATGAACTAGTAAGACAGCACTGGTATTCAGGTCTATCATTTCAGTAGTACTTAGTGAGAGCCAACCTAACTCAGTGCCATGTGGGGGAGCAAAGCAAAAACATAATTGAAACATATTAAGTCTTACCATCTTGCTGTCGAGAGAAGACAAATGCACAAAACACAGAAGACTATGTTTGACAACATTAGTACCATGGAGTTTACTGAGTGTATGTCCTTTCACTCATATGACCCTCACGACAACTCTTTAAGGCATGCATGACAGTGTCTCTGTTACAAGACAGAAAGCAGAACTGCCTCATTTACTGATCTGAGGCCCCAGGACTGCAGCAAGGCAAAGGCAGAACTTGCATCCCTCTTTATTCTCTAGCCATTGCCCTTCTCATGCACTAGGACTAGATATACCTGTGTCCTCTGTGACCTCCCAAGGCCACGTGTGTGCATTGATTTCTTTGCTAATGCAGTTATTATTTTAACCAATGATGTAGGTGTGATTTAGTGGTACAGGAACATCCTCTTGCAACACGTAATTTTGAATTCTGGTTCACAATATGTGAGATTATGAAGAGAGAATGCCTGAGGTTCCCTGGGTAACCTGAGTATGAGAAGGAGGCAGGGACAAGAGCAGCACATGGAGTAATGGAGACCTCCTGATTGCCTTGTCCATCACCCCACCCCCTGGGAAGCTGTCATTTAGAACACACTTTCCAGAAATTTATCTTAAAATGTCAACTTTCATTCTAGAAATCTTCATTTTGCAGCAAGATGAGAGCAATGTCATGTGCCTAACCACAGAACCACATTCCCAGACCTTTTTACATTTTATTCTTGAAACAAGGTCTCACTGAGTTGTTTAGAGCCTCACTAAGTTGCTAAAGCCAGCTTCTAACTTGAGATCCTCCTGCCTCAGTATCCCAAGCTGCTGGGATTACAGCATGCACAACTGGAATCGAGAATCTTCATTCAAGCTAGATTAAATGCTTCAGAGAGTGTGACTTTGTGAACCAAATAACCTTTGTCAGTCTCAGAATCTTTGTTCATAAAATGAGAATTATAACCTTTAAATACTTCAATAAAAGATAAGTAACATTAAACAAACTTTGGTTTCCTTTGAGAGATGTTTTCTTATATGGCTCTATTTTATATAAGAAAAATGAAAATAATAATTGTTTCAGATGAGAATTAATTTCCGGAGTATATAAAGAACTCAAAATACTAAACACCAGAAAATACAAATAACCCAATTAATAAATGGACAAAAGAACTAAACAGACATTTCTCAAAAAGATAAATACAAATGGCCAATAAAGATATGAAAAAATGTTCAACATCTCTAGCAATCAGGTAAATGCAAATTAAAGCTACATTATTTCTTCTCACTCTAGTCAGAATGGCAATCATTAAGAATTCAAATAATAATAAATGTTGGTGAGAATGTGGGGGAAAGGGTACACTCATACATTGTCCGTGGGACTGCAAATTATCACACTCTGGAAAGTGGTTGGAGATTATTCAGAAAAGGAGGACTGGAACCACCATCTGAGCCAGCTATCCCACTTCTTAGTATATATCCAAAAGATCTGAAATCAGCGTACTGTATGGATGCAATCACATCGATGTTTATAGCAGCACAATTCACAATTGCCAGAGAATGGAACCAACATAGGAGTCTGTCAACAGACAATGGATAAAGAAAATGTGGTATACATACACAACAGAGCCGTAAAGAAGAATGAAATCATGGCATTTGCTGATAAATGGATTTAACCAGAGACCATCACGCTAAGTGAAATAAGTCAAACCCAGAAAGTCAGGGGTCAAATGTTTTCTCTGATATGAGGAAACTAGACCAAAATAAGGAGGAAAAAGAAAAACTAAAAGGAGAGGGGAACATCATGAAAACAGAAGAGAGATCACTGGAGTAGAGAAAGAAGAATGAGGGGGAAGTAGGAGGGATGGGAACTGGGAAGAATGGTGGAATATGTCTGACCTAACTTTCCTGTGTACATATATGAATATACCATAGTGAATCCTACCTTTATGTATATCCAAAAGCACTAATTTAAAAAAATATATAAATAAATAGGGAGAATATCAGTAGAGTAGAGGAAAAGGAATTAGGGAATGTTGGTGGAGGAAAGTTCTAGGGATTGAATTATATTTCATGTTTGTATACTTATGTGAAAATGCACCTTAGTATTATGTATAAGTAAAATGAACTAATTTTAAAAATATGAATAAATACATAAGACATTCAAAAGTGAACTTTACAGTTTCTTGTGCACATAAAATAAGACAGATTTTGTAAATTACAAAGTTGTATAGGTGTGAGATGCCATAAATTTAGCTCTCATTCTCTGAGGACAGTCACCAAAAAATTGTGCCTCACAATGCAACCCATCCTATGAAATTCTGTTTTCCCAAGTTTAATGCACCTGTTCCACACCCCAGAGTGAGTATTACATGGTTCTTAAGAGTATAGACACTGAACTTTTGAAAATTGAGTTAACTTTGTCTCTGCCTTTTCTGAGTATTTAAACTAGGATTCATTTCTTGAAATTCAGTTAAAATTATGTTGAGGTTTTTATTTTTTCCCTCCATATCTATCACATTTTCTATCGTATTTTTTTTTCTTATCATATCTCAACTATGGTCTGAGAGACCTACTTATCAAGCCTCCTCTTCTGATCTACTAATTCTTTAGCTGTATTTAGACTAGTCGGTCCACTGAGGTATTTCTGTGTTCATTTCTTTGTTGATTTTAATTTTGGTAAACTTGTATTTAGTCATTTTTAAAATATTCCTGTTTTCACAATTTTATCAGATCTCTCAAGCTTTCTGTACCTTACTTTATCTCCAAGAACATTTACAAGTAGTTGACTTAACATCCATATCAAACTGTTCCATTTTCAGAATCTCAGTGCCCATGATTTCTGTAATTGACCCAATCATTTCATTATTTCTTATGTCATCATGTTTCCTTGTGTTTTTTTGTAAATTTTGTCCATGTAAAGATCTTTATTGGTCCTCAGAAAAATGATTCTAAGGAAATTCCAAATGTTCATAAGTTTTGGGGAAACCCCAAAGGGGCAAAGATTTATGATTAACCTTGCTAAGACTGAATAGGGATCAATTGCAGACCAGTTTTTACACTAGTTTCCAGTTCAGGACTTTTGTATATAATAATAGGATATTATTTCAAGTCTTGTAGGCATATATGGTTCCACATCTTGGATTCAGTTTTCCGCTGTTTACTCTCTTCATATTCAGGTATTTGGGAAGAAGTCTTTCTTTTGTAAAGTCTTCTTGAACTATTAGATTGAATTATTCCAAAAGGATATCCCTTTCTGTCTCTAAGAGTTTTGTTTTTAAAAAAAGGAACCTAGCTACTGTTTTAAAAATATAAGGAGTGTGAGACTTGAGACCAGGGTCCATGAAGGTGCTTATACACTGACCCCTGAGCCATTCACCGGGTCATACAATTTCACACATATCTGGAATTACTTATTCCATTCCTATGCAACAGTACTTACAACTTTTTTTTAGAAAATATTTACAATTGTGCTATATTTATGTTATTATGATGACTGTTATAATTCCAAAGTTTTAGTTAAGTATTTCTATGTGTTTGGAATATATGGGAAGAGTCCTATGTAATTAATTTGCCCATCTTTATAAATGGCAGATCTACCTTTACTATTTCGGAGGTGGTGTTTTTATTTATTGTCTTAATTATTATCCTAGGTTCAATATAACACCCTTTCATTCTCTAGACATCATATAATGTAGAAATAAATCATTATGTGAGAAGTCAGAAATTAAATGATAAAGTTTTAGTGAAACTTTTAAAGACAGAGATCATCCTGTTGAGGCAGTCAGGACAATGACCTCAGTGGCTTCTCCCTGAGAGTCTGCAAGCAGAACTGCCACCTTCTCATTTGTTGAGAGAGAAAGAAATGAGGGTATATGTTTCTCAGGAAACAGTACTGGATACAGGTATTGGTCACAAAAAAACAGGAATTCTAGGCTCGATGCTGACAGCTGCCTTCACTTTCCTCCACTTTTCTTAGGGACCAAGGAAATCACTCTGTGATTATTTGCCAACAGTTGGTTTTATGATATATATTAAGAAAAGAACAAAAACGAACATTTGGGTGAAACATTTCAGGATCCTACATCTGAATGCAGGCTTTTCAGCTTGAGCAATTTCTCCTTAAGGAGCAACTAGCATACATGCATAGACACCTTCCTGATCTGAATGAAATTTTGTAGCCAAAATTCAGTCTTCAACACACATCTCAGACTTCCAGTTCTGCCGACATAATAGAATAACCATCAAAGAATCTTCACTAAAACTCCCAGAAAGTCTTGAAAAATGGAGCATCCTTTAAACTCACAGATGAGATTCTGAGAAAGCAAGGAGAATTCTCAGAGACTGGATAAAAAGAGAATTCTGAAAACTGCCAAAGTAAGTAGGTGAATCGAAGTCTCAGCTACCCCAAAAGGTACTGCCTGCCTCAATCATCTCAATTCTGTATTCTTACATTTTATTACCCCAGGACATGAAAAGTTGAACCAATGGGAGGCTGGGAGATGGAACTGACTCCTATCTAAAGCAGTTGGATTAGCAAAATAGATTAAAGAGACTTATCGCTGTTTGGTTTTGGATGGGAAAACAGGTGTCCCTTAATTCATAATTATGAAACCATGTTACATGTAGATTAAGAGCCAAAACTATACACTTATATGGTATGTGAACTTCCAAACAGAAAAGATTACATTAAAATGAACCCCAATTTGTAATAACACAAAGCTCTAGGAAGAAGAAAATTCAAAAGCACCATAGAAAACTGTGCTTTTCGATCAGGTCCTTACAAGATTTCCACAGAAAGACAATCTGAGGGAGCTCTCACATCATAAAGGACATCAGGAAACTATGAGCTAAAGTCAGTGCATGTACACACACACACACACACACACACACCCATGAACACACAAACACATACACAGACACACAGTGTTAGGCTACCAAGAATATCAAATTATAGGATAATCCCATTATAAATAATTGTATTTAAAATTATTAATAATAAAAAGAAGGAATAAAAGTAACCCATGAGGGCTGGGTTGTGGCTCCATGGTACAGCACTTGCCTAGCATGTGTGAGGCACTGGGTTCGATTCTCTGCACCACATATGAATAAATAAAATAAAGATATTGTGTCCATCTACAATTAAAAATATTTTTAAATAAATAAACAAATAACCTATGAAAAAGGGAACAGAGATTTGAGGAAAAAACACATAATACTTCTACCAATAAAAATATTAATCACTTAAGTTAAAACTCAATATATGGATAAAAGGGTAGATTGGATACCATGGAAGATACTGAAAACTCCGTAGGACTACAAAACCTTGAAGGACAAAAAAGTGAAAGGAAGGTAAAGAAAACAGAGGGAAGGTTTACCTGTACCTAGTGGGGTCTGAAGAGAGGATGGAGAAAATGCAGTGTTTTTAGAGGTAATGGCTGGAGGTCTAATACAACTGATGAAAGACAAGACTGACCCGAGTAGGTCGGTAAAATCGAAGAGACTTAAGAACAATTTAGGTAAAGACAATAATCCATATGGAGACACAATGTAGTGGAACCTCAGCACACCAAAGACCCTTAAGAAGGTCACTGGTGGAAGAAAGATTATAACAACAAAAATAGGAAAAGGTGTTGTTTCTATCCACTAGTCATGAATAATCCAAAACAAACTCCATATGGATTGGGTTGGATTCCTCCCTTTCCTGTCAATGGGCCCTGAATAGTCCAATCCAGTCTGTGTAGGTGCCCCCCAAACAGGCAACGGAGTAACCCCTACCATGGGGTGGCAGAGAAGGGGAAGTGACTCTTTTCCTCCCTAGCTCCACACAAACAACATTGTATGTATCTCTATGAAATAATTTGATAGTGCTCATTGTTTGTTTTTGTTTGATAGGTCTATGATTTAAAGAAATTATTTGGAACAATTTCTATACAAAGATAAACACAGATGCTAAGCTCAGTGTGTGACTGCATGACAAAAGAACCTGGGTCATGAGCAGGCAGACAAAGGAGACCTATCCATGAAATCTACATAAAGTAGAGCTGAGCCGTGGCGGATGAGGATGAAACCCTGACTGGGAAGACGGATGGGTCTGAGTAGGTTACCTTGTAGGTCTGAAAATCACTAACAGTATGTGAATAAAATTTTTCAGGTGAGGATTTGTGTTAGTACTTTATTCTGCTGTAATAAATAACGAGAAATTTCAGGGTTTAAGACAAGAGAAATTGTCTTTCAGTTCTGAAGGTCACAACACTGACGTTTTGTCTCACTAGAAGAAAAGCAAAGGATGTGACGGGTTGTATTCCTTCTAGAAGCTCTAGGAGTGATTCCAGTCCTTATGCATTCAAGTTGTCAAAATTTATTTCATTATGGTTATAGAACAGAGGTCCCCAATTTTCTGCTGTTAGCAGAGGGTCATTTCCAGCTTCTAGAGGCTTTACTTATAGTCCCCTTCCTCTGTTATCAAAGCCTGCAACAACACTGGCTCCTTCTCATACTTGGGATACCTTCTCTTTCTTCTTCCATTTTATCTCTCTGACTCACTCTTCTGCTTTCCTCCTCTACTTTCGCTGAAAATGTAAGGTTGGGTCCTTAAAATCCAGGGCAATCTCCCAATCTCAAAGCCCCTTCCCTTAATCACATCCAAGAAGTCCCTCTTACCAGGTCAGGTGACACATTCACAGATTCCAGAGTTTAGAGTGAGGGAGTGTCTTTGAGGGGGCCATTATTCTGCCTTCCACAGCCTTGCTCCTGTGATTTTTAATGGAATTTTAATGGAATGTCTTGTAGAGATGGAATCACAATGATGAACGTTTATAAGAAATATCTCAGTCCACTATCTCAAAATCAACTGAGTATATTTGTAACATTTGCACAAAATGAAAACAGTCCTCACTGCCTAGGTCTGCTTTATACATCTGCAGTACACAGAGGGACTTGTAGCAGAGGAGGGTCTTAGTTCCACAGGGGCAATAGTTTAGCAGTAATGAAAAACTTTCCCAGTGGGTTGCTGAAGTAGATGGTCATGCCTTATTCTCCTTTGCCTAACAGACAATCCTCTCCCCACTGCCAAATTCTATTTACCATCTCCAGATTCAGATTTATCTTAATTTTGTTTACCAAGTCTCTATCAAAGCCAGATGCATTATTGCTTGATTTACTGAAATTCAAACTTATCTACAAAGTGAATAAAATAAGAAAGCTGTAGGGATAAGGGGAGCAGGGTTCTAATTTCTCTGCCACTAAACCCCTGATCCTTGGATGTGTCACGTCATTCCATGGGCTTTCTCCTTTGCAAAACAGGAGAGGTATGAGAAAATATTTTCTTAGGTCATTTCCAGTTCTGGAAGTCTATGTGATTAACTCTATCAAGTATTTAATCCAAAGAGTCCTTGATATCTCTCATTTTTATCGACATTCCCAATTTATTCAAGACCTTAAGGAACGACTATATTTTAATATTTAAAAATATATAATATTTTATGCTATTAACTATGGGAAATTGCATTTTACTTTTTCCAACTCATCTTTTGAAAGGGTATTTCTCTGACCTTTGAAAAGAAGAAAATGCATATTTCTTCCCCATGGAAGAGTCAGTGTAGTGTCAATGTCAGAACACGGGATCTATTCACTCCAGACTCCCTGGGCTCCGTGCCCTAGTCCTTTCACTGTGCAGCACCAGAAAGGTTTCTTAGCCTCCTTGGGCTTCTGATTCCTAATCTGCAAAGTGAGAACAAGGACAATAGCTAAATCACAAGAATACAAGAGGAAGTGAGTGAACTAATACATAGCTCTTACTGCACAGCTGACATACGGCAAATGCTTAATAAATGTGAGCTATTAGTATAATAGTTGCAGGTTTACTTGACCTGCAATGGTCACCAGCCCATTCTGCAGTTTGAATCTATTATCAAATGCATGGATTCCTCCAGCCAATGACACGCATTCAACAGAAATAATAGCAGAAAATATAAGGAATCACATATACAATGGGGCCCTTCTTGTACCAGTGGTGGTAAAACTTAATAAAGCTAAAGTTGTTTCTCATTTTGTTTTGTTTTTGCATGCATTTTAATCCTGTCTGGGTTTGTAAGCAAGACTTGGATCTGTCAGAACAAACAGTATGTTTCCAAAATTATGATTGGAACAGATCATATGATTCTGTACTAATAATACAGGGGATGCAATGATGGGCATAGCAAGCAGACCGTGCTGGGAGTCCTTGGACTTGAGCTGTCAGTGATGTTGAGGCCAGGGCTCAGGCTCAAGATGTCAGGTCTAGAGTCTAACTGCAGCCTTCAAAGAGGCACCACCCTTCCTTCCCTCCAAAGTAGAAAAGCAGGAAGAGCACCTTCAAGGGTGGGTCTCCAGGTTTAAGCCTTCCCTGCCGAAACAGGAAGGAACAGATGTGACCATCAGTTCAACTCATGGTTTCTTCTGGCTCTTCCCAAGGTAAAGAGAAGTCTCTGATAGGAAATCTTGGTAGTGATAGGCAAAGACAAAGACGATGCCAACAGTGGTAAGAAAAAACATTTTTTTGTTCAGTACCAACACTTCCCCTAAGTAGCACATTATATAACCCAACCCCTATGACACATCTGTGAGCTAGGAGTGTTCAGGCCATGTTCCATGGAGCAAAATCAAGGCACACCCAGGTTAAGCCATAGGCTGGAGGTCACAACCTGACTTAAACCTGCATCTGGGCATTTAGAGAACACCCAGTGTAACGAACCGCTGTATTTTGCTGACTCTATAAAGATATGAGGAGGAGGCCTTCCATGCCTCCTCCATTCACCCCCAGGGGCTATCTTTCCCTTGTCTCCTTTTTCTTGCACCCAGGTTCTCATTCACTACTGTTTACTTATGAAGGGCTCTACTCCAGTGATTAAGGACCTAAAGCAGGTAATTACCCTGTGATTTGCAAGCAGTGCAGTGGCTGGTATTTCTCTGAGTAGAACTGCTGTATAAATATTACCTGTGTGCTGTGTCAGCTTATTGCCCACCTTGAGAGCAATCTCCCCGTTAGTTTTATGGCACATTAAGTCTCCTTTTGGAATGAATTGGGTTTGTACGACTGGGATTGGTTACATCAGAATAAAAGAGTAAACAGCAGGGGTGACTGGAAAGCTATAAAACAGAAGCATTAGAGGAGGGAAGGGGGAGAGGGGGAGTGTTTAAAGGAGAGGTTTCAAATGATAAACTCAGGAATGCGGTGACAGTCTGAGACTGTTATACTTAATGCGGAGACTGTCATTGTTGCAACAAGGTGTGAGTCAGAGGATGAAATAACACTTAGCACAGCAGGAAGGAAATTACCAAGGCTTGGGGAAGAGAAATGTTAATATTTATTAAATGTCTGTCCTGCTTTGCCCTATACCATTCAACCAGCTGCCTACACAAACTGTCTTGCAGGGCCTAGTCTGACACGCCTGAAGGTCTCCCAATTTGCCTCCCTACCACGCCCCCCCTTTATCACCACCAAGGCCATGGAGGTCAACAGCTAGGGAAGAAGATGAAGAGGGACTTAAGCTCCGTGTGCCAAGCACTTACCACTTTACACAATGTGTGGAGAGGGGTGTTTCCTCTGCTAAGACTATTTAACCACTAGAAGTCAGAAAACATCTTGGGGGATCTTGGTATGCCTGATATGAACGTGAAGCTTTTCAATAAATATCTGTTTTCAAAAGAAAGAAGATGTACTGAGCAGAAAAGTGCATTTGTACAAGTGTTAACAGAACTGGATTTCTTCATATGAATTTCAGTACAAGAATTGAACCTTTTAAATACAATTTCATCCAGTAATTATGGAACATTGGGGGCCTGAAATTTAGTCAGAGTCCCTAACTGAAAATATCTATTGATTTTTGAGATTGATTTGGGTTACATGTAGGTAGTTATAATCCACAGAATATAAAACACAGTATTTCTTCTATATACTACTGGGGGTGGTGGGTCATCTCTATGATGTATCATTAAGTGAAAGAAAAAAATGAGTGGTAAAAAGTCTTTAAAAAGAAAAGATTCAAAGATATGTTGCTTGGTTTGTTATTTTAAAATAATAGATAAATAAAACAAATGAAAATGGAAACCTATGGGAGAAAATAAAGAATATAGAGGTCAGAAAGAAGTTACAAATTTCTAAATACATCTTATTTTATATGTTTGATCTTGGGATCAAACATAATTAGAACATATTTCTTTTTTTTTTTGACAGTGCTAGGGATTAAACCCAGGGCCTTGTGCTTATGAGGTAAGCACTCTACCAACTGAGCTATATCCCCAGCCCAGAACATAATGATATTTAAAAGCACTTTATAAACATTGAAATTATAATGAAATAAAGAAAGCTGTGTATGAAATTGGTCTCATAACCATACACAAAAAAATTATTTCAAGTGACTTAAAGACATGTTTATTATCCTGAATATCACTAGGAAAATATATTCCTAGGACGCTAAGTCTATCTTTAAAAAGAAATCTTGGTAACCATTTATTTATGGTAATGCTAATAATTATGTTATTATTATTATAGGATTGTTATGAATTCTGGAATTTCAAAAATTAGTAATTATCTTGGTGACATTAGGAACCAAGTTTTTTGATGAAAAAAATGAAATATTGATCAAAGATTGAAGATATTAAGTTAAAATTTAGTAGCCCTAAGCTTTAATTGGAATTTTAATGAATTCATTACCTGTTTTATCTTTCAGTGAGCTTTCCTCCCTGTAATGAAACACCTGGGATAATCAATTTATGAGAGAAAATGTTTACTTGGGCTCACAATTCTGAAGGTTCTGGTCATTGATAGAATATCCTCACTGATAGATTGCTTTGGGCCTCTGGTGTGTGTAGGAGAGCAAAGGCAGGAACACATTGCAAACTGTTTACATTCAGAAAGCAAAAGAAGAAAAGGGAGGGGCCAGGGTCTTATTCCCTTGTGGGAATGTCCCAGTGACCTAACCTCCCACTTCACCCCATCTCCTGAAGTTTCCATCACTTGCCACAAGACCAAGGGTTTCATAGATCATCCTTTGGGGAACAACCAATGTCCAAATTATACTAATCTTTAAATAAAAGTATATGCTAATATACAAATACGTCACTATACAGAGAAACACATGTACATGTAGGTATATGTATGTATACATTCCTCCCCTAATTCTGTCTATTGGAAAAACCTAGAAACTATGACCTACCCAGAAGCAACGCGCGTCCTTATTATATCACAAAGATACTGGACTCTTTGAAAAACTGTTGATTCTAAATCTTGGGTAGGAATTGTACAAGAGTATCCTGGACCGTCTTATCAGACTATAAAGCAAGGAAGTTATCCAAGATGATCTGCTTTTTCACTTATCTATGTATTCTAGAAGCAAAGATGAATGATGTCCTATTAATTATTGTCTTGTCTTTAAATTAGTTCCTCCCCACACACATACAATTCATGAATTTATGGCAGATGAATATAAACATGATTACATCTTAAGGAAAGGAAATGATGAAACCACCAGAAATCCATTTAGAAAATTAAAATCTGCCCTTTTAATGTAGCATAGAATCTGCTCAAATCCATTATCAATTAAAACTACTGTTATTGGCTATTAATTGACCTGAAGTCTTAGCCATTCCCATTCAATTTTTCATTGTAAATTTGTTTTAAATATTAATTTTGGTTTGTTTTTTCTTTGCTCAAATTCCATGTCTGCTTTTCAAGACTGAGTTAACTAAACAGAATAATTTTTATGTCTTTACTAAAATCAATAGAAGTTTTCTGTTGCTTTTAACATAAATTACATACAGGAGAAAAGGGATGAAATCTTCTGCTAGAATATTTCAATACACAATGATACATGTAAGATATATGTATCTTACCTCCCATATTTAATAAAATAACTTTTTCTGCTTTTAAAAATGACATTTTAAATATATTTGATATTTTATTAATTGGTGCAT
This sequence comes from Glaucomys volans, assembly GCA_020662805.1. Classification (NCBI taxonomy): domain Eukaryota; kingdom Metazoa; phylum Chordata; class Mammalia; order Rodentia; family Sciuridae; genus Glaucomys; species Glaucomys volans. Next base: position 36,571 of record JAJEJO010000333.1, on the reverse strand, counting down.
AAATGTTCACAATTGTCAGCTCATTATTGGAGACTGATTTTAGTAGCATAATAACCAGTTGTTTTCCATTTAGTGTTTCTTATCTTGAATTCTACTGAACTGGAATAAAAAATTTCACCTATGCCCTCTTTCCCTTTGTGCATTTCTCTTAAGCAGCATAGGATTGAACTTTGCATTTTACCCAGTCAGCAATTTTGGTGATATAGTTTCAGGGATGGCTCCCCTCAGTCTATAGGATTTCTGCAGGGATTAATGTCCCTAAATCATAAAAAGTATCTTTTTTAGTTCAATTGCAATAAGAGCCAATAAAAGTGGCCTGGCTACTCTGTTGTCTCTTAAAAGATGAACATTTAAGTGTGGCTTACAGACCACCTGTGCCAGAATCACCTAGAATCCTTTTTGAAAAGACAGGAGGGAGGACCTCACCTAAGACAACTAAGCCTGAATCTTTGGGGTATTGAGCATCTGTAGCAGCAGCATCTTCAGCAAAATCTACAGAGGAATCCTATGGTCATTCGAGCTTGAGAATCACTGTCCAAAAGTATAATGGAAAAGAATCACTAATATATATTCTTATTTTATGTAATGAAATGATTTTAGGTGAAATACATTTGAATTAACTTTTTCTCTGAGAAGAAAGAACTAATAAGAGGAATTTGACAATATTCATGGAAGGATTTTTTTTCTATTTCCTTACTCAATAACTCATGAGAAGGGAAGACAAAGCAATGTCTTGGTATTCAAATTTACCCTTGCTTCTGATTTTCCTCCCATTTGGCCAGTTTTTTCCCACTTTCTACCTTGAGTCTCTCTTTTGCTTTGCTGCTTTCCTATCTGGACCTCATGATTCTGACTTATAAGATTTTGGTATAACAAAGGCTTTTTTTTTCAGATTTTTTTTTTCAAAAAGAGAAGACACACATTTGAAATGATAATAATGGATAATGTGCTCTAATTACACATATCGAATTTTCCATGTTTTTTTTATTCCTATGCTCAATTCTGTTGAGTTTCAATTTATCAGACCAAATATCTCAGTGCTTTTGTTGACAATCAATGAGGTTATAATAGGTAATTCGATTATCACAAATTTCTGTCTCTACTTTTGCTGACTTTTGTAGTGTTTTGAATGAAAGAACTCAACATTTTCAAACATATAATGGTGTATCATAACTAATTGGGCCTCTTTCCTCTGTCCAAGAATAAGTAAGGAAAATTTTTGTTTGTTTACTCTGTTAATAGGCCAGGTCATCAAAATGGGACTCCAAGCTTTAAATGACATTTCAATTTATTGAGTACATTCCCAATGGAATTCTAATACCCTTTTCCTCTGGGTAATATTTGCCTTATAGCACCCGTGAAACAAAGTCCCCTGCGATGTCACTAATGGATAGGAAAAATCTATTAGCAACTAAACAATCTCTTTAATCCTTATGGACTTAGTACACACTAAATAAATGAATCTCTTGATAGCATCTAATCTAACTCTTTCACTTATAAAGAAACCAAGATGCCCAGAGATGGGAAATGTTAGGGTTTCTATATGAGATGCTCCCTAAAAGCTCCCATGTTAATGCAGGAATGCCTGAAGGTGACATGATTAGATTCTGAGAGCTGTAACCTAATCTGACCTTCCCAGTTTGAACATAATGGGTTGTAACTGTTGGCAGGTGGGACATGGCTAGAAGCGGTGGGTCACCAGGAGGGATCATGCCCTCTTCACTGAGTCTTTTCCCTCTCCCCTCTGCTTACTGACCCTGCCATGAGTTGAGCAGTTTTTCTCCACTGGGCCCTCCTGCCATGATATGCTGCCTCATCTTGGGCCTAGAGCAATGGAGTCAGCCATCTATGAACTGAGACCTCCCAACCCAGGAGCCCCAGATATACTGTTCCTCCTTTGAGTTGTTCTGGTCAGGTATTTTGTTCATGAGAATGCAAAGATGACTGGAACATGAAATTTATTACTAAAAACCAAATTAATAAGGATAAAAGTTCAGAAAGTATCTGATTTATTAGTCCAGTACTTCATTGGCTATGCCATGTAATCACTGGATATGTCAGGATATTATTTTTCACATTTCAATAAGATTTTCCTCAGAACTGCAAATTCTGTTTGCAAAACACTTATGTCTGTTTCACAATAAAATCCTTAGCTCCTCGGTTTCCTCCTTCCCTTATATCCATCAGTAAGTCCCAAAGACACTATGCTAAAAATACATCCCAAACTCAAGCCTTTTCCTATTCCAAAACTCCAACAGCTCTTGCCTAGTCAGTAGCTGTGGCTTTTCCCAGAAGTTCACTCTGTTCTGCTCTCTGTGGCCTCCTATCCACTGTCACCTGGGTCAATTCTCTATGCCTTTGTGAAAACCAGTGATGTTCTCAAAGTGATGAAGTCTTTGATCAAAACACTCAAGTGGATTCCACATTTCTGTTGGAATAGAGTCAAACATATTATCATTTTCTACAGGATTAGATAGCCTCTGATTAGGGATCCTGTATCCCTAACCTCCTCTCCTATTACCCTTTCTCTTTTTCATTAGAGTAGAGTCACAGGAGTCTCTGGTGGTCTGACACACATGCCAACCTCATTTGATGCTGGATCATTGCACTTGCTACCAACTGTGCTGTGAATGCTCTTCCTTCAAATTCCACTGGCTCATTGCCTTGCTTTGATCTGCTCCCTAGTTAAATGCCAACTCCTTAGCAAAGCCATACCCAATGTCAAAAACTGTCCCTTCCTCACAACCCCACTATTACCTTCTTTTGCTTTAATCTTCTCTGTTGTATCAATAGATCTAATATTTAAATATATTGATACATTTATTAGGTAAAACTAGATAAAAGCCTCACAAGAACAAAAACTTTGCCTTGTCTCCAATGTCTTCACTGTGTATGTCTCCAATGTCATACTCTCTGGAGCAAAGTCATCACATAGGGAGACCTTAATTCATATTTATTGAACAGTTAGGTAAACATTATTGTTTCTTTCACTGTCTGGCAAAAGCAAGTGCACACACACATGTTGATGCAAACGCACACACACATATATACAACCTACTCTGCAGACCAAGCTTGAAGTATGCCTAGGTATTCCTAGTAGTCCTAGGTATTCTTTAGTAAGTTAAAGAAACCATACCATGTATCTTTTAAAAACCAATTCAGAGGATGTGATGAAAATTTCTTTGAAAATCTGAAAAACTGTGACTTGGAAGAAGGTAAATAGAACATGGGTGTAGCCTAGACAGATGGAAATTTTGGAATGAGAATTACAGGAAAATAGAGTCTATCTTCATTGTTAGAAAGGACTTAACCACATACATAACCAAAGGTAGAAGAGGCTACAACGTGGAATAGCAGGTCCTTCTTCACTCCAGAAGTGCAAGTACCTTCTGGACCACCCTCGATGGGCACCACTGTAGCAAAGTCCTTCAGCACTAAATAGGTTGCAACAAGAGGTGGATCCATGGCTCTGTTTCAGATGCAAGGTGCTCTGATACAGGGATTCCACCCATATTATTACCCTTCAGAATACTTAGGACATGTTCTTTTAGCTATTGCTTTCAAAGTCTGTGGCTCATTCCTTAGAATATACTAATACTGACAAATCTAAGTTTGCTGAAGAAAGTGATAAAGCTTGTTGATGCACTTTCTATTTTTAAAAAACTGATTGTGACTATAATATAGCTGTTTTATTTTGAAATGACTTTTTAAATCCAATTTCAAATGAGAAGATTTCCATATTATTTTGAGAAATGATAGAATTATTGAAAAAATGCTTTCTGAGGCTCCTCCTTTGAAGAACAAAATTATTTGAACTTGCCAATTCTGAATAAAAGGTAAGATATTTCTGGGCATGGTAGCACAAGCCTGTCATCTCAGCAACTGGAGAAGCTAAGACAGGAGGATCACAAGTTCAAGGTTAATCTAGGAAACTTAGTGATTCTCTCTCTCAAATTAAAAAAAAAAAAAACATTAAAGACCAAGGATGTAGCTTAGCTGTACAGCATCACTGAGTTAAATCCCCATTACTGCAAGAAAGAAAAGCGATATGAAAAATGTGCTAAAATTTTGAAACTACATTATAATCTCATCTTAGAATAACATTCATTATCCACTATTATAAATGGAAGATATTTTCATTCTTTAATAACATATTTCATAACATAAATGCCATTAGCATCTCAATTTTCCTGGTGCATATTTGAAGATCAGAGATGTTAAGTGACTTGATCCTGTGGTTCAATATGAATGTGAACCAAGTCCCTCACCCTAGTTCCAGGTACACAGCCATATTTTTCACCTCTGCTCTTCTAAGTGAAGACCTTTTACTAATGCTAAGGAATTTCAGGCCCATCAAAGGCACATGGAAGGAATAATTCCAGATGGTTTGCTTTTTACTTTTCCTTGAGTCAAGATGCATAGGAAGTTTTGTTTTCAGCCTCCTTCTTGGAATATTCCAGCTATAAAGCACAATAAAAATGTCAAAAATTATTCTCCTCTTCTGTAATGTGGGCCTTTCTTTGCCAGCATGTGGAAGGCAATGATGGATTTTTAATACACTTTATAAATTGTCACACCCTTGTTATTTTGTTTTCCAAAATCTATTTACATTCCATGACTTTATGTTGAGCTTGGGTTACTAACTCACACATTTATTCTAAACTTAATTGAATTTTTATTACTCATGATAAAATTGGTGTTTTGCATTTTACACAGTATTTCTCTACTGTGGGCTTTCATAAGGTACAATTATATAAGAATCAGAGCCTGGAGCAGTTAATTATTAATGAATGGAATATAGATATTAATTTTTATCTCTAACAAATGAGAGACTGCATTTGTTTCCCTTGCAGACACTAGATTTTGATGCACCCTTTCCTTGCCTACACCAGTAAATTCCACTCCCAGGATTATAATAGACAGATTATGTAAAATTAAGAAACCACTTACAATAATGTCTATTATGGTTTAGGTATAAAAGTCCCCCAACAGCTCAGACAATGCAAAAAAGTTTGTAGGTGAAACTGTTGGGTTATGAGACATTTAACATAACCAGTGGATTAATTCACTAACATGGATTATCTGGGTGGTAACTGTAGGCAGGTAGGGTCTGGCTGAAAGAAACAGGTCACTGGGGGTGTACCTTTGGGTTGACATTATGTCCCTGGTGAGCAGAGCTCTCTACTCCTGACTGCCATGTCCTGAGCTGCTTTCTTCCTCCACACCTTTTTGCCATGATATTCTCTCCTCACCTTGGACCCAGAGCTATGAAGTCAGTCTTTTATGGACTGAGACCTCTGAAATTATGAGTGACAAATACATTTTTCCTTTTCTAAAATTATCTTGTCAAGTCTTTTGGTCACAGCAGTGAAAAAGTTGACTAAAACAAGGTCTCTGTATGTAAGTGCATGTGTGTATATATATGTGTGTGTGTAAGCATGCACACATTCATACATTTACACATATAGACAAATATACAAACATGTCTGTACATGTACACATACATACATTTTAGATACAGAAACCCATATATATGTATGAACACGTGATTCACATGCATAAATATACATATATATTCATGCATATGTTTGTGCACACACACACACACACACACACATAAATGTATTTTAGACTGACTTTTCTCCCAAAGTCCACTTCCCAGGAACTCTGTAAGGAAAATGACCACACAGTAAGTGGTAAAGGCAGGCCTCTCACTCACTGATTGCAAAGTCCAGAACACCAAGTTCAAGAGTGACAATGATGACTTCTGTGCCCTTAGGGTTTACTCTGCACCAGGTGACTCTCATCTGTTATCTCATTTACTCCTCAAAACAGCCCAGTGGGATAGATACCAATCCACCCATTACAAAGTCAAGAAAATGAAACAATATAAAATAAAAACAATAACAGCAATAACTCAGACTGGGAAAGATTAAATAACCTGCCCATGGAACTTTTAAATTGTAGAGCAGTTACTTTAACTATGTCTTCCAATTCCTATTTTAGTTTTCCTTTGAATATCTTCTTCTGGATGTTCTTACTCTCCGATAAAAAGAAGGGAAAAAACTTGAGTAGTTGAGTGTGATATAAATATATCCTTAAAAAAGAAATATGTTTGTGTAACTGTTTTCCTTTTTTCATCTTCCCTGTTTGCCTATCCCCATCCAGCTAATCAAACATCACAAACCTGTACATATGTATGAACACATACATAAATATACATATATATTCATGCATATGTTTGCACACACACACACACACAAATCCATAGGGAGGGTGGAGCAGAATAGGATGCATGAGAATCATCATTTGTATACATTTAGTGTCTGGTAAGTGAGAGTTTCTTAAAACTCCTTATTGACATATTTTATGTACCACATATTGCATTTTCCAATTGCAGATGCATATATATTTCAATTAATTAATCATCACTGAGTACTTGCAATGTGTTAAATCCTTTTTATGTATGCTATTCCATGTCGATTGTCTCAAATACCTTTTTTGGATGATGCTTTTATTCTGCTTTTTCAAAAGAAATTGTAGCTCGAGTACTCACTTAAGTGATACTTAAAATTCCAGAGCAGGTGAATCAGAGGCTTTAGATACAAACACCAGGCTTCCTACTCAAGGTGCAGCATCTCTTTATCCTCTGCAGCACCTGAGGTTGGCACATCTAAAGTTCAAGGTGAAACCTCTGCCATCAAGCTTTGTCCAACTGCTATGGTTCATAGTGGTCATTCCTTCTCTGAGTTTCTATCATGGTCTCTATAGATGAGCTATGTAGCCTCTCTAACTCAGGTGACCTCATGGTCAAGTCTCTGGACCAGAAAATATCTCTTCTTTTTTTGCCCTTGCATTGATATTAGGCAGGTTCTAGGAATAAGGAAGAGGCAACATCCTCGGTGCCATTAGGCATTTGGTCTCCATAGTGATTAGGAGGAGGTGTCAGCCACCAACTACAGTGGAAAACGACAAGTTTAGGAGCTGCCAGATTTGAAGGTGGGAAAAGAGACTGGTAGGTCATTTAGTTTTATAGTGCAGCCAGAGTCGAACACAAGAGCAGATTTTGGAAAGTCAAATGCATATGAAATTATTGGTTAGTTATCAGAACTGCTGGTGAATGAGAGGGAAGCACTGCTTCAGTTTCATCAAGGACTGTAAAAAGTAGCTGAGTAGGAGCTCTTCACCTTCAAATCCCCAGACTAGAAAAACTGATACAGCTCTACAACACAAGAGGTTCACTTCCCTGTTTCCAAGTCCTGTCCTTGTTGAAATTAATGGGTGTGCCAGTCATTAACCAATTAGGTTTTAGTTCCCAATCTTTCTATATTCTGTTCTGATGCTGCTTCTGGGTCTTTACTAAGCACATTTCTCTTTGTCAACTTGTTCTGTATTAGGTTTTTACCAACAGGGCATGCTAGAGGACAATTAGAACAAGGGAGGCAAGATAAAGGACTTGATCCATTCAGTTCTGCCTCTGGTTTTTGCAAGGGTCTCCTTGTCAAGAGGACTCCATTTTATCAAGCAGGGTCTGGTTTCACTTCCTGTTTTCTTCTATCACTCCACTATGCAGTAGTACCAGCTTAGCCGCACACTTCTGCTGAGTCTGAATCACAGCTCCTCTGAGCTCTAAGGAGTCAGAACCAATGGGAAGCACACTCTCTTCATTCCAGATCCTAGATGATCAAGGGCCCCTCCCCAAGGCTGATAATTCTAATATTTGCTTTTTTTCTCTCCAGACATATGGTGGTAGCTGTTTTTTAGAGTTATTCAGTGTTAATTCATTGTTTTATGTTGGTTTGCCAGTACCCCAGCACACATTTAACCAATAATCTACATTAAATTCTTTCAGAAAAATAGCTATTGGTTTTTGTATTCCTCACAGAATACAAGAACCAACCAAGAATGCTTGGTCCTTTGTGTCTGCATCATCTAGTTCCTGCTAGCGTAACCAGAAACGTCTTCCCCTCAGTGTGGATGGTTAGGTTGAGATTCTTAGGTTCCCTTCCTTGTAAGTACCTTCATTTTAAGTTTGACCATTCTTCCTCCACCTGGATAAGGCATATCCAGGCTGACTCAAGGTTGCACCCTGCTGGTTTAAAGTAGATAGCTGGTGGACAAGTGAAGAACAGAGGCTATCTTGACAGAGTTCCATTGCAAATACTGTGAACAAAAGTCAGTCTCTGAATCTTTACAGGCTCTACTTCCTTATGCCAATAAGCCTTATCCAAACTTCTCACATTTGATTTTGTGATCCTTTAACTCTACACCTCCTTAAGAGTCATTGTAAATAGAGTGTATTAAGATCAATTTTTATTTGAAAATTTTATGCAACTCCTAACAGTATATAAGAAGTCTTTGGAATAACACTCAGATTCTGCTTGCTAAAGCCCTACTTTCTTTCTTTGGTAACTAAAAATTATATTATACTAAATCCAAGAATCCAAAAATCATGGTGGCAACACTTCCCAAATCATCACCACATCCTTTGCAATATGCTTGTTTACACAGATGAGAAAAAAAGAGCTAATTCTGCTCATTTTCTTTCCAATAACAAAAAAATGAAGTAAAAAGGGCAGAATGCCAGTTTGTCTCTCCTTTCATGGAAGGGAAAGTGAGGTACAGCCATTTTTAGGAGCGTCTATTTTATTATAAGAAAAGTTGTTGACCTCAAACAAAAGGAACATAATTTTTATTACAATAACTCATCATTTTATTTTTTTATTTTTTATTTTTTGGTGGTGCTGGGGATTGAACCCAGGGCCTTGTGCATGCTAGGCAAGCACTCTACCAACTGAGCTATATCCCCAGCCCCCTTCGTCATTTTAAATATATTTAATTTTTTAGTCATGCTTATTTAAAATTCATTTTCCTAGGGAAAAGGAAAAGAAAGTTGGGGATGGGGATCTCATGAAAATTTAAGGAAGATCAGTAGAGAAAAAGGAAAGAGGGACTTGGGGAAGTTGAAGGAGAGAGGAAGTGCTAGGGAGTGATATTGGCCAAATTCTATTGTTATGTTGCATACATGTACAAATAAGTAACAACAAATCCCATCATTATGTACAACTATAATGCACCAATAAAAAATATGGAAACAAAAAATAAAACCCATTTTCCTAAAGAAATTATCATTTAAGGGAGATGAAAATGAAATGTACTTCCACATGTAATAGTTATGCCTTTCCCCCTCCCAAGAGGAAATTCAGCATAAGGTAATATTAACTCACAAGAGTTTAAAAGATTTATTAAGAGAAAAGTATTTGAACTAGAGATAAGAATCATCACTTAGGGTTAAGTTTAAGTGACATTTACAAAGGACTTGATATTTTATGGTACCTGAGAAGGGCATCTCTATATTTTTATAAGAAAAGCTGTAGTCTTGTAAACTCTGTTGGTCTCAAGTGTCATTGACTCTGTCGTCGGGTTATGACAACTCATCTCTCTCCTGTTCTGCTTGGCAGGGGGTTCTTTTTGTTTTTAACAAGTTTTCTTCTCTGTCTAGCAGCAATCATAGAACAGACTTAGAAAATTTGAGGGTTTCTTGCCATGGTAACTCAACTCTTGCTTTACTAAATCCACAGAGTAGTGTCAGGGAGACAAATAGACAAATTTTGTCCTTGAAATTGGATAAAAATCTATACATCCCATTTGCAGAAGGAAATAAGCTAGATCTCTACAGCAGGGTCCCATACTCTGTGTGAACTTCAAAGTGTAACTCCTTTTAGAATCTTCCAGTTGCAGCATCCCTCACCTATTGAACATGTTCAGAGCTTTGAATAAGAGGAATGCTATTTTGCTCAATAATTTGATGTTTAATACTAGTAGGGTTGTGTGTGGGGAAGGTAAGTAAATTCATTCCAAAAGCTAAACTGCAATGCTAGGGAGTGTACACCTAGAACAGAGGACATGGCCAAGAGATGTTTAAGTATTTGTAGAAGAATGGTCTTAAGGGTCTGAGCTTGAGATACCTCCTACAAGCATGAAAGACCTAGATAAAGTGCCTGACAGTGTAGAATAGTGCCTGTAGTGGAAAGAGAAGCAGAGAGGGATATAGACTGAGAATAGGGAGAATGGGAGTCTCTTGTGCCAGATCTCCAAATGCTCAGAGTCTGACTGCCACACATGTTACCTGTTGATTTTCCTAGAAAAATGGGACCTATAACTCTATAATCCAGCTTACACAAATTGCTGAGTTGAGAAATGGAAGGCACCTTTCATATGCAAAATGGATAGTGAAGCTTAATACTTGTAATTTTAATGCTAACCATTGGGGAGGTGGTGTTTTCAAAAACAATCTTAGCAAATAATTTAAAAACCTAATGCACTAGTTGCTAACTCCAGAATTATACAAGCTAAGATGGGAGCAGACAGGTGTCCTAATTAAAGCCTTTCTTTAAGTCTGAGAACCATTATGAAACTGAAATTTTTTATATTGATCAATAGCTGCTATCTGATGTTACTGCAGCTGGCTCATGAGGAGGAAAGTGATCCTTTTGGTATAAAACTTCACTGGGAAGTGCATAATATTAAAGAACCAAACCCCACATACACACAAATTGTGGTGCAGAGTTGAAAGTACATTAGACAGAAAGCAGAAAATCTGGGAAAGCATCTTCTACTAAAATGTATAGTTTTAGATAAAGTGTTAACCTCTATGTTTCAGTGGTTGCACTGTGTTGCTTGGTAACAAAAGAATGGTTTTGATGGAAGGTGTAAAAAAATTAAAAAATAATTAGGAAGGCTAGATTCAAGTTCTGAGTCACTTTTCCTCACTTAAGTTTCCATTTTTTCACCTACAAATTGAGGGGATTCAATTAGATCAGGACTGAATACAAATTAAGGGGCACTTGCAAATCATCTACCATCAAATCCATGACAAAATGCAAGAAAAATTGAACTTATTCAAACAAACAAATAAACCTAATTGATTTTTCAGCAATCATTTATACAGGGCCTGCTATTAAATTATTGCAAATATGTCTTCTTTCATTTATAAGATCTTGAGTTTAGAAGACTGCACATTTGAGAGAGATTCACTATAGTGAAAAGAAGAAGAGTGCAGCACAAGTTTCACTCACTTCCATAGTAATGCCCAAAGCCTTGGCCAAAAGGCCAAAGTCTTAGCGTGTGTCACCTCCTGTTCATTTTTCATCGATCAAACTTTAAGTAGAAAACAAGGCATAACATTTTATAGGAAAGAAACTTCTGCTGTCTTATTTTAAATAATAAAGTTCCCCTATGTTGGTGATAAATTACAGTGTGGATTGAGAAAAAGTCTATTTTTAAAATAAACCTGGTTATAACTCATCTACAATCCATTCTGATGTCAAAGATAGGAACATAATCCCTGGTCATGCTGGTGTGTGGCTGTAATGGCTTAGACATTAGTGTTCCCCAAGAACTCAGGTGTGAGACAATATAAGAAAGTTAAGAGGTGAAACAATTCAGTTATGAAAGCCTTAACCTAATCAATGAATTAATCCCTGATAGGGATTACCAGGTAACTGTAGGGAGGTAGGGTGTGGCTGGAGGAGGCAGATCACTGGGAGTATGCATATTGCATATGTACACAAAATATGGGGTGCATATTTTGTCTCTGGGTGAGGGAAGTCTCTCTCTCTCTCTCTCTCTCTCTCTCTCTGCTTCCTGGTGCCATGCCCCCAGCTGCTTCCCTCTCCCATAACTTCTGTCACGATGCCTGCCTCACCTCAGACCCCAAATTATGGAGTCGGTCATCTGTGAATTGACCTCCGAAACCATGAGCTCCCAAATAAACTTTTCCCTCTCTAATTGTTCTCATCAGGTCTTTTTGGTTAACAGTGGCAATAAAGCTGACTGAAACAGTATCCCTTTCATCATCTGACATTCTTTGTCCAGAGAAGTGAACTGCATCCACTCACACAACTTGACATCTCCTCTTGGTGGACTCATTTATGGAGAACGAAGTCCCCAAACAGCCCACATGAACTCACTGTTGGAAAATATAAAATGCATTGTTATAGATTGAAAATGATCATGTTCTTCATTTTCAATCATTTCATAAGAGGCACCATCAATCTATACTTTGCAATCTACATGTGACCCAAATAAACCTGCTTGTGATAGGCAGAATGATTTCTGCTAAAGATGTTCACACTCCCAATGCCTGTGACATGGGAAGATGTCACCTTACCTGGGTAAGGGGGTTTGAAGATGAAAAGATTATCCTGAAATTTTCAGTCAGCCCCAATATAACCACAAGGGTTCTTATAGGGGAAAGAGGAAGATAAGATAATGTGAGGATGGAAACAGAGGTGTGAGGATGGAAACAGAGGTCAGAAGAAAACCACTTCTGGAAGAGAAGCACCAGCTAAGGAAGATAAAAATGGTTTCTGGAAACTGAAAAAGTCCAAAAGATTCTTCTCTAGAGCCTCCAGAAAGAACGCTACCCTCTAGGCTCATTCCAGATTTCTGACTTCCATGACACTAAAATAATAAATTTTTATTGTCACTACATTTGTATTAATTTGTTATAACAGAAATAGGAAGCTAATTCACAGTTTGGCAACCTCAAATCTGCATGCCAGATAGTAGGTTCCTAGTCCCCCTTTTGAGTTTCTTTCTTTCCTGGGAACTATTGGGGAGTCCCGTGAGGGGTGTTCATCAGTTCAGACTCCATGTTCTCACCGCTGTCTGTCTTCATCATGGCCCACCTCTGCTGTACCACGCAGTTCTCTGTTTTGACACAAATCAGCTCTTTGGGTCACTGTCTGTCCCACTCTGCAGTTTGAGGGACCACCGAGCATTCCCTTCTACTTCCCTTATTATCTCCATATTGGTTTTGGAACTGCTACAATCCCTTTCATCTTTTCAGCATAAATGTTGGCACAGAAATTTTCCCAAAGGAGGTTAAATGTTTACTGATACTCTCCTGAAGAGACATCAGATAGAAATAATAGTCAGAGACTAACTTTTAACTGATTACCAGATCCGATTACTCTCAGATCACTGAGTTTCATGCCAATTTTATTATATCTCCTCAATGTACCTTCCTAACTTGACAAAGGCTTCTTCCTTGCCTTGTCTGCAGCACGTATCTCAGAGACAGAATCCAGCCTTCTCATTCTCACCAAGCATGCTCCTAACCATGTAGAGACTCCTTCACCAGGCTCCCTGCTCAATGGAAATAAAGCATTTCTTGCTCAGTCATAGTCTAAAGCTTATCTTTCAAGTCTTCATCTCTCTCCCAAGATCTGCCTTTCTTCAGAACTGACCTGGGTAATTTCCACTACCTCTAAGAGAAATTCCCCAAGGAATAATAGAAGATCATGGTCTCCAAAGGATAATAATATTATAGCAATCAAATACCTATAAAACAGATAATAAAGCGTATTTATGGAATCAGAGCTACTTCTTTACACAAGAGTTTCCAAATTACAAACTTGGAAGTTCAATTTTTAATATTTCTCAAGGTCTGAGTAACATAGCAGTGACCCACATTCCACAGAAAATCAGAGTGCTGAAGTAAGAGTGAGTGTGTCTAAGCCTGGTCCAGCTCCAGTTTGTGAGTTATACCTATGATTATAGTCTCTATCCTTCATTTTTTTATGTTTAAATATTTTATTAATACTGAAAACAGAATTTATTCTAAATTTATTTTCCTACCTTTTTTAAAAAAAATTTTGATTCATTGTACATAAATGGGCTACAACTATTGTTTCTCTGTACACAAAGTAGAGTCCAACCATTTGCATAATCATGCATGTACACAGGGTGATGATGTTTGTCTCATTCTGTTATTTTTCCTTCCCCCCACCCCCTCCCCAACCCTCATTTTCCTCTATAAAATCCATCCTTTCTCCATTCCTGCTACCCTCCCACCTCCTGTTATGTATCATCATCCACTTATCAGAGAAATCATTTGGCCTTTGGTTTGGGAGATTGGCTTATCTCACTTAGCACGATATTCTCCAACTCCATCCATTTACCTGCAAATGTCATAATTTTATTTTTCTTTATGGCTGAATAATATTCCATTGTATGTATATGTGTGTGTGTGTGTGTGTGCGTGTATCACAGTTTCTTTATCCAGTCCTCTATCGAAAGGCATCTATGTTGGTTCCACAATCTAGCTCTTGTGAATTGAGCTGCTATCAACATTGATGTGGCTGCATCACTGTAGTATGCTGATTTTAAGTCCTTTGGGTATAGGCCAAGGAGTGGGATAGCTGGGTCAAATGGTGGTTCCATTCCAAGTTTTCTAAGGAATCTCCATACTGTTTTCCAGAGTGGCAGCACCAATTTGCAATCCCACCAGCAATGTATGAGTGTACCTTTTCCTCCACATCCTCCTCAACACCTATTGTTGCTTGTATTCTTGATAATAGACATTCTAATTGGGGTGAGATGAAATTTGAGGATAGTTTTGATTTGCATTTCTCTTATTACTAGAGATGTTGAATATTTTTTCATGTATCTATTGATTGCTTGTAGATCTTCTTCCGTGAAGTGTCTGCTCAGTTCCTTGGCCCATTTATTGATTGGGTTCTTTGTATTCTAGGTGTAATGTTTTTTGAGTTCTTTATAGATTATGGAGATTAGTGCTATATCTAAAGTGTGTGTGTCAAAGATTTTCTCCCACTCTGTAGGCTCTCTCTTCATATTGTTGATTGTTTCCTTTGCTGAGAAAAAGCTTTTTAGTTTGAATCTATATTGATTCCTGTTTTTATTTCTTATGCTTTGGGAGTCATGTTAAGGAAGTCTTGTCCTAAGTCAACATGATGAAGATTGGGACCTACTTTTTCTTCTATTTGGTGCAGGATCTCTGGTCTAATTCCTAGGTCTTCGATCCATTTTGAGTTGAGTTTAGTACAGGGTGAGAGATATGGGTTTAGCTTCATTTTGCTGCTTATGGATTTCCAGTTTTCCCAGCACCATTTGTTGAAGAGGCTATCTTTTCTCCACTGAATGTTTTTGGCACCCTTGTCTAATATGAGAAAACTGTGTTTATGTGGGTTTGTCTCTGTGTCCTTTATTCTGTACTTGTCTATTTTGGTGCCAACACCATGCCGTTTTTGTTACTATGGTTCTGTACTATAGTTGAAGGTCTGGTATTGTGATACCCCCTGTTTCCTTGTTCCTGCTAAGAATTGCTTTACCTATTCTGGGTCTCTTATTTTTCCAAATGAATTTCATGTTTGCTTGCCCTATTTCTATGAGGTATATAAATGGGACTTTAATTGGAATTGCATTGAATTTGTATAACACTTTTTGGTAATATGGCCATTTTGACAATATTAATTTGACAATATTAATTCTGCCTATCCAAGAACATGGGAGATCTTTCCATCTTCTAAGGTTTTCTCTAATTTCTTTTTTTAGTGTTCTGTGGTTCTCACTGTAGAGGTTTTTCACCTCTTTTGTTAGACTGATTCCCAAGTTTATTTGTTTATTTGTTTGTTTTGAGGTTATTGTGAATGGGGTAGTTTTCCTAATTTCTCTTTCAGAGGATTCATCACTTATGAACAAAAATGCATTAGGCTTATGAGCATTGATTTTGTATCCTGCTACTTTACTGAATTCATTTATGAGTTCTAGAAGTTTTCTGGTGAAATTTATTGGCTTCTGTAAATATAGAATCATGTCATCAGCAAATAGGGATAGTTTGAGTTCTTCTTTTGCTATTAATATTCCTTTAATATCTTTGATCTGTATAATTGCTTTGGCTAGAATTTCAAGGATGATGTTGAATAGAAGTGTAAAAGAGGGTATCCCTGCCTTGTTCCAATTTTTAGGGGGAACGTTTTCAGTTTTTCTCCATTTCGAATGGTCAACACCATTCGAAACGCCTTGGGCTTAGCATAGATAACATTTACAATGTTGAGGAATGTTCCTACTATCTCTATTTTTTCTAGTGTTTTGAGCATGAAGAAGTGCTGTATTTTATCAAATGCTTTTCTGATCTATTGAAATAATCATGTGATTCTTAACTTAAGACTTATTCTTAAGTCTGTTGATGTGGTGAATTACATTCATTGATTTCCAGATGTTGAATCAACCTTGCATCCCGGGGATGAAACCCACTTGATCATGGTGCACTATCTTTTTAATATGTTTTTGTGTAAAATTTGCTACAATTTTGTTAAGAATTTTTTTTCTTTTCTTTTTTTTTTTTTTTTTTTTTGTGGAACCAGGGATTGAACTCAGGGACACTCGGCCACTGAGCCACATCCCCAGCCCTATTTTGTATTTTATTTAGAGACAGGGTCTCACTGAGTTGCTTAGGGCCTCGCTAAGTTGCTGAGGCTGGCTTTGAACTCACGATCCTCCTGACTCCGCCTCCCCAGTTTGTTTGATTGGTGGTGTCCGCCCCCCCGGGCTTCTTTTTTTTTTTTTTTTTTTTGCGGTGCTGGGGATTGAACCCAGGGCCTCGTGCTTGTGAGGCAGGCACTCTACCAACTGAGCTATATCCCCAACCCAAGAATTTTTGCATGTTCATTAGGGAAATTGGTCTGAAATTTTCTTTGCTCAATGTGTCTTCATCTGGTTTTGGTATCAGGGTGATATTAGCTTCATAGAATGAGTTTGGAAGGATTCTCTTCTCTTCTAATTCATGGAATACTTTGAGCACTATTGGAATGAGTTCTTCTTTGAAGCTCTTGTAGAATTCAGTTGAGAATCCATCTGGTCTTGGACTTTTCTTTGTTGGCTTTTGATGACTTCTTCTATTTCATTGCTTGAAATCAATCTATTTAACTTGTGTACATCCTCTAGATTCAGTTTGGGTAGATCCAGAAACCTCTAGAAACCTGTTAAT
Organism: Glaucomys volans; assembly: GCA_020662805.1. Taxonomy (NCBI): domain Eukaryota; kingdom Metazoa; phylum Chordata; class Mammalia; order Rodentia; family Sciuridae; genus Glaucomys; species Glaucomys volans. The sequence continues at coordinate 19,776 of JAJEJO010000333.1, read as the reverse complement.
GTCTTCAAGATTTTCTATTTTGTTGGAGTATCGATTTTCAAAATAGCTTCTAATTATATTTTGTATTTTAATAGTGTCTGTTGTGATATTTCCTTTTTCATCACAAATTTTAGTAATTTCAGTTTTCTCTCTCTTTGTTTGTGTGGCTAAGGGTTTATCAATTTTGTTTATTTTTTCAAAAAACCACCTTTTTGTTTTGTTAATTTTTTGAATTGTTTCTTTTGTTTTAATTTCATTGATTTCAGCTCTGATTTTAATTATTTCCTGTCTTCTACTACTTTTGGTGTTGATCTGTTTCTTCTTTTTCTAGGACTTTGAGCTGTAATGTTAGGTTGATTTTTTCTTCTTTTAATGAATGAGGTTCATGCAATGAGTTTTCCTCTTAGTACTGCTTTCAGAGTGTCCCAGAGATTTTGATATGTTGTATGGTTGTTCTTGTTTACCTCTAAGAATTTTTTTATCTCCCCCCTGATGTCTTCTGATATCTGTGCATCATTCAATAACATATTATTTAATCTCCGGTGTTGGAGTAGTTTCTGTTTTTTATTTTAACATTGATTTCTAACTTCATTCCATTATGATTTGATAGAATACAAGGTATTCTCTACTTTTTTGTATTTGCTAAGAGTAGCTTTGTGGCATAACATATGGTCTATTTTAGAGAAGGATCTATGTGCTACTGAGAAGAAAGCGTATTCTCTCATTGATTGATGGAATATTCTATATATGTCTGTTAAGTCTAAATTATTGATTGTGTTTTTGAGTTCTCTGGTATCTTTGTTCAATTTTTGTTTGGAAGATCTGTCCAATTGTGAGAGAGGTGTGTTAAAGTCACCTAGTATTATTGTGTTGTGGTCTATTTGGTTCCTGGAATTGAGAAGGATTTGTTTGATGAACATGGATGCACATTGTTTGGGGCAAAAATATTTATCATTGTTATGTCTTGCTGATTTTTGCTTCCCTTAAGCAGTCTGAAATGTCCTTCTTTATCCCTTCTAACTAACTTTGGCTTGAAGTGCGTTTTGTCTGATATAAGGATGGATACCCCTGCTTTTTTACTGAGTTCATGTGTGTGGTATGTTTTTTCCCCACCTTTCACCTTTAGTCTGTGAGTATCTTTTTCAATGAGATGAGTCTTTTGAAGGCAGCATATTGTTGGATCTTTCTTTTTAATCCAATCTGCCAGTCTATGTCTTTTGATTGATGAGTTTAGGCCATTAACATTCAGTCTACCTTTCATTTTTAAAAAGCTGTTTAAGCCATGAGGAATAATTGACATAAAACAAATTGCACATTTAAAGTGTATAACTTGATAATTTTGACATATATATACTCACAGGCCATCGATATAAATAAGATAATGAATGTATCCGTTACCCCCAAAGTTTCTTTACACTCCTTTTCCAATCTTTCCTGCTGTCATTTCTGCTTCCCTGTGGTCCTCCCAGATAGTCACTAGTCTTTCTGTCATCATAGATTAGCATGTTTTCCACAATCTCACATAAATGGAATCTATACTGTGGACACTCCTTTTGATCTGCCTTCTTTCACTCAGTGTAATGATTTTGAGGTTAATCCAATTTGCCCCAAATTGCAATAGTTCATTACTTCTTTCTCGGTGTGCAATTCTTCCACACTTTCTTTATCCATTAATCTGTTGATAGACATCTGGGTTGTTTTTTATGTATCATAATTAAAAGATTATGAACATATGAATTGCAGTCTTTGTATGGACATTAGCATTTATTTCTCTAGGATAAATGCTGATTGCAGAATCATTAGGTCATATGGTTTGTATATGTTTAACATCCTAAATTGCCAAACTTTTTTCTGAAGTGGTTGTACAATTTTACATTTCCACCAGCAATGTATGAGAGTGCTCAATAAAACTTGGTATGGTCATTATTTTCTAAATTTTAATCATACAAAGATATATATACTCTTATCTTGCTGTGGATTTACGTTTCATTCCCCCAGTGATTAAGTATGTTGAGCATTTTTCCATATTCTTATTTTATATGCAAAGATAAGATATTACATATGTATATGTGTAGTATATTTTTAGAAATAGTTTGTTAATTTCCATAAAACAGTTTGCTCTGTGTGTGTGTGTGTGTGTGTGTGTGTGTGTATCAATAAATATTTGACAAGGTCTCCACTCAATCATTTGCCCACTTTTAAATTTTCATTGCCTTTTTTTTAAAAGAAAAATCCATATTCTTGACTGAAAAATAATCCTTTTGTGCCTCTCTGAATAGAAAGTAAGTCCTTTCCCAGAATGCTGGAGTATACACTGGAGTAGCTGCTGCTGAGCCAGTATCTTCTTGGAGGTGTGCTGCAAGATTGTGTCCTGGACACAAAGAGCCTGAGTATAATGTCAGGAGGGAGAGAAAAAAAAAGAAAAAGAAAGAAAGAAAGAAAGAAAGAAAGAAAGAAAGAAAGAAAGAAAGAAGAAAAAGAAAAAGAAAACTTTCATTGCCTTTTGAGCATTCTTATATGTTCTACTTTCAAGACATTTGGGACACATATCATTTTTCAAAATATTTCCTTTCAGACTGTTACTTGTCTTTTTCTTCTCAACATTAATTTTCTTTTGAATAGCACCAGTTATTAATTTGGGAAAGAATTGCAATTTATATTTTTTTCTTTCATGAATTATGTTTCTGGTGTCGTATCTAGGGAGAAATCTTTGCCTAATCCAAGTTTACAGAGTTCTTCCCATATTTTCTTCTAGTATTTTTTATAGACTCAAGCTTCACATTTAGGTCTATCATATTATTTAAAATGATACAAGGTACACATTATACTTTATCTTTCTGTTTTCTTGAAAATGGATACACAGATGTTTCAAAGACAATTTGTTAAAACATATGTGTTTGCATTCTTGTAAAAATCAACTGCAATAATGTGTCATTCTATTTCTGTATTCTCTATTCTGTCTCATTAATTTATTTCTATGATTTGATGCTTAGTATCATGTTATCTATGTTACTATAGCTTTTTAATTCCTGAAGTCAGGTAGTTTCAATCTTCCAATTTTATCTTTATTTTTCAAAAGTGCCTGGGCTATTTTAGGCCACTTTGTATTTTCACATGGATTTTAGAATCATCTTGTTAATTTCTATAAGAAACGTGTTGAGATTTTTATTGGTATTATGCTGACTCTATAAATCAGTTTGAGCAAAATTTTATTTTAACAGGATTGAGTTTTCTCAGTCAGAAAATGGCATGTTTTTCCTTTTATTTGAGTAATTTCAACCTTTTGATAGAAGTTCAAAGAGTTTAATCACTCAATTCTCTTTTCCTCTGACCCGGAAGAAATTAAAAATAGAAACATTTTCTAAATAAGGGTGTCATATTCAATAAATTGAGCTTAAAATGTGCCAAAGTGCTTTAGTATATAGAGCATTGAATGAAATGATTTAGACATAAGATTAAAATGGCACTTTCCAATTACTACCTCCAAATCTAGAACTGGAAAATCACCTGTAAGAGTGGTTGGGTTCACAAAGAAGGCTCTAAATATTCTTTTCCAGACACATGGATGATTGTGTCTGGCCTCAGAAACCCAGTTACTGTAAAAAAGCACAGACCTTACTGACACTGTTTTTCTCAAGGTAGATTTGGGATGAAGAATAGAAATACATAGTAAAATACACAGTTGAGATATTTTCTTTTTCTTTTTCTTTTTTTTTTTTTTTTGCACCTGAATGCATGTTTACCAATAGAGTAATGGAATAGGAGAAGAGATGGATTTCCTTGGTCTTCTAGTACAGTGTACACAGCCTCTGAGAAATATAGCCAAATAGGTGTCAAGTGTTTAAAAATTTATTAATTTTTAAAGGAAAGAGGAAGAACCCAAGGAGATTCAATCTTATCCTCTCTTGGTAATCCCCTGGTCTCTATCAGACAGATTAAAGTTGTCTTTTACAGCTGGGCTTGATCAAGCCTCTGATAAATGTGTAAGACACTTGCACTGAATTTGTGGAGAAGAGTAGAAGAATAGGAAAGACAAAAAAGATGAAGGCAGGTATAGTTGAGAGAGACTTGGAGTTTTCAAGATAGAGTATAAGATCATTAAAATATGGAAATACTGAAGATAACTTTTAGTTCCAGAGAGGTTTTTTTTGTTTGTTTGTTTGTTTTTTCAATTTCTTTGTTTTGGGGTGTTAGTAAACACCTCAATAAGGAGTAAAGATAGAATTACTCCAATTTGAAAATAACCTTCCAAAGATGATATTTTTTCATTTTACAAGGCATGTAGGGTGGACATGTGGCATGGCTGGTAAGTTTGGACTGCCCAGCTCTGATCTCTACACTACTGATTAATAACTGTGAGATCTTAGGAAAATACTCTGAGCTTGTTTTGTATCTGTGGAAAGGAAGTAATAATAATATTTATCCCATAGGACCCTGTTATGGTTTGCATGTGTTCACTTCAAATTACATGTCAAAACTTAATCCCCATTGTGCTATCATGAAGAGCCTTTTGGGAACTGATTAAGTCAGGAGGGCTCCACTCTCATGGATAGATTAGTGACTTATAAAGTGATAGAGGGAACTAGCTTTGTTCCTTTCTTTCCTTCCACCTTCCACTATATGAGGCCATAGCAGGAAGGTCCTCACCAAACACCTAATACAGGCATATCGATCTCAGCCTCCAGAACTGTAAGAATATTTCTATAGTTTACAAATTACCCAGGCTGTGGTATTTTGTTATATCAGCACGAATGGACAAATACAAGATTTTATGATGACTAAATGAGATAGGGTATATAAAGAATTGGGCAATACTTGGCTCATAGCAAGTAATCAGAATATTCGTACTACAATTTGTTTTACCAAAACATATGAATTTTTAAATATTGAAAACATTGTAACAGATAATACATTAAATATTTCTTAGAGTGCTGAAGTCGAGTATACAGACTGAAAGGGAGTAAATGAAGTATTATTATACTGGCATTTGTCTTAAGATAAAATGTAGAGAGATATATAGTCTGTATGGTTTTGAAAACAAGAATCATGCATTTTCAAATACAAAACCCCAGCATCTTGCCACAGTGCTTGACACATGTAAGACACTTACTTTATATTTGCAGAGCTCGTTAATAAATGAATGGGATCTTGGTATAGAAATTCAGGCACCCTGCTTGGACTGGCAGTGGAGAGAGCCCTCCTGCTGACAATAAATCCCAATGCCCTAGTACAGAAGGTAGGTCGCTGTCCATGGTCCTGAACCTTCAATTGGGTGGATCTGTTCATATTTGGCAGATTGCTTTCTTCCCTCTCGCCTCAAAAATCCCTTTCATGCAGTGTACTTTCAAGGCACGGTGACAATCGCTCCCCATATATTTCCTAAATGGGCTAATTCTCACTATCTCGGATTCTTTTAATGTTCTTAAGTCTCAACGTCTTTCCTGCTGAGCTTCGAAGCTCTCTACATTAGGATCATGGATTTATTTCATCTGGGCCTAGATTTTTAATGTGTTGACCACCTGGAGTCCTTGGCTGTCATCTCAGAGAACAGAGCCCTCGGCCACACCTCCTTCTCAAAGAGTTGGCAAGTATGCCGGTGGTTCCTTTTTAGAATCCCGGGAGGCAGCAGGACTACACTCTCTGGCTGTTGCAGCCAGCCCAGCCCCAATAGCTACAAGAGGTACTTTTCTGCTCTTCCTCTGGTTGTCTCTCCTTTCCCCACCACTCATCAAAAAGATCCCCTAAGCTCCTGGGCAGTGGAGTCCGTTCGAGAATCCTGGGAGCACTGTAGCGTAACTCCTTTGGCTCCTATGCTGCACCCTCAGCTACCACACGGCGTGGGTGTCCAGTTCGCTGCGGAAAGACTCCCTATATGAATTCCACCGTGTCAGCACCTCCCTCCCGTTTTCCCCCACTTCCATCCTCTACACTTACCCACCCTTTTTGCAATTATTAAATGGAGGCTCACACTGAAATGTCCTCTAAAAATAAAAAATTTAAAAGTCCCCCCAAAAATTCACTGGAGGTTATCGTGTATTTGTGTTTCTTGTGTGTGTCCATCCGCGCTTGTGCAAAATCTCCCAACGTCATAGTTCAGAATCGGGACAAGTGCGTCGAGAAATCCTAGGTCTTTCCAGGGATTCCCTCTGCCCTGCCCTTCTCTTCTTCGGCACCCCCCACCCCAAGGAGGTAGGTCTGGGGCTTTCGCAAACCACTACTGCAGAGATAAGAGGCACACAAATCTGCTGCAGTTTTTCTTTTCCTTTCACTCTCAGTCCTCTTAGGCGAACAGTCCCGAGCGCAGGGTTTCGTTCCATTTCTAGGGCATCCACACTGCAGCCCGGTACAAGTCCTTCCCAGCCTTCAGACTGCCGGCCTCACCGCGAGATCTTCTGCGGACCGGCTGGCTCCGGCTTGCCCTGGGTGGTGGGTGGTGCTCGCGCCGCCCCCACCTTCCCCTGGGGCCGTGAAGAGCCGCGCGCTGGGCTTGTGTGTGCGCGCGCACGGGGTTAGTGGGGAAATCTTCGCTGGAAGCTGCTGAGAGTCGCTGGCGGAGAGTATCCTGGAGCCCACCAAAAGCCTCCAAAACACTAGCGCGTCCCTAAAGAAAAACAGTCAAAGAAAAACAAGAAGGGAAAGCCATTCCCTGAAGGCCCGGGTTTCCAAGTCTCGGATCCTCCCAGAGCTGAGTAAAGGCGCAGTTGGCAGCAACCGCTGCTGGCACCAGCGGACTTAGACGTTTTTTTCCCCTTTCGGGAGGAGGGAGTGAGGAACTTGCAGGCAAGAGTTGCACCTGGTTTAGGAACCTGGAGAGAGAACTCTGGGGTAAGTAGTGTTCCGGCACTGGAGCAGAAAGGGGGAAAGAGTGGGAGGGGGCAAGAGAGGGATGAAAAGAAGAGGGCAGGGAATGAATTATGCAAAAAAAAAAAAAAAAAAAATCCCCAATATTCTGCAGCGGAGGGAGAGCACAGCACAGCACTCCCAGGATGAGTCCCGCCCGGGTTTCCTGCGCGGAACAAGCAGGCGCGAAGTTCTTTTTAAGCAGAGCAGAAACTCAAAAGATCCTGGAGGGTAACCGAGGCAGCCGGGCGGGGCGGAGCGCAGAGGCGGCCGCCAAGGGCTGGGGCCGAGGCAGCGGCCACGGCCTCAAGCTCTGGCGCCCAGCCTTCTCCTCCTCCTTATGGCCGGGTTAGACCTCATCTCCCCACCTAGGACTCCTTCCTCCGCCCCCGGGTTCCCGGCGGCCCAGCTGACGTTGGGACTGCCGGCGGCAGTGAGAACGCTCACCTGGCCGAGCCTCCTTCTCCTCCTCCTCTTCCTCCTCCTCCTCCCGCCCCCAACTGCCCTCCTCCTCCTCTCTGAATCGGAAAGCGTCCGGATCCGTAGGCGAGGAAATAACGACCCCTGCAGTTGCATTGCGGAAAATCTCGGCGGCGGCGCTAGTTGCGGGCGATGGAAGCGAGGCAACTGGGGGTTCTGGGGAGCCCAGAAAAATAGCAAAGGAGCAGAAAGCGCGCGCGCGACGTGGGGAGCCAGTGGGCCCCCAACGCACCCCAGTTCTCTGCGCCCAGCGGTTTCACTCGGTGTTCTGGACGCGCGGCCCGAACCCGGCTTGGAGGCGGCAGGCTGCGCGCGGACTTGGGGAGCAGGGAGGGTCGGCGGAGGCTGCCGGTGGCCGGCGGTTTCTGGCAATAATCCCTGCCTCTTTCTCTGTCTGTCTGTCTGCTGTGTCTGCTCCTCCCCCCACCCCCGGAAGCAGGAGGAGAACAGCCCGGAGCGGAGAAGCCACCCTCTGACCATGCCCCGGTGAGGGGAACGGACTTCGAGGGCAACTTGTCGCGGACTGCCTGGGCTTAGCCAGAGGGCTAGGAGCTGCCGGGAGCCCGGAACTGCACGGCGCGGCCCGGCGGGGGGCTATCGTCTATGTCTTCTTGGGGCGCCTGGCGGATCGGGGTCTCGTTTTTGCAGGAAGAGCCCAGCGCTGGTGGCTTCAGGTGGCTGCCGCCGCCGCTGCTAGTGCTGTTTCCACCACTGGTGCGAGGAGCAGAGACGCGCGAGTGGGGAGACCTCCGAGACAGCGAGGCATCGGACATGTGTCAGCACATCTGGGGCGCACATCCGTCGAGCCTGAGGGGAGATTTGCCGGAACAATTCAAACTGCGATATTGATCTTGGGGGTGACTGTCCCTGGCCGGCTGTCGGGTGGGAGTGCGAGTGTGCGCTCGCTCGGGAGTGTGTGTGTGTGTGTATGTGTGCCGTGTCGGGCACCCCCTTTCCCCCCCTATTTTCCCGTCGAGTGATGCACTTGGAATGAGAATCAGAGGATGGAAATAGTCTGGGAGGTGCTTTTTCTTCTTCAAGCCAATTTCATCGTCTGCATATCAGGTACGGGACGTGTTGGGAGTCATGGGCGGGTTTGGTTTATATTGTGATGTTTGGAATGTATGGGATTTTATTGTGTGTAGAAATGAGGCGGGAAGGGAGGGGGGTGTACAGACCCTTGGGTTCTGTGGGTTTGCTGTTTTCAGAATCAAAAACCTTCAAAGCCGAAAGGGTGTGTGTGTGTGTGTGTGTGTGTGTGTGTGTGGTGGGGGTAGGATCTGTGTGGAGTCCCTGGAAGGGAGAATGGAGAAGGAAGTGGGGGTTTAGAAAGAAGAGGCAGATGGGTGTTGATTTTCAACTGCTTTTCTGGCTAAGAACTCTGGCGCCGAAATCTGAGCCTTGGCAACCCCCACCCTCATCCTCTGGCTTTCAAAGTTACCAAACTCGGTGGTTCCTGACTGGCAAAATGGACGAACAGCCCTTCCCTGGTGTTTAGGCACTTTCAAGAGACTGCGGGAGGATGCGGGACTGGGGAATACCATCAGGGACCCAAGAGCTCTGGTAGTCCTCTGTGCCTTCCCCAAACACGGAAAGATGGATTGTGGTGTTTGAAACCTGGTGGCACGCCCCCCTCCACACAAATAAAGAAAAAACCCATCTGAAACATTATCAGGAATACCACTTTAGACCACGGTTTTCCTTAATTCCCAGTTGCTTAGGGTGTGCTGGCTCAGACACTGATATCAGGCTACTTGTGCCAGCCTGTGGTTTTAGCAGCAAATGAGAACCCAGGGTGTTGAAGTAAATGAGGTAGGGCTTGTGTGTGGCTGCCCCTGAGTGTTTATGTGTTGGGAAGGATTCTGATTTCTGAGCAGTGTCTTTGTTGGTGCAGGAAATTGAGGATGGGAGGGAGCCAGTGAGGAAAAGCCCCAGGACCAGCAGTATTCCCCAGTTCAGCAGCTCCTCCCATTGGCCAGCACCCACTTCATTTCCCTTCACACCTGCTGTTTAAGCGCCCAGGGTGAAGCCCATTTGCTGTGCTCCTTTCTGCCTGCATTCCCTCTGCAGAATTGGGGACTGAGCCAACTTCCCATGAAGTCACCAGAAGAAAGCAGGAACCTTGCCCCTGTGAGAAAACACATTAAATCTGAATGGGGGTGCAGAGACATGTTTCCTGCTTCTTCCTTTAGCCCTGCCAATCTCTACCCTGTAAACCAGACCTGCTTCTGAGTATTAAAAAACCCTTGTTCCACCCTTACCTGGACCCAGTTCCAAATACCACTCCTTAATTTCAATTGTCTCCTCATAAGGCAGGAGTGGGAATCAGTTATCTGAAATTACTGTTTGGGGCTTGCCCACCATACTAAGAAATATTTTAGTATTCTTCTGTAATACTTTAGTGAGTTATGCTGTATGCTATACAGACAAGAAAAAGTGCCCAGGATCACCCCAATTCCTCTAGTGGGTACATGCATCCATGAGAAATTCCCCAGTTGACTTATAAAGGTTTTTATCAGTATAGTCTAGGGATAGACAGGGTGACATCTCAAGAGGCCATATTTTACATCTTTTTCTTCTTCATGTCTTGCAAACTCTTTCTCTTGTTCCAGAGTATTTTTACTAATAATTAAATAGGCTTTGCCTATCTCCTTCTCTAGCATCATAAATAAGTTTCCAATCAGACAAGTCATCTGAGTCCCTTTAATATTTATAAAAGGGGAACGTTCACTGAGGCTCTAGATTTCCTCCTGCATCTTCTTCACCCCCAGCCCTTACCCTAAATTTTGCCAGGAAATGCCATTGGGGAACAAGTTGAGGAGTCTGTTCTTAGTCTCCAAAAGAGGTCTTAGTGGGATATCTGTCATAGCTGTATTTGATATGGTATATCAGCACCTAAATTATTCAGATAGGAGCATTAGGAGGGGTGATTTCTAACTATAGACTCTCCAGTTTTTCACATATATTTACTAAATAATCATCATTGCTATGTAATGAGAGGATAAAAGTATAAGCAAAATTGCTAGCTATTAGCTAAACACAGAAAACTAGGTTAGCATTCCAAATGCCTAGTTAGGATCTGCATAAAGTGCACTTTTTGAAGATATGTGCTCTGTATTTACACATCCATAAACTTAAATTCAAAAGGTCATTCTCTCTCCATGGTCAAAGTGGACTCCTCCTCCTGTAAGCAAAACTACTCATTCAGTGATGCCTGTGTATGTCTGAACTACGTTTAGCAATATAATCATGACTCACAATTGCCACAGTTTGAGGACTTGGTCTCCTTTCTTTTCCTATCTGACAGCATTTGGATGTATAGGAATGCAAAGCACTAAGGTTGAATAATTATGCCTCAGGGAGAGTTTAGTGGGTCTTTCATTTCTGTTTCTGTGATTTGCAGTTTTAATTTGCTCACGACTGAGCTTTACTAAAAGGAACATAACCCTGTGATCATAGACTATACTAAATCATAAATTAAAAATATAAATAAAAAACAAAACAATTCTCCACCATCTTAGAATGAGTTGCCCTGACCAGTAAATGAGTGTTAATTCTTACTGAGTTACCAGACACTGATGATTGATGCATTGGTAGGGTAGAATTCATTATGGAGGAATATAAGACTGGAAAAGACCAGCCAAAATCTGCAGTACAAACATTTTGCAGAAGGAAGATGTTGGTAATAGCCCTGGCCTATGGAAGGCATATTAACGGAATTTCATTTAATGATATTTGTTTCCAGGAACACTCTGGGGTTTGTGCTTAGTGTTTTGCTAACCAAAGTTTCCAATCCCTTCTTCTATCACATCCCCCAAATTAAAAGTATACCCTAGGAGGTTCCCCCACCCCCAGTGTTTATTTGTATATATTGCCTAAGTATAGCTACCTAGGCTTGCTGCACTGATGTTCTGCACTGGCAATTTAGTTAAATGAGGCTGGGGGTCTGCTTGGCCAGGCTTAGCTAGTCTCCGTGTAGGTAGCATGCATGTCCTCCATCTGAGGGATCATATCAATTTTGGCCACTTAATGACAACACAACAAGGCTAAAGAAGAGCTGGGAACTCTTTTGGCTCACATTAAATTCAGCTCTTATTTTACTGAAAATGTAAGGCAGCAGGATCTGTAAGGAGACCACGAAGGGACAGAGAGAGAGAGAGAGCGTGCATCCGAATGATTTTTCTCTGTACTAGCAAGAGCACCATTCCTTTCCCACAAAAGCAGCTCAGATCAGCAAGAATGAATGAGCATTGAGCATGAGGAGAGAATTTCCTGGTCAAAAGACAGCTGCCTGATTTAATTCATACAATGTATCCTACTTCCCCTCTTATATAACTTTACTTCTTTATCAGCTTATTCATAATAATGGCAATAACAATTTAAATTATGTGGTGCTTTCACACATTTTAAATATATTTGCAGATATTTTCACTTGTCTTTCTATTCTAGAATTCTTACGGTAATTTTGTAGAGTAAGCAACCATAATCCACAGAGGTTTAGCTTGGTGGATTCACACCTAGGTCTAATAGTGAAAGTTCAGTATATCATTTATGTTTGATTCAAGATTTCTTTCAAATGCTTTTATTTGGTATTGTGTATTTTGATGTTTCTAATTGAAAGAATAAATTGGGTTCATTAAACATAAGTCTTATAAGAGCTTGGAATTGAAGTTTAAAGCAATTACAGTATGAGACTAGAAATAAGATTGTATTTGAGTTCTTGTAACTGTCAAGTAAATGGGTGAAACTATCACCCAGGTGCCCCCAGCATCTCATAACCAGCACTTCCTATAAGCAAAGGATATTTAGTATATTTTTGTCTTATCTGAAAATTGAAGTGGGCTCACTTTAATTTGTTTATGTATAAAAAAAGAGATAGTAGTATACATTTCACATGTTTGCTTCATGGATTAAATGAGATAGTATGTTTAGTGATTTTTTTTTCACTTATCACAGTGCCTGACATATAGTAAGTGTACAAAATGTCAACTTATTTTTATTTCTAAAAATCTAACACTGTATAGATTTGGTTAATGGTAGAGTTGTGTTTTCTTCCACATAAGCTTGTTTAAAAGCAAAAGAATCATCAGCAAGCACATTTTGTAACATTGACCATGAATCCTACTTTCAAGAAGGCCATGGTCATAAAGTTTGAAGTATCTCTAATTGTCCTTCTCATACAAATGAGAGCAGTAGTATTAGACTTTGGTGCATCATCATGAAGGTAACCCAGTTCATAGCTGTGAACCAACAATTGAGATGTGGTTTGGAAAGTTAAGAAATTACCTGGTCATCATGTAGCACTTAATACCCAGGAAATCAACAGAATTTTCCTTATTCTGCTTGTAGATTTATAACTTTAAAGTGCTTGCAAAATGACACATTTGTACTCAAATAGAATATCTTATTAAATGTAAATGAACCCTACCTACACTACTCATCTGATACTCTCATTCACAATGTGATTTCTTTACACTGAGTTCCTCATGTAAGGTCAAACAGAGTGAGGAACAGATAACCATCTTCCTAGATGAAACTCTCCAGCTGGCGGGCAATGAGTGAAGTGAGTTGTCCTAATATAAAATCCCAAGGGGGAAAAAAATGACAATGTGGAGAAACATTTCCTTGGTTGAGGAGAGGGGTTTGATTGCCATCAAGGGAGTAAGTTCCTATAACCTTAACTGGATTAAAGGTTACGTATTTGCACTTAAGGTTTAGCTCAGAAAGAGACCCAGGTACCATAATTATGGAAGAGACCCAGGTACCAAAATTATGGAAGTCACAAGACCCACTCAGCAATACAACTCTATTCTAACCATCTATGTGACTTTGGCAATTCTCTTAACCTCTCAAAGTCTCAGTTTCCTTGTCTGTAAAATGAACGTTATATTTGCTTTGCTTATTTCCAAAGGATGCTCAAAGAAACGTCAGAACATGATCCCATTCTTCATACTTTGTAAACATAGAGTATCTGTGTCTTTTATATTTTATGTTCCGACCCTGCTTAAGATAGAGTTACAACGCGAAGTTGAGAAGCATATACATGATGTAGAATGGTATAAGATAGTATGAATAATATTTAATTGTTAAAATATAATTATAAAAATTTTATGCCAAAGTGTCTTGTGATAGAGAGCTATAAAATAATGACTCATTGCTTAATACAGGACATAAATTCTATAGGAGCAAGAAATCCAGTAATGAAAGAGAGGGAGGATATTACATTGATGTTAGAGTTCTGATGTAAGAGATGGAGAAGGAAGAGGAACGAGCGCGTGTGCAGGGAGGTCTGCTACAGCAGCTGAAACCAAGGGTTCACTTAGGGAGATACTGGAATGTTGGGAGCTATTGAAGTAGAGACTATGGAGTGCCCTAACATGTTTATTCTCTTTGTGATTTTTATTTTTAAATTATGAAGGCTTGCATTGATCAATGGATTGAACTTCCTTAAAACTTGTTTGCAATTCTAACATTGCTTTGGATCTTAAATTAGTGTTGCTTGTCTCCAGCCAGGGCTGCATTTGCAGTCTGTAAGCTATTTAAATTGCAGACTTTTCAGTTCTTTTGGGAGTGGGGAGAGGTTTGCTTTTTCATCTCTAAAATGAAGATAATAACACTCAAGGTTGTGGTATTTGCAGGGTTAGGGTTAGGGTTAGGGTTAGCACTGTTCATAAAAATACCCAGCAGAGTATCTGGAGTATGACTGAACAAATTATACATAACATGATAGTAAGCACAGGCTTTGGAACTAGGACAGGCTTACATGTGAATTATAACTTTACTCTTTGTGTAGTATTGGAAAAGCAATTTGGGTTCTATGAGCCTCAGCTTCCTCATCTGTAAAATGAGGACTGGAGAAAATGTACACAAGATCTTCCATATAGTGCTTGGTATGTGGTCAACTGTGAATTGAAGCTATGCCCATGAAATTATTCGTACTTCATCTTCTTCTTCATCATCATCGTTACGATTGACACCAAAAAGAATAATTGTTGTTGACACTTTGAACCACTTCTTATAAATGCCAGTTAATTATTTTAGTCATTTTATTCTGTGTTCAATTAGAAAAGTATTGACAGCTGTGTGCCTCATATTAGAATCACAAAAATGAACACCACCTGGTTCTTCATGTTTACAGGGTAGTCCATGTTGTGTGACAGAGGTGTGCACAAAGCATTCTGGGAGTATGAAGGAAGAGCAAGTAACTCTGTAGCTGGTGAATTGCAAGTGGGGAAGGGAAAGATTTATAGAGGAGAAGAGCAGGGAAGAGTACCATGAATCAAGAACAGTATGTTTTTAGGTAAGAGATGGAAAAAGCAAAATTTGAGAAGTATAGTGATATGGGCATATGGAGGTAAAGGGGTGAACAAGTGTCTGTAGATAAATGGGGGCTGGCGGTATGACTTAGTGATAAAGCGCTTGCCTAGCATGCTCAGGGCCCTGGGTTTAAAGCCCAGTACAGCCTAAACAAACAACAAACAAACAAACAACATGGAGCTTGCAAGCCAAGGTCAACAGTTTAGACCTTAGCTTTTCTTCATGAGAAGCAAAGGGGGAGCTAAGAAAGTGACACAGATTGTTTGCAACTTAATAAAAATATTTTTACATTTTGTAATAAGCAATACTGTTTTTGTTTTGTTTTGTTTTGTTTTTATTCCTTGTTAACCTTTAATCTTGATCACAAAGCACAAAGACCTATTGAAAAACATCCTGGCCTAATAGATCAATTAAGCCATGGGACATTTTGAGTGACAATTAAACACAAGGGCGGGGGGAGCATTTTCCTCTTTCCTGTGACCCTGATTTACCCTGGTAGTTGAGACTTAACTGTTTTCATGTTAAGCAAATGTAAATGTCTTCAGTTTGTATGTGAATCATTGTAATAAGGTCTTTAACAGTAGATGAAGGCCAAGAGAAACTGATCACCCATACATGCATTCATGTCACAAAGATGAACTAGGCATGCAACATATGCTTGAAGCAATGCCAGCATTTTACAGCATTTTTGCCTTTCTACAATCTGCACAACTCTTATTTCTGATAGACTACATGTTCACTTGGGAGAATGAGCTCATGGTACCCTGAATTATATATCCATTGGACCTTCTCAATGTTTCAGTTACTGTAGAATGACTAGAAAGACCGGAAATGAAAGAGTCTCCTTTGTCCACTAATCATTCAGCACCTGTTGAGGTTTACTGAACGAGTCAGGTCCTGGGAAGCCAACAAGAATGAACGAGATGCTGAATTTGTTCTCCAAGAACTTTGTAATCAAATGAGAGACTAATTTAAAAAATATTAGCAGTTACAGTAGAATGTGGTAAGTACTGTAATGAAAAAAGACAGGGAGTGTTTGAAGGGATCAGAGAAGGGATATCTGACTCCTCTTGGAGGTGAGAGGGGTAAAGGGAAGAGTGAGTAGTGTTAGTTAGAAGATGCTTGAGGCATGGCTTGAAGGACGTTGAAGTGTTGGCTTGGAAGATTTGGTGGATTAGGAGTGTGATGGAAAGGGGTGCCCATCAAAATGATAAGAAACAGCATTTTCAAAGGCAGGGAGGAGTAGGGGAATGGTCAAGAGGGGAGTACGGCAACAGCTGGAGTGGAGTGTGGTGGGAGAGGTCATGGTAGAGAGTGTTAGGAGACACAATTTCAGTAACCATGGCACTTTGATAATGTCCCTCTGTGCAGGAGAGGCCTCCTTTTAAGACCCAAGAAAGTATGAAGTTTGTATCTTTCTCTTCATTAGAAACTGACCAGTCAGGGTGAAGTTTCTAACTCTGGTCCAGCTGTGCCCCATTGGGCCAGGATCACTAGTCAATTTCCAATGTTTCTCTCCGGTTCCAGGTGGATTCTTATAAGCTTTTGAGACAATTCAGATGTAGATTATAGAGGTTATCTACTTACTTATTTTATTGCTAGGTATTTATAGCTTATGAAAGAGAGAAATCTATTGGCTGACTGGATTTTGCAATGTGTCAATTATCATCTTACTTTTTTTCTGATTATTGAATCTTTCCTATAACATTTCTTATGGTTTTCATCCCAGACCTTTAAGAGATATTTTAGCATGCTGGAGTTGGGCTGGGTTGTGGGGGTTGGGTGATGAGAAAAGGTCTAGGATCACCTTTATAACAAAACCATAATTGCTCTTTATTAGCAAGATTGGGCTGGGAATGGGGCAGCCAGTGTTTGGGTTTGATTACATTTGCATTAAGGCGCCATCAGGATGGCAGTGGAGAGATTATCAGTGGTTATGGAGGAGACAGCCTACAAATACCTTTGCCTCCTGATCTGGGTGAGGTGACACTTTTGTCACAGCAAATGCAAAATTAATCTTTAACTTTGTCTAATACTTCATGCCCAGTGGCTAAAGGGGCTGGCAGTAGGAAATGAAGCCTGTGACTTTCAGGTGAGTTTTCCAGAGCCAAGTCTTGCTGGCTTTGCAACACATTTGGCAGCAATGCCCGAGTTGGAATAAACACATTAACTGAAGGATATGAGTCAACACATTTCCCTTCCGCTTCTTTCCCCCCACTACATACACAGCTATGTCTTACCCTCAAGGAAAACAGTTCTGATGGCAGCACTTAGTGAGCATAGTCCTTTCCTTCTCTGTGAGGCTGGGATAACAACAAATATCTCACAGGACTCTGGAAATCACAAGTAACATAGGCATGGCAGTTTAATTTTTTCCCACCATTTCATGTGTTTGTCCATTCATTCCACAAATGCTAATGAATAGATAACCTCCTATGAAGTAGGGCACTGGCCGGGCATACAATAAAATGTACTGAATGAAATAGCCATGATCTTCATCCTAGGAGAATGCATATCTAGTGATATGCAAATATTGAGGAATTTTTTTTTTCCTCTCATAGCCCAACCCACTGCCTGGAATTTAGAGGATGCTCAATAATGAATGACTAAATTAATGCATGAATGAATAAGAAGGAGTTTTTTAGAATTGCTTTCTTGACTTCACAGGAGGCTAGGAGACAAGAACTGAGGCTAATCAGGGAAGAGCTTTAGCCGACCAGGCTGTCGCTGTCTTCCTTCTGCTGCATCTTGGTTTTTAAATGTGCAGAGAGTCAGAGAGAAAGGAAACCATGCCAGGGAGCAACATATTTGATATCTTTCTGTTTCCTTCTTAGACTCAACCCTATTTGACAAACCCTCCTTGTTTGAGGTACTTAGAGTTGTCTAAAATGTATTTTGACTTCTTTTTGTTCCATGACACCATATTGTAGTGAAGACTTGAAATGGGACCATTAAGGATCAATGGGTTCATTGTTGTTCCTTTCCTCCATGTCATCTCTATTCCTATTAGAGGAGATTATTTAGGATATGATGATTTTCAGCTTGGGAGAAACCAGCACCTCATTGTGCTGTAGTTAGTATTGAATTAGAGTGCTTCCCAGGAGGAGTGGCCCTACCCTTTAGTCTTGATGCAGAGCAATACAGGAAGTGACTGGTCTCTTTGGTGTTTTCAGTCTTCTGTCAAAAAACATTGCTTCTCTGGCCCTTCTGAAACCAAATGGCAGTGTAGCTGACTAGGTTTTACCAGACAGAAGAGCTGGGAGCCTAGGAATTTAAATAAATAAATAAATAAATAAAGCGAATTTACTGTCCTTGAGTGCAAATTCCCTTCTGTTATCACCTCCTTGATCTTAACAACTGTGAGGAAATGGTCAGTTGGATAATTTTTTGTTAGTTTGTTCACTTGTTATTTTCATTACAAAAAAAAATGGGAGGAGGAAATGGGAAAAATAGCCCTGTTGCCAACTTCTGATTAGATAATTAAATTTTTTAGGAAGACACTGATAGAAAGTAAAGTATCTTGTATTATATTTCTTTTGTATGGCCTGGGTGTGAATAGAAATCCGTCACTTGCTCTCTAAGTTGCTTAATGCACAATAATGATACCAGCTCTAAGTTGCAGTGATTCAAACCCCTGTAGAATAAAAGGTAGCAAAGTCATTATTTTTAATATCAGCAACAAGTTCCATCCCAGTTTTTCCACTTGGAGCAGTTCTTTGTGGCCTATTAGTTTGTCGTAGTGCACTGTTGTGGTGGTAAATGACAGCCGCATGTAATCTTAAGCGCGCAAGTTGGTGCCGCCTTTTTCTTTTTATATTCTCTGCTTTTAGAACTGCTGGAACTAGAGCTTGACTGAGCCAGGTACAACCTTGTATTGTGCCACATCTAAGGGTAAGATATGTTGAGCAAATTAAAGAAACAGAGTTGTATTTGTGCCTCCGATACTTAGGCTAATCATGAACTCAAATGAGATGTTCTTCCTGCGTCATTGCTCCTTGCAAGACAGATTGTATAAGCAGAAGTGTTTTAGTGTCACAAACATGAGCGATGTTAGGAATCACTGAATTTATTTTAACATTAAATACATAACAAAAGTGTTAAAATTTAGGAAAAAATAAGCAAGTCCCCATAGACCAAACTTTTGTTTACCAGAGTTTGAAATTATAACTTTTCCAACCTGAAATATTGGTACTTAATTTTATTTTTTTTTTACATTATATCTTAAATATTTCCCCATGGTGTTTTCAGGTTACGCTGATCAGGAAATCATGGATTCTTGCTCACATGAATTGTCTCTCTCTCCCCCCACCACCCTTCTTTACTGGGGTGCGGGGTGGGGGACGCTTGGTAAAGGGGATAAAGCAAAGGAGAAATATCTTGTCTTTTGTAATGACTAGGGAGTCTCAAAACGCTGGAAGTTATACAGCCTTCAAAGCATGGTTTCCATGTTGTCCTTGACATCAACATCAACACATGGAGAAGAAAGTGTGAAGGAGGATCATGGAAGAAGTTTTGATGAGCCAGGAAGGCAAGCTGT
This sequence comes from Glaucomys volans, assembly GCA_020662805.1. Taxonomy (NCBI): domain Eukaryota; kingdom Metazoa; phylum Chordata; class Mammalia; order Rodentia; family Sciuridae; genus Glaucomys; species Glaucomys volans. Next base: position 623 of record JAJEJO010000333.1, on the reverse strand, counting down.
ATACATCATTTCTGTCAGTCACAGGACCATCTCTTACTGCAAAGGAGATGGGGAATTATAGGCTAGCCTTGGGACCAGGTGCAAAGGAATTGTGGTTGGAACAATTGTATAGTAACTGCCACTTTAATACCCATGACTTTCATTTTATATTTCCATGATAGCCTATTCATCTCATTTTTTTAATGTTTATATTTTCCCCCAATTTTGAACAATCCATTTTGTTTTAGTTCTTGTTTTTTTTTTTTTTGACATCTGTTTTCATGTCTACAGATTATTTCTATTGAGTTATTTCATTAACATAACCCTAATATTGTGATTACTACATCACATAGTGTGAAATTCTTTATGCTTTTATCATATCATATCCATAAGTAATGTAAGGCTCCAGAAATATACTTGATTTCCTTGGGAGAGTAAGCATATGTATACAGATTGAACCTTCACAGATCCTTTCAACAATGATCCTCACCTAAAAACGGTTAAACAGAAAACCGAATAGCCCTAGGGTTCAAGATGGTATTTTGCTCCATGAGTTAGATCTGAGACAAGCAGCTACAGTTAAGAGCTTCTGGGATTTTGAGATTTCAATGTTGTTCCTAGAACTTTTTTTTTTTTTTTTTTTT